>MU225022.1:3291751-3339223 GCA_018584345.1 Thuja plicata | reverse complement strand
GACTTAGAGAAAATGAGAGAGAAAGCTTCCCTTTTATATAAAATTAGGGCACAATCTTCTAAGGAGGCCTACATAGGAGGATTAAATTCCAATTAAATCCTTTACCCCTAGGAGAGGACCTATATTAGATATAATTTAGGAATCACCACTTCAGAACCTGAAACAGCCGACCCAGAAGTGGGAAATACCTTTTGCAAAGGCCGACCTCCAAAAACTATGAGACCCCAGGATCTGAACCCTGGGTCAAGGTTGAGATCAACCTTGACCTAGGTCAGGGTCGAGGTTAACCCTGACCTAGGTCAGGGTCAAGGTCAACATAGACCTAAAAGGTCGACCCTGACCCTGAAGACCAGAATCACCAGTCTGCAGTTCAGAATGTAGAAATCAGGCTAAATAGGAGTGGAAAGAGGGATAGAACAGGGGAGAAGCCATGTCAAGATCAGGAACCCATTCAAGGCACTTTTTATGGCCCCAAACCACTTACTCAGAATGCTAAACATGTCTACAATGGAATTGCTTCCATTTTCTGACTATACAATAGATAGTCAAAATATGCATGAATAAAGATGCATGTTATGTTACTTGTTACAATTGTGAGAAAACAACCTTGTCGGTAAACACATACTGAAAATCATCGATAAACATAAAAGGATGAGTTGTCTACACTTACCAAGAATTGTCAGTCAACACATAAAAAGGCTAAGTCACTAATGTAACTTGACACCCATCGGTAAGGAAGCAGAGTTACTATGTTGTCTTGACATTGCATCGAGATTCGTCAATGAAAGAAAAAATCTTAAACAACTATCATGAGCATCCTGTCTACAATGACAATGTTATTTAAGAGTCTTCGCGATGAACTCCATCTTTAAGACCTGACAATTTGTTGAGCATTTATGATAGACTTAGGGAAAAAGTCTATAAATACTTGATGGAAGCACTTCATTTTTCACATGTGAATTGAGCAAATAGAGTAGAGAAAAAAGAGAGAAAATAGTAGAGCATCCTTGACTCAATCCAATGCACTCCAAACAGATCACTCACAAGTTACATGAATCAAATTAAGTACCAAGCGTAATGATGAACTTTGTTATTATTTTCAAAAAATCCCTAAATTCAAAGAACAATGGTAGCTACTTCAAGAATAGTAAAATTGAAGAATGATAAGATGAACGCCATTAAGTTGATCAAGAATAGCACTTGTGTGGAACCTAAATACAAGATATGCCCAGAGATTGCATCACAACCCGATGATTCTAGCGCATTTTCAAAAATTCCACCTAAGGTTTTGTTGATAGAAGATGTAATATCATATATTCACTGAGATGACTGAGATTGGTGATCTGGAGATAGATCAAGCTTATAAGAAGCTATGTGATGATCAAGGGAACCTAAAGGAAGAACATAATAACTTATAAGTAAAAGGGATAACAAATACCCTATATTTTCTGAGGGTTTTCAAAACTGACTCGATTAGGATAGTTATGAGCAGAATGCATGATCAAAAGCTATGGTTGGATGAACCCAAGAAGATTAAAAAGGATGTGATACACGCTGTGAAAGGTTACCCTATTACCAAGAAACCAAAATCACACAAGCATCCCTCTCGACCAGAAGTTGAGAAACTCACAAATGTTGTATGGGATAACAGAGGACTCAAGGTGAGCATCATCACCAATGAAGAACTAAGGTTCGATGCATGTACCATAGGGTACAAGATCTTTCAAGCTAGTAGGATTAAAAAAATAGCATCAATAGCAGTAAGCACAGCTTACAAGATTGTCATGAAGGGAATACAGATGGATCTATGTGAGATCCCGCTGAATCAACTTGATGAGAATATGACAACAATCAGGTCAGCCAAGACAAACACATGTAAGTTAAGCTCACTTATAATGTGTATATTCTTCTATTTTCAAGGATACTCTCCTTCAATTAGAAAAGTAAAGTGAGACACTACCAAGCCAGTCACATTGCAGATAAATGATTATATCAAGTCACTAGCTGACAACTTTGATTCAGTGATGACTGAATACTTCCTTGACTTCAAGGAAAAGATGATGGAGAGAATGAGGATCCCTGAATAATGGATTGAAAAACATAGGGATGAGATATGTTTTATGGTGGATACAAATTTTACTCACATTAAACCAGTTGACCCAAGAACAGCCTGGTTACTACCTCTTGACTATGAGATAAACATAGATCAAGCAACAAATGCAATTGATGCATTGTTGAATGAACTAGTTGACAGTAAGCAACCAAGATTTGGAACCTATGAAGAGGCAAAATATAAGATAAATCAGGCCTAGTCATCTAGAAAACTGTCAACAAGAAAAACAAAATGGTGAAGAATCTTGAGAAGATGTTGTCGGTTAATGAAGATGAGAAAGAACAAACAA
Source organism: Thuja plicata (assembly GCA_018584345.1). Taxonomy (NCBI): domain Eukaryota; kingdom Viridiplantae; phylum Streptophyta; class Pinopsida; order Cupressales; family Cupressaceae; genus Thuja; species Thuja plicata. Next base: position 3,336,821 of record MU225022.1, on the reverse strand, counting down.
AGGAAACCAAGGAATAAGGTTCCATCGGTGAAGAGCAAGATGAGAAAGCTTCAGATTCTGAAGCCACTAAGTTTGATGTACCTCCACCTCCAACAAAGAAACCAAGGACCACAATAGCTCAAAGGAAAAGGAGCCAAACTGCAAAGAAATATTCTACACCTCCCAAGAAAGGTCAAGTGAGGACCTACAAGAGAAAGCATCAAACAAAGAAGAAAACACACACCAAAAGGAGGAAGAAATTCATCAAGACCAAAGATGACATAGAATATTCAAAAGAGGATGAGCATGAAGTAACAAAGATAAGATTAATCCCTCCAACAATTGATGAGGTTGTTGATTCAATTGCTGCAACATGAACAATGACTAAGAGAAAAATCAGACAATGGGCAAAACTAGAGCCAGAGGACCAAAAAAAAATACAAGATGCAATAATTAGGGCTATGGTTAAGTTTAAATATGTACCAGTAGATTTTTTTGACAAAATACCCAAAGAGTTGGGTGACGAAATTTCACAACAATGGTCTTATGCTTTGCACACTGAAAAGGAAGCAAGGGAGAGGGTACTTGTCACACTTATGCCTCCCGAATCCAAAATGGAAGAAATAAAAGAAATAATGAAAAAGCATTCCAATAAATTTGTGGCAAAGATAAGAGCCTACAAGGTGTTACAAGACAAATTTATAGAGCTGGATGGAATGACAGAAGAAAAATGGAGACAAATTCTAAATCTACCTACAGAATCAACAAGTTGTGAGAATCAATTACTTCTCACTGACACACCTCATGTAGAGGAGCAGAAAGATAAATCAAGTCCTAAGCACTTTTCTTTGGATAATGTTGAAGATATTGAGCCCATTGACTTGGAAAAAGTCATGGATGATCTTGATATTCAAGACATCACTCATTATGATTTTGATAAAGATCACAGAAAGAAGATGGTGTCATTTTTATATGTCTTAAAGATCAAAACAAGAAACAAGAATTGGAAACACAAGGAAATAAAGACATGGATGTTGCTGATGAAATATGGCTAGAAACTTCCATCATTGACATAATAGGACTGGACCTTGCAGATCAAATACAAAAAGATGAAGATGTCAATGCTCAACAAGCTAAAACTAATGAGTAGAACACAACTCTAGATGCAACACATGATAGCAAACAAAGAAATATGCCAGTATTGATGAAGGCCATCAATCTGCTAGAAGGTAATGAAGAATTTACTACAGTAGATACAAGCATACCCAAGGACAAGGGTGATGTAGAAACAAAAGACACTACAGATGAACCAAAAGATACAACTGCAGATCAAGCTGCAATCGATGATCAGCAAGACAAGTCTACTGATCAAAATAAAGAAGAAGAAAAACAAGTAGAGTAGGAAAAGTAGAAGGAGAAGAATGAAGAAGAAAAGATAGATGATTCTCAAAAGAAAACTAAGAAATATGCTAAAACACCCAAAGTTAGTGAAGAGACATCTTCACCTAACCAACAGGTGAACCCCGAGTAGAAGACAAAAGAAGTTTCATCTACAAAGCCTTCACCGAGCACCTCAGAGAAGAAAAATGAACTAGCAATGGTAGTTAATACATTTGCTTCTACATAAATCTCAAAGAAGAAGAAGAGAAAAAAAAAGAATCGAGTTACTCTAGATGAGATAATTGAGATTCCAGTATGTGATCCTAGAACATTGGATCCTACTGAATTGACAAAGTATGCAAGACTTTGTGAGAGGAAAGCTATACAGGATAAGATGAGAAAATCCGCAAAAGAATCAAAGGTACTAGACATTGCAAGAGGAATTCTTCAATAGATTGTACCTGATATAGATGTTGATCAAAAAGCTCCCATGCTTGATCAACTAGTGGTTCTCACCGATGCCATCATATCTCAAAATATAGGTGCTGAGAAGGCAATGGAAGCTAGACTTGAAAATAAATATGAATTCAAGTTAGCAGAGAAGATAAGCCTAGAAGTAGCACTACAAAAGGTGAATCTATCTAAACTGATAAGCACATTGGAACCTATAATTTCAGAAGAAATAGCCTTAATAAAAAAATTATGCACATTAGATCAACTCACAAATGAGTATACCGATAAGATAGAACAAATTGATGTTGATCTTCAAGCCAATGCACAAGGTTTCACAAATAATGAAGATGCAATTAAATTACACCAGGAACAACTCAAGCAAGCTACGAAGCTAAGACAAGATATACAGATTGTAGAAACAAAGTTTAGAGATGAGGTGAATGAGCTTCAAGCTCAAATCTTACCTACTCTCACATTACTGCAGCAACATATGACAGAGGCAAGAGCACTCATTGCCACCCCATAAATGTTTGTCCTAGACAACATTTATGATATGCATGCCAGAATTGAGTTAGAGCACATGGAACTAGAGCTCCTCAAAGAAAAATGGGAGAAAATGATAGCGGATATAAAGAATAGTCATTCCCACATTCTTAACACTCTATAAGTTACACATTTTTGTCACATTTTTTACAACTTATAAGTTGTATGTTTTTGTCATGAATATTAAAAAAGGGGGAAATGATATGTATAGTCAGTTAGTAAAAGAGGAAATGAAAGGAGGAAATGATATGTATAGTCAATCTTTAAAAAGAGGAAAGAACAAAAGGGAAATGTATAGTACAAAGGAAAGTATACATATTGTACATATACTTATACTATACTGATGCATATAGTTAGGGGGAGTCATATAATGACAAGGATATATACATGATATACATACTAAACACTTTAGTATTATGCGCATATCAATTTTTGATACTAATGTCAAAGGGGGAGATTGAAGAAATTATATTTTTCCATTAGTATATACAAGGACAAACATGATAAACACCATCAACTTATACTACACCAATAGACAAGGCACAACACTACCCGACGACAAGGTTACTGATATTGCCAAGTACAAAGCACCTCGATGAACACTATTCAGTGTTACCCTATGACAAAAAAGACAAGGTTCCCCCGACGAGTAACCGATAGTGCAACCCGACAACATAGTAAAGAGTGGAACCTAATAGATAAAGGGAACCTAAAAATTAGTTCAAAGAAGGAACACCGGTAGACTTTTAGTTCACACCGAAGATCAAGAACCGACAGTTAGTTACATCCCACAAAAAGTGGATTTGACTTTCCACGTTAGATAAATCACTGAAATTTTATATTTAGCTTCTTGATTTGTTTTAAATCCATTACGTAAGGGAAAAGCAATGTAATTATTATTGTTTTTATCAGTTCAACTGATCTAAAACATGAAAACTAAAGGATCAAGGTCAAGTTGTATACCTTGGATCTAGAGTTAACATTGTAATGCGTGATTCTAAAATAGGTCAAATAAATTGTATAAATAGATGCTCAATCAATTGTTAACAAGTTGTTCGATGATGATTTTAGCCACTAAGAGCATCTAAGGATCAGATAAGAGAATTTATGTAGAAGGAAAAAAAATAATCAATTCAGTTTCAAGAACAAGAACCAAGGCTACCGATGAGCAGGAAAAGGTATTACTCAATCACTATAGGTGATATTCATATACTGCAAGCTTTAATGGATCTGTGATCAGAAATTATAGATTGTATACAGTCAGGTCATACATATTGTACTTATTATAATAAGTGTAGTACACTTAAGAAATCCTTTCAAGGAAGGTGGATTTAACAATCCTATTGTAAATCTCTTAACCGAGTGCACACTACATCAGTGTTGCTAAAGCTCTTAAAAGAGTATATCTTAATAGGTCTCCACATTAATACTCCTAATAGGGAAGATCATTGAAAGTGATCAAATTGTAAGCCTTAACTGGCTCCCTTCCATTCTACAAATAGTGAAGTTTTGTGGATGCCATCCCCACCACATTTTTTACTTCCTAACAGGAGTTTTCTGCGATATCATATCTTTTGTTATGTGTCTACTACTTTCATGAATGTTTCTATGAATGTTGCATACAATTAAGATTATGAATTAATATTACATGCATAAGAAAGAACATCAGAATTGGATGGTAATACAATAAATATTGATTGCTAATGAAGAAAGGTGAAAAGTGTTAAAAGTTTTAGAGGTAATGATTCACCCCTCCACTCTCAGTACTACTTCCCATTAATCCCAACAATATCAAATGTATTTTCATAAGGAAACAAATGAATCATAAAAAATTTAGAGGGTTGGAATGATCTACATCGAGGAAGATGGATGCAGTAGGGGCAGTTAAAAGCTCTAAGCCTGAGGCTTAATTAGAGGAATACAACAAAGGAATATCATATATGGGTCATATTTTGGACCACTAAAATTTCATTGGAGGATGAGGTGCCTGACGTGGTTCAAAATTTCTTTTCTTTCCCATGGACCCGACAACCACTATGAAGGGTGAGTTTGAAATAAGTTTGGGAGATACTTGAGTTGGCCTAGTGGTGGAGAACTTGTACTCTTGAAAGGGATGTCACAATTTCAATCCCATTAGGGTAGGGTTATGTACTCCTCGTAAATATATGGTTGGTATAGCTGACTATGAAAGGAAATTTCCTTTCCTTTCCTATTGTAAAAAAGTTGGGTAGATCACCAAATCAAAAAGCATTTACCAATTTTGAAATCCAAATAACACATCGGAGGATCAAGGTTTGACTGAAATGTGGTTCCAAAGTTTCATTCTTCTGCGATTTCCTAACCTTCGAATATATGGTGAACGGAAGAGGTGGTCAGGCTGCTATTACAAATATTTATGGTGAAGCCGTGATTGAGATTATGATTAGAATTGGGAAACTCCAAGAATTCCTAAACCAAGTCAAAAAAGTATAAATGTCTGTGTATGATGCTGATTTATTGACCATATGTATAGTTGGGTGGTAGGCAAAGTTCCAAAAATACAAAGATCCCTTAATGATAGAGAGGTTTTCATCAAGCTGGATATTGTTTAGAAGACATTTGAAATTGTGATGTTCCAACATTAAAGAATTCACACCTATGAATAAGGTGGGCACTCACACTCATTTTTGGGAACCAATTATTAATGAAAAAAGGCTCATAATAAGGCTTGAAATTTTCTTAGAGTCCAAGATCGTGGAACCTTAGTTTTTATTATGTCGTGCAACCCAAGATCAGAATTAAAGGTGTAACCACAAGCAATGCTTCTAGTTTATTTAACATAAATTTGAGTGAGAAAAGAGCACGTATCTATGATCTCACCATTTTATCCTAATTTGTGGATCAATTCACAATTTGTATTGGAAGAGGGGAATAGAACACCTATGTGTCTGTCGAGTTCACTGTATTTTCAATCCCATCCATATGGAGAAACTAAATAGAAAAGCATGTCCCATGATTGACAAGTATGAATCCAAAGACATCAATGCCAAAAGATTCTCGATGTAGAGTCGGTATGGAAAGTTGTCACCCGACTCAATCTGTTAGCTATTTTGTCTTTCAATTTAGGGTTGTTGATGACAATTATTCAATTATGTATTGTCATTGATGTTTACACAACTATAGTGATGTTTTAAAAAATGTCTAATCCTATCCAAGAAAAGTCAGTGTCTGTCGAGCTCTCTTGGGCATTGAAGAAGACCAAAGTTATTTTCAGTTCTAACCGAGTTCACTCGGGCATTACATTTTTGGTCGGGCATTGAAGGATTTCAGTATTAACTGAGTTATGGTTTTAGTGACAGCCGACTAAAAATAGTTTATATTTTATGGATAATTGATTGTATGAAGCCAAAAAACATGATTTTTATTATTTATTTGGAAGGATATAAAGGCCGACTTGACAAGGCTTATCATATATATATAAGGTCAAGTTTGGATCGAATAGTGTGTGGAAGTGTGTGTGAAGATATATGTTTTGTGTTATGAAGAGTGAAGGAAAAATCAGATGGGTTTCTGATTGAGTATAAAACATACAAAGCTACAATAGAATATATGATCAGTGAGGATGAAGTAATTAAAAGCTAGAGTAGAGATCTAAATCAGAAAAGATAGTTGCTTATCAAAACAGGTCAATCCATTGTTACTCTCTAACAATTGTAGTAGTGAACAAAATCTCTTAACAGAGTTGACTTAACAGTCTTTTGTAAATCCTCTCACAAGGTGACATTTCTACATTGAAGTGTTTTAAGACCTCTAACAAGGCCACTCCTTATAGGGTGATTAAATCCGCTAACAGGGTCACACCTAACAGTGTGTTATTGTAACCTTTAACAGGGTTGGATCCTAAAAGGGCTCACTTCATAAGAGTGAAAAATAATGACTAGTTGCAAATTGGTGGTTTTCCCCATATTGGTTTTCCACATTAAATCTTGGTGTTATCTATGTACATTTCATTTACTTTATGGTTTATGTTTCTGCAATTAATTACTAAAGGATAATCAAAGTTAATATCTTAAGATTTTCTATGTTAACCGAGTGACTGTGGAATATCTGTGTTAACCGAGAAACAATGATAAATTTGTTTAAGACATCTAAGGGACTTGGATTTGTTTTTGTGGTAACTGATTCACCCCTCCCCTCTCAGTTACTCAACTCATTTCCAACAATTGGTATCAGTGTTGCAAGTGCTTATAGGGAAGGTTTAAAGGCCTAATCTAAAGAACAAAAATGTCTTACAGAAAGGAGATCCCCAAGCTTAACAAGGACAACTTTGTTGCATGACAAGATTTGATGAGGCTACATCTATCTACAATTGGAGATATTGGTTTGCAATTCTTGGATCATAGGTATGTGGAACCACTGAGACCTTTGAATGTGGATCATATGGTGGACATGAAGCATCATAACATAATGATGATTGATATAGCCCCTGCACCCAGCTATTCTTAATTTGATGAAGTCAAGGACTGCTCTACTGCCTTTGATAAGTGGAACAAACTACATGATATTTATCAAGGAGATACAAATGTAAAGAGAGCCAAAGTAGAAAGTCTCAGAGGCCAATTTAATCTAATGAAAATGAAAGAAGGAGAAGACATTACAAAGTACAGTGAAAGAATCAAGAAAAGTGTAAGTGCAATCAGAACTTCTAGTGGAACAATTAAAGAAAAAATAGTAGTCAGCAAGGTATTGAGAACTTTACTTCCTATCTATGTAGTTAGATTTTAAGCTATTCAAGAGATGAGATGTAGTAATAACATAACTCTAGATGGATTGGGTGGAAGACTTATAGCTTTTGAGTTGGATAACTTTGAAAAATATTCTCCCAATCCTAGCAATCTTGAGTCAACATTCAAAGCTAAATTAAACCTTAGAAAGATGAAGGGAAAATAGAATAGCAGTGACAGTGATGATGATTCTGATGATGAAGATATGGAGATCATTGAAGCATTACTTGCAAGGAGATATGTAAAAGGAAAATGATAGTACAAAGGAAGAATACCATTTATTTTCTTTTCATGTGATGAGGTTGGCCACATTGATGCTAAGTGTCCAAACAAGGAAGACAAAGGTGAGAGAAAGCTCAACAAGTACAAAGGCAAGAAATATTTCAAAAGCTACAAAAGCTACAAGGACAAAGGTAAGAAATCTTGTTATATTTCAAAAGATTCTGATAGTGATTAAGATGAAGATGAAATGGTTTATATTTCTATTAAGGATGATTCAGATAGTGAAGATAAGGATGACTCATATTAGTAAGAATGACACTTGGATAATTGATAGTGGTTTTTCTCACCACATGACTGGTGATAAAACCAAATTTGAACTTCTTGAGCACTATGATGGTGGGAGTGTTAGTTTTGGGAATGATGAACCTTGCTATGTGAAAGGTAAAGGTTGTATTGCTCTTACTGAAGGAATCAAGTGTGATAATTCTTATTGGGTTGAAGGACTAAGGTGTAATATACTAAGAGTGGCACAACTAAATAACATTGGTTTCAAGGTAGAATTCATGAATGGTAAGGCCAGGCTCCTGGATAGTAAAGGGAACCTAGTTGGAACTGGCAGAAAAACAAAAGGTAATATATTCTATCTTGATCTCAATGAAAGTTCATGTTTTATTGCACAAGTAGAAGAAAGTTGGTTATGGCATAAAAGGTTGTGTCATGTGAATTTTTATAACCTGATCACCATAAGCAAGAACATAAGAGTAAGAGGTATTCTTGTTCTGAAGAAATCCAAATTAGCAATATGCAAACAATGTCAAATTGAGAAGATGGGAAAAAAAGCTTCAGGAGGAAAAATTACAATAGAGAAGATGTCTTGGAACTGGTACATACTGATTTATGTGGACCAATTGAAACAAAAAGTTACATAGGTGAGAAGTATTTCATTCTATTTGTTGATGATCATTCCATGATGATTATTGTCATGTTTCTCAAAGAAAAATTAGAAGCTTTTTAGAAGTTCAAATGGTACCTAGCTAGAGTTGAAAAACAAATAGGAAAGAAACTTAAATGCCTAAGATCTAACAAATGAGGAGAATTCATTTCTAATGAATTCAATGAATACTACGATGAAAGAGCAATCAAAAGAAAAGTATCTACCCCAGGTACACGACAACAGAATGATATTTAAGAAAGAAGGAACAGATCCATCATGGATTGTACAAGAACCTTGATGATTGAAAATAATGTTGCTACCAAATACCAGAAGGAAGCCATCAGCACTGCAATTCACACCTTGAACTGAGTTCAACTAAAGAAAGGTACTAAGAAGACACCTTTTGAATTATGGTATGGCTACAAACCTAATGTTTGTTATTTAAAATTATTTGGAAGTAAATGTTACATCTTGAAGGAAGCAATAAATGGAAAATTTGATGTAAAACATGATGAAGGTATATTCCTAGGCTACGCAAGAAAAAGAAAATCATATAAATGTTTGAATCTTACTACTCATAAAGTTATAGAAAGTGTGCATGATAAGATCGATGAGTTTGTAGAGAGAAAAAAAGAACACAGTAGCAAAGATCCTGAAGACTACATAAAATCTGTGTATTATGAACCTAATACTATACCTAAAACACAGGCAATGGTGATTGGAAAACAATCATGTCAACCACTAGATTCATCAGCACATACCTTGTTGCAACCTATGAAACTAGTGATGCTAACTAAAGAAACTGAGTCACAAACAGAGGGATTTGAGTCTCATACTGAAGAAACTAAGTCACAGACAGAGGCACCCGAGTCAAAGATAGTGCAACCCAAATATCAGACATAAGAACAGGACAAAATATTTGAGCATGGTGAACATAGTGGAGCAAGCCCATAATCAAGGAGGAAGGATCCTGTACTTGCAAAATATGTCAGAAGACATCATGCATGTGAACAAATAATTAGAGATCAGATAGAAGGTGTAATGACAAAGAATGAAATCAAAGGTACATGTTTACTCAGTGAGATTGAACCTAAAACTGTTAAAGATGAATTGAATGATGAAAGATGGATCCAAGAAATGAATGAAGAGATTGAGTAGATATAAAAGAGAAAAACCTAGACTCTTGTACCTAGACCAAAAGACAATAATGTTTTTGGTACTAAGTGGGTTTTTAGAAACAAGATGAATGAGAAAGGTGAAGTTTCCAGAAACAAAGCTAGATTAGTATGTAAAGGATATGCTCAAGAAGATGGTATTGATTGTGGATAAAAAGTTTCTCCTGTTGCAAGAATTGGAGTCAAAACTCTTCTAGAATATGCTACACATAAAGGATCCAAGGTATATCAAATGGATGTAAAATTGCATTCTTGAATGGAATTCTAGAAGAGGAAGTCTATATTGAGCAACCTGAAGGCTTTGTAGATCCTAACAAAAAGAATATGGGTTTCAAACTGTACAAAGTAGTGTATGGATTGAAGGAAGCTTTGAGAGCCTGGTATGAAAGATTGCATGGTTACTTGATAAGTATTGGATTTCAGAGAACCAATGAAAATAGTAGCTTGTACATCAAAGAAGGACCTCAGAACAAGATACTATTATCAGAAATATTTGTTGATGACATATTGTTTACTGGATATGATGATTTGTGCAAAGCATTCTATGGAGCTGTGAGTAAGGAATTTGAGATGTCTATGCTTGGTGAAATCAAATTCTTTGTTGGTTTACAAGTTTATCAGATGAAGGATGGTATATACATTACTCAGTCTCAATACATCAAAGAGATACTGAAGAAATTTGGGATGGAAGATTCCAAACCAGTTGGAACACCCATGCCTACTGGACATAAGCTAAGGATGATGATTCAAAGGAGGTAAATCAAACTACCTACAGATCCATGATTGGTAAACTTCAATATGTTGTTCACACTAGACCTGATATTGCATTAGCTGTTGGTATTGTTGCAAGGTTTTTAGCTAATCCTAGAGAGAATCACTTAATGGATATCAAAAGGATTCTGAGATATCTTAAGGGTATTGAAGATTATGGATTATGATATAAGAAAGGAGGAAAATTTGATTTAAAGACTTTTACTGATGCTGATTGGGGAGGAAATGTCAATGACAGAAAGAGCACAAGTGGTGGAGCATTATTTCTTAGAAAGAGGTTAGTCTCCTGGACGAGCAAGAAACAAAACTACATTTCTCAGTCTACATCAGAAGTAGAATATGTTGTTGCAGCAGTAAATTGTTCAAACATCATATGGTTCAAATAGTTGTTGTCAAGTATGAAGGTGGAAATCAAAGAACCAATTATTATCTATTGTGACAACACTAGTGCTATTAACATTTCAAAGAACCCTGTGATGCATACTATGACTAAACATATTGCAATAAAGTATCATTTATTGAGGGAATTGGTTTAGGACAAAGAAGTAAGATTGGAATATGTGTTCATACTAAAGAACAAATTGCAAATATATTCAAAAATATTTTACCTAAGGATGCATTTTTGTATCTTATGTGAAAGCTAGGGGTGATTCCCCTAACTGAGGCTCACTAAAAAAATGTTTAGTGATGCATCAACTGAGCTATAGAATAGATTTAACATGTTGATGCAGATATTTAGAGCTTATTGCATATGAATCAGTACAAACATGTACACTACAAATTCATTAGACATACATATATTAGTTGATTTATTTGGCATTGGTTGTCAAAGAGGGAGAGATTACTGATGTCATAAAGATTACTGATGGAGAGATTGATGAAAAAGGGAGAACTTTATCAAAGAACAAAGATTAATGTAAGAGGGAAAAATTTAGATTGATGTCATAAAGATTACTATTTTTCCATCAAAAAACCCAAGCAGTCCCCGGGATGGATGGGGGTTGGCAAAGCAGTCCTCAAGACGGTCAACAGGCACTAGAAATGCATTGACCATTTTTAGAGTTTCTGGGATGGGTTTCCAATTTTCCTTCCTGGGTGGGGATGGCTTGGAAACGTCCCTAACTATCCCCCCATCCCTGAAATTGTCCCTATTTCTGAAACCTTAGGCTTAGGGCTGTAAACGCGTCCCCAGGTAACATAGATATAAAAGAAGGAATAAAGAGTCTTTATATAATCTATTATATATACATTATATGCTAATAAGGATGAAATCAGAATCATCTATATATATCTATCTTTGAAAGTTATAATATTTACATTTGTAATATATATACTCATTGGTATTAATAGAGTCAAAATCATATATGTCCATGTTCAGATTTGTTACTATTTAGTACATGAAGAGGAAGGGGCTGAAGTGTTTCCACTGAGAGGCCTGTCTGAATCCAGGCAATATCAGTGACCTTGAGCACCTTGACGACATAGTCCCAAGATAGGATAAGGGTTTGGTGTTGGTAAGTTGAATCCTAGGGATTATATGACTTATTTTGTGTTGTCATTATGGCAACAAAGTCATATGAAGTTTTGACAACAAACTTTGTACTGAAAATTGACTAAGTATAGAAGATAAGATAGAACAGAGAATACATAGATGATCAGAGCACCAGCACACATGTGTAAAAATGATTCAAACTAAGAACCTTTAGAAATAAGCTCTATGATTTGTTTTTATTCTTACACTATACACTCATGGTACGAAATGTCAGTATGGACAAGTTACAGAAAGAACAAGTACACTAGCAGTTCAGACAGAGTATGAATCCAACTTCAGGTTTTTGATTAGCGTGTAATCTTTTGTTGTGTAAAGGCAAAGCACCTATTATAATAATTTTTTAATCATGTATTAAAAATTATTGTAGACACGCTTAAGCCAATTTGTTTGTAAATGTTGTGAATGTTTTTTTTGGGCCGACTAAGGTCTTTTTTTATAGTCGCCTCTATTCAAGCATAAACATATATACATGCAATGTAAAGGTATATTAAAAGCATCAAAGAAATATGCAGAGAAGAGATAGAAGAATAGTATAAAGATGTCAGTATGAGATAGAGCCCTAAAATAAGATCAGAGCATAAGCACATAATCGGAACTCATCAAACATTTGTGTCATATACAACAGTTCACTTTTGGATATAGTGCATATCTATTCTCAGAAGGTTGTAGCCTTCTTTATCATTGAGCAGTAATCTCTTGGACAGTGAGTCCTCACCCCTAATAGGGTTATTTGTAAATGACTCCTAACAGGGTCAAGCCTTTAACCAGGTCATTGTACTTGCATTGTAAAGACTGCTCCTAACAGGGCAAAGGAACTTTAACAGGTTCATTATACTAGTGCAATATTTGTGGGTACTAATTCCCACCGGGGTTTACCTCTGATCAAGGTTTCCCCATAATCATATCATGTGTTATGTGTTCTTGTGTTAATCTTCAATTGATATATATTTGATTTATGTTTAAATTTGTTGAAATATAATAATTAGTTAAACACTGATTCACCCCCCCTCCCTCTCAATGTTTCCAACAATTGGTATCAGAGCTCTAGTCCTCTGTAAGAAAGTTTAACCAATTGAGGAGATCATGGATTCAGTAGAAGAAAAACATCTGAAAAAGAATCTTGAAGTAGCCCTTGAAGATCTAGACATATCTGAGAAAGAAAATGAGGAACTTAAACTAAAATTTGATGGCTCACAAATGCTTATCAAAAAGCTAAGAAAATATTTGAAAGATTTCTCTACAAATGATTTGGGTAAAATGGTCAAGAAAATAAATGAAGAAAACTTATCTTTAAAGGATAAGATAGAAGAATTGAATGATTAGTTAATTGATAGCATGACAACTATTGAAGAGAAGAACAAAGAAAATAAACATTTAGATGAATAACTCATGCAATCCAATATGAAAATCTTGGAATTGGGAAACATCAAGAATAAGATTGAATCTGAATTATCAGGAGAAAAAGACAAGATTGATAAATTACACACAAGTTTTGATCTAATTCAATCACAAATCTATGCACATAAATTTAAAGGTGATACCAGTGGTATGGGATACAGTATAGCTCAAATTGAAATCAATTCAATACAAGAAACAAAGAAAGCAAAAGAAGCATCCACAGAAGCCAGGAAAGAGGAGAACATTGCAGAGACTAAAACTGAACCACCTAAAGATGAACTCAAGAAAATTAACAGAACCTATTATTCTTGTAACAAACATGGACACTTCCCAAGAGATTGTAAAGAAGTAAGACCTTTTAATGGTTATTGTTACTCCTGTAGCAAGTTTGGTCACATGGCTATTCATTGCAGGACAAATCAAAGAAATCATTCACAACTAAACCAAAGGAATCAGACTCAATATAATTAGAGAAATAAACATCAAAGAAACTTGCATAATATTACATGTCAGATATGTAATTACAATGGGCACACAACTAAACAATGCAGCATGATGAATAATAACATCAGACCTCCTATCATATGTCATTCATGTGGAAAAGCTGGACACATCTCAAAGTTTTGTAGGTCAAGAACACAAAGACAAGAAAATCCCAAAAATTCTCTATTTGAAGAATCAGGAGAAGTTAAGTTTGTGCAAGCTAAAGCTAATTTAGATAAAATTTGGGTTGAAGTAAAGAAAGATAATGAAGAGAACAAGGTAGTAGATGCATCCTTAGTGGATGCACCTTCTACTTCTAGATAGTTGACCCTCATGGTCTTAGGGGGAGCTATTCTAGCTCTGAACCCCTGCGTGGTTGGTATACTCATCTCTAAGTATGCGCCTTTGAATTCATGTTAGTGATAACAAAAGAATGCAATATGCATTCATGCATTTTCTATACTACATTTTGAATAAAGTTTGAAAGTCTAAGTAAAAGCACTTACGACATTAAATGCAGAAAAAATTTATATAAATTGGTGGATTAATTGATTATTCTCATTGTTTACATCTGAGATCATAAAATTTGTAGAGCACAAGAGCACTAAGCATAAAATCATTCAAAGGCATTGATTTGATTAGTTTGTGAACAAATTGCAAGTTGAAACAAAACCCTAGCAGTCGCGTCATTTCAAATTGCCGTGAAACCCTATTTATCCAAGAAACAAGTAAGTATGGCCACTCTAGCTGTATTCAACATTACTGAAAGGAATTTTTTTTTTTTTAAGAAGCAACCCTTCAATCCATACTAGATGATGTAGAAGGAACATTTTCTAAAACTCTGCTAGGAGTCATGCATGTAGAAGACATTCGCGCGTACATATACTATAAAAATGAAATAGTTGGAGATAACAGTATTGCTACTCTCATGGCCTCAATGATGAAACCAGACTATTCATTCAAGGATGAATACACGCATCTCACTGATAACCCTATCTTTTAGTACCCTAATGTGCACGAGTTTTATGAGCTAGAATGGGTGAAAATCCTATTGAGTAGGATACATGATTACCTATATTGGATTGGTGAGGTTCCTGTCTGCATCACTATAGACCTAATTCATGAAATGACTGGAATTTCCAAAACTAGACCAGTTCTTCCTACTGGTAAGGATGTTAAGAAGTAGGTTGAACAAGCATGTTTATCAAGAATTGATATGCACATATGATAGTTGATCCTATTAAGGAGGATGATATCAAACTACTCACTATGATACTTGGATACAAGTTTCAGCAGTCCAGCAGACTGAATAGTGTGTCCGCAACAACAATTCTAGCAGCAATAAGGATGGTGAGAGATAACACTTAGTACAATCTATGTGAACTATTACGTGCACAGCTGATTGAGAAAATTCAAGATATTAAGCATGACAAGAGCAAGATATTTAGGTTTGGCTCATTGATCATCTATCTCTACTTCCACATAGTAGGTAAAGTTGCCAATCTTTACCTAGACAAGAGTAAACCTACTATGTCCTAGATATCACTTAAGGCTACATCAGAGAGCTGTGTGAAGGACATTATGGACATGGATATCAAAACATTCAGGATCAAGATGTAGAAGAGGTTTAGGATACCTGAGAAGACAGTTGAGAAATACAAAGACACCATATGCTTCATGGTGGAGACTGATTGTACTTGCATGGAGGTAGTTGAGCCTAGAACAAAGTGGATTCATCCTCTCAATTATGAATTTGAAGATCATGTTTTGGAAGGTTATGCACAAGTCCTCCTATCTCCACCCAAGGATCCCAATGAACCTAGATGGGGTACTTATAGAGAAAAGACAAATCAAGTTGATTCTATCTTAATACAGTGCTGACAACAAAAGGAAGGCATCTAGGATTACTTCAAATATCCTAAAAGTTCATGGTGTTACACAAGAAGACCTAGACAGAGCTAGGGAAGCTAAGATTTCCAAAGAACTTGAGAAAATTCCCACAGAAGTGAAAATGGAAAAGTTTGATGATATGCCCAAGAAGAAGAAGAAGAAATCAAATGAAGACACATCTACACCATCAAGCACCATTGATCTAGAATCTTCTCCACCTTCTATACCCAGCAAGTTAACTAGAAGGAAGAAGAAAGTTCCTACAAGTCATCCATCCTCAAGGACCACAAGGAGCAAGGTAAAGAACACACAAGCCCCTCCTGAGGTAGGATTTAGGCCCATTATAATAGTCCTAAAGAATAGAATTGTTAATGAAGGTAGACTAGAATCTATCAAGAATGTCTATGATAAGTATCAAGAGATAGACAAATCAAAAATTCATTCAATGATTATATCTCATATGATTAAGTTCAAGAAGTCAGTATTGGAACTCAAGACAGTTATACCAGATAAACTATGGAACATACTAGACATATTAAAAAGGAAAGCAATTGAAGAGGATATGAGGATAAGAGAAGAAACATTAGATAGTCTTCTCCCTATCTGCTCGCATGATTAAAAAGCTATACTACTGGACTTTCTTAAACCTCATCTCAGAATCAAAACTAGAACACTTTATATCATGAATAAAGAGTATGATTTGGTTAGTGAAGAGACTCAGAAAGATTTTGAGTAGGTATTTCTAGATAGACATATGTATCCTTCAATGACACCTATAGCAAAGGTAACTCCAGTTCCTCCCAAATAAGTTACAGAACCACTGATTTAAAATGCACCTAAGATAGGTCCACAGGTTTTAGTGCCCTCAGTTTCAATAGCTTATGATATAGTAAAAGATTCAGGAGATACCATAGTGATTGATGATATCAAAATATCCATGACCACCTCTAACAATGATATGGACAAAGTTGAAAAATCATTTGTAAGCACTGAAGAGACAAAGGAGGTATGCACTGATGACACATCTTTACAACAAGATGAAGTTCCCTCTAAAGATTCAACAATTTTGAATAAAGAGGAAGATAATCAAACTAATGAAACACCAGTCATGGAGATCCTAGTAAAAAGTGAATGCATGGATACTAGTCATAATACTATATTCACACCATCCATTCAACCATCAAATTCATTGTTTTCAAGCTTAACTCCTGACTCAGCAAGTCTGGATGCATGGGGAGAAGAAGACTTGATCAAGATCAGTGTCCTAGCCATGGAAAAAGCCAAAGAGAAAAAAGTTATGAGAAACCTAGTCTTTTTGGAATCAGTGACCATTCTGAATGATCTAGTGCCTGCAGATAAGAAAGTGGCTAAAATTCAATCAGTTGATGATGTAGATAGCATCCTAACAAGCTTCAAAGCACACTTTACAAGTTTAGTAGACTCAGCTACTAGAATTGCAGAAGATGAGTATAAGAAGGAAAGATTGAATGAACTGATAAAGAATTTTTCCTTAGATTTAAAGTCATTAAAGATTGGTCAGACAATGTTGAAAGAGTTGGCATCAAAAGGTAGAAAGGTTATAGAAAATTGCATGGATAGAGGCAAACTCACCTCTGAACATATCAAAAAGATAGAAGAGGAAGATATATTGGTTGATAACATAAGACAATCAGTTGAAACATCATCCCAAGACATAAACATCTACAACAATATCTATCAAGGTCAGTTAGACAAGATAGAAAAAGCTAAAATGGAGATCAGTAAGATAAGGATCAGGTAGACTCAACTGAGAAATGCACTTGCGTCCTCCTTAGTAGTTCTGGATGAGAACATTAAACAGATTGATGCAACCATTTCTACCTATGATCAAGGACCCAGCATGGATTTGAAAAAGATGGAAAATCTTACATATGCCTTATGCACCCATCTACAAACAATTGATGCACTAAAGGTATTCTGGTAGCAAGAGATGAAGAATCTACAAATAGCCTATCCAGATGTATACATGGAGTAAGTATCTAGAGACTTACAATTTTGACACCTTTTTCATTAATGTCAAAGAGGGACTAGAGTATGTATGGGGAGTAGTGTATATATGCAAATAAATATGATATAGTATATGTTAAAAGAAGATAATATATAGTTTTTGGTGTTAGTCAAATTTGAGTAACTTGGCCACATTTCTTTGTTGCCATTAATGAAAAAGGGGGAGATTGTTGGAAAGTTGACTCCTACAGAGTATATGACTTATTTTTTGTTTTCATTATGGTAACAAAGTCATATGAAGTTTTTACAACAAACTTTGTAGTGAAAATTGACTAAGTATAGAAGACAAGACAAAACAGAGAATACACAGATGATCATAGCACCAGCGCATGTGCATACAACCAATTTAGACTAAGTGCCTTCAGACATAATCTCTATGATATGATTTTATGCTTACCCTATACACACATGGTACGAAATGTCAGTATGAACAAGTTATAGAAAGAACAAGTACACTAGTAGTTCAGAATATAGAGTATGAAGCCGACTTCAAGTTTTTGATTAGCGTGTAATATTTTGTTGTGTAAAGGCCAAGCACCTATTGTAATAAGTTTTTAATCATGTATTAAAAATTATTGTAAACACACTTAAGCCAATTTGTTTGGAAGCACTGTGAATGTTGTTTTTGGGCATAAACATATATATATATGCAATGTAAAGGTATATTACAAGCGTCGAAGAAATATGTAGAGAAGAGATAGAAGAATAGTATAAAGATGTTAGTATGAGATAGAGCCCTAAAAGAAGATAATAGAATAAGCACATAATTGGAACTGATCATACATTTGTGTCATATACAACAATTCATTTTTGGATATAGTGCATATCTATTCTCATAAGGTTGTAGCCTTCTTTCTCATTAAGCAGTAAGCTCTTGGACAGTGAGTCCACACCCCTAACATGGTTGTTTGTAAAACACCCCTAATAGGGTCAGACCTTTAACTAGGTCATTGTACTTTCATTGTAAAGACTGCTCCTAATAGGGAAAAGGAACTTTAACAGGTTCATTATACTAGTGCAATATTTGTGGGTACTAATTCCCAACAGGGTTTTCCTCTTATCAAGGTTTCCCCGTAATCATATCATGTGTTATGTGTTCTTGTGTTAAGCTTCAAGTGATATATATTTGATTTATGTTTAAAGTTGTTGAAATAGAATAATTAGTTAAACACTGATTCACCCCCCCCCAGTATTTCCAACATTTGGATCTAGGCAACTTGGTTACATCCTAATCTTCTTCTTCTCTGACTGAAATGGTAATAAGGGCAGTGTGGACATTAAGGATCATAAATAATAATATTTCTTAATATGTTCAGTAAATTTATAATTTTGAATTATGGAATAGTGTAGTTGTAGTCAATATGTCTTGATCAATTCAATTTAAGCCTTATGTATATTAAATATTGGTTAATGCTAACCTAAGTCTAGCAAGGGACATTACAAATAGACTCAAAAATAAACATTCTAAATAAGAATCAATTACATAAATGAAAGATTATTACTCAATGGCCATTATAGAAACATTACACAATTATTTTAACACCCTCCCTTAATGGTCATTCTACTAGCTACCCTATATTATATTGACATAATCTGCAGGTCATTTGGCCATGAATACATAGAAGGCTTCTCCTTCACTTTAGAATGATCTCCGACATGAGCCTATTGTTGAGACCCTCCCTAGCTCTACACAACTTCTGGATATGACCAAGATTACCACAATCCTTCCAACCTGACATTGGGTAACAAAGCCATCCCTCCATTTATCCAGGGAATGAGATCAGCTTCAAAAAACTTCAATTATTGTTGATAAAAAATTGGCAAAAAACTTTGAAACCATGTTTTGTGGAAAAATTGTCAAACCTTTGATGTGATGCTGAAAACACACCTTTGTTTTTGTCAAAAAATGGAAAAAACTAAAAAAATAGGAACAAAAAGACTATAATTTTAAGGACAAAATCATACAAAACACTCTGATTTATATTGAAAAAATCATACAAAACCCACCTTGATTTTTTGTGGAAATAAAAATTAGAAAACCCACCATGACTTGTTGTGGAAAAAATTAGAAAACCCTGCATGACTTTTTTTGGGAAAAAAATCAGAAACCCCTCCATGATTTTTTTCATGTAAAAAAATAAGAAAACCCTTCATGACTTTTTGTGGAAAAAATCAAAAAACCCACCTGCAGAGAAAGAACCCACGATTTTCAATGAAAATATCGCAACAAGAAAATTTTCTGAAAGGAAAGTTGTAGCAGCCACGATTTTTGTTTAGAAGCCTTGTTTCTCAAAAAAACCTTCTTGTGATTTGCATCTTAATCTAGAACCCCTTGATTTTTTCTGAAAACCCTAGTTCAAAATACCATAATCAGCAGCTTATCGCTAAGGGCAAAAAAAATATATCGGGAAATATTTGAGATAAGTCAAACAGTTATCGAGAGAGATTTTTCATGTAAAGAAATTAGAAAACCCTTCATGATTTTTTGTGGTAAAAGTTAGAACACCCTCCAGCAGAGAAAGAACCTATGATTTTCAATGAAAATATTGCAAAAAGAAACTTTGCTGAAAGGAAAGCTGCAGCAGCCACAATTTTTTTTTAGAAGTCTTGTTTCTCAAAAAAAACTTCTCGCTATTTGCAGCTCAATCTGAAACCCCTTGATTTGTTCTGAAAACCATAGTTCAAAATATCGTTATCAGCAACTTATCACCGAGGGTAAAAAAAATATATTGGGAAATATCAGAGATAAGTCATAAACTTATCGGGAGATTTTTTGCTTGAAAAATATTTTCAAATCCACTTCAAATCCATAAGAAATCACTCTAGAACACTGCAAATGACCTCCTTTCTCCTCCAAACCCTTTCTCTCCTATCCAAACCTATTTTTGCAATCAAAAAAATTATTTTTTGCCCTTTTTGGGGCTGTCACTATCTATATTTGTCTGCTACCAATAAGTTTTTGACTGATCATGATATTTTAGCAACTTATCTGTGATATTTTGGCAATTTGTCTATGATATTTTAGAACTTATCTGTGATATTTTCCCTGTGCGAAAGCTACGTAACTTCTTGTGCCACAAAACTTCTCACGATAAGTGAACTTATCATAGAGATATCTGCGATATTTCAATCTATGGTTTTAACTTCGACTCTATTAAAAAATCTGTAAATATATTCTAAAAATTTCAAAGAAATTTCTAGGTAAACCTCATGATTTTTCATAAGAAATTGTTAAGAAACCTCTGGCAATACATTCTTATATTGAAACTATGAATTTTTAAAATTCACCAAAAAAATCTTAGCCCACTTTGATATTGTAATGTTTCTATAATGGTCACATGTTAGTTGCATTAGTAAGTTTCCTTTTCTATTTTTTATGATTGTTTCTTTTTAGAAACATCGTCTTATAATCTCTTATAAATAGAGTCTTTCATCTCTATTGTATATATCAATTTTATAATAACATTAGGCCATCTACTACACCTTGAATATACCATCATCAACCATAGAGGCACATGCACCATAAGCATCCTCTCTAACAAGTTTATGTGACTAGAATATCTTGTCAAAATAAGCTTGAAGAAATCATTTAAAAATGTCTCAAAGAGAGCGAGGTGTAGTGGTTGCAAATGAACATTTGAATATCTCTAGCTTCTTCCATAACTTGCACTACCCAATCTATTTTCCCTATCTTTCAATGCACGAACATAGCATGGGGTTCAAAAGATGTGCTTGTAACCACCTTCCACTATCATACTAGTAATTTTCCCACACATGCTGAATTAGTGACCACTTGTACAACATTTAAGGCCCCAATATCCTCTATGGGCTCTCTCAAAATGCTAAACTGGAATGCATCCTTACGCTTCCCTAAACAATCCATAATTCTAAGAAAATAAGAGCCAATTGGGCATGTGACTATGATATTGATGAGTGGCCAATGTGTAATATTAGTCCACCCATCCAACATATCAAAAAAACTTGTCCTACTCTATGTTTTCTTCATAGAATAGCAAATTAACCATAGAATATTCTTTACGTAGGAGGGTAGTGTGTAGTTTATGATCTCAGGGCATATAAAAGATGGACCAATGGAGGCTACATCTTTCATCATTTGTATCAAATAAGAGGAAGGAGCCACATGAAATAGGATTAAATGGGTGTAAAATAATTTGACAATGGAAGGCTTTGGTGCATCTCCTACTTGCGCATTAAACACACTTTCAACTGTCCTTAGCCTCTCCCCACCACTAATCTTCCTCTTACCTTTTGTAGCAATATCCCTAGTAGCACTACCAACCCTAGATGGTCATAGGCATAGATGATTTTCCACTTGGAAAAGAATTTTTTGTCATTGTCACACCTTGAGACCTCATTTCTGCTTCCATGTGCAATCTACGAGCCTCTGATTTCTCATCCTCCTTTATATTTTGACAAAGTTTAACTCCATGACATGTAATACCGAAGAAATGAGACCTTATGTCTGTGTATCTCCCTATAAAAGTTGTCTTGCAGACGTGACACTACCACACTCTACTCCCCACTGAATTTTTACTTTTGGTATGAACAATTCTCTCAAGTTGGAGAAGAGGTTTCTTTTTTTAAAGGGCCCTTTGAATATTTTTCCAAGAATTTTGAGGGGTACTTGAATGTATTTGATGGATGCCACCCCCACCCCCACCCTACCCCCAACACTTTCATATACTATCACGTTGAAACTCTTTCATTTGTTTGAGTTTCTTTCACTAACATTCTCACTGCTTCACATGTTGGTTTTGAGAGATTTAATGAAACTTTAAACTGAAAAAATGAAAAAAAAAAAAAAACATTTAGACATTGCTTTGAACTTTGAAAAAAACTTGAAAAATAAATAAATAAAAGGATTGAATTACTTATCTTACTCAATAAATTGTTGCTCCAGTACCAAATGGCAATATGCCTTTGATTCAACTTCTTTACAACTCCATCGACCTTACACAAAGATTTTGTCTCCTTGAAATTAAATCATTTTTTGCAATATTTTTTTGGAGAAAGAATGAACACAAAATGAACTCAAATGCATTGAAAAGGGACCATTTTTCCCATTCAGGGCTACCTAGGGTGTGGGGCCCACAAAAAAGGAATTAAAAAGTTCATTTTAACATATCAAGTATTTTTTAAATGTTTCTAAAAAGGGGGATGGGTGGAGCATGGATGCTACTTTGGCCATCCCCTCTGTATTTCTGCCTTCTTCACATTTCTGAGTTGTTTCCTAGTAGTTGGGCAAAATTGGTATGGCTAGGGACGTTTCCAAGCTATTCTCTCGTCCCTAGGCCATCTCAGAAATTACGATGCATCAAACAAGGCTGGGGACGCATCCTTAGTTACTACTAGTTTTTTTGGGTTGAAAGGGCCTTTTAAAAATATTTGGAGAATGAGACCAGGGACAAGGGAATAGGTCAAAAAGGGCCAGTGATTTATCCTCGATAAATACTAGTTTTTTGGGGGTTGAAAGGGCCTTTTGTAAATATTTGGAGAGATTGAAGGATGTGCAAAATGGTGTTATGGAGTTCCAATGGAACTTTTGTTTGGATTTTTAGAATGAGAAGAAAGGTCTATTCTCATTACTTAATTTTCTTCATGGCCCTCATTCACATTGTCATCATTATTGTTAGTGCTCACTTTTTGGGGCTTCTTTGTGATAGCAAACTGAAGCCAAAATATTTTTGAAGTTTATAATTAAAACTAATTACAAAACCTTCCTAACATTTAAAAAAATTAATAAAGGTAAAATTACATACTTTGACATTGTTGTGTACACTTTCAACTTTCCTCAGTTTAGGGCTTAGGCAGCCAGGGTTCAAATTTTCAACTTTTATTCAATCTTAAAGTTTAGGGTTTTAGTTTGGTATTGTCTAACATTGGAAGGTGCACCGATACCACAAACCTCCTTCCATATAATTGGTAACACCAATGGATTAGTATCAATGAATGTCTTGTTAATGTGAAGGGTTAGAAATTAGGTAGAAGTTGTTGGATGTGAAATAATTCTACCCTTGTTTTAGAGCTGTCATGTTCAGTATCACAAAAGCTAGTTTCTATAGTATATTGATTCTAACTAATTTGTCTGAACATATTTTACACATTTATGATGTGGAAGTCAAAGAAACCAAACTAACGGGTGATACACCAATCATCATTGTTGCAGTGAGTTGATTCCTTGAATGTAATTATTTGATCTCTTGTTTTGCATTTTTGAAGTCATTTGCTGAAATTTTGAAACATTTATATTAATTTTTTGGGAATGTGTTAAGTGGTTAATTCACTTATTTTCTTTTATACTCTAGTTCCAGACACAACAAAATTTTTGAGTGAGAGATAGAAGTATGGAGGGTGGAAAGGTAAAATACGGGATGCCATCTAGAAATTTCTATTGATATTATCATATTAACAACTAAAGAAGCATCATGGTGGATATATCTCTGATTAATTTAAAGGTTTATTTATTTGACAAATTGACCTTGACATGATTATATTCACACCGTATATTATGCATGAGCAATGCAACAGATAGATTTTGGAGAAATGACAGAAGGTGTAATATATCCTACATGGAGGTTGAGGGAGATGCAACAATTGGGAATTCAATCCCTTATTTAATATTTTGTTTACACTTCCAATAAATTATTCCTTGGGAGTATGATTTATTAGAATTATATGTACTTTATGATTTTGGTAGTATATGGTTAGAGAAGAGAGTTGTTATGTCGGTATATTTTGTATCTCGGTTTAAATTATTGAAATTAAAAGGTGTTATAGATCTTAAATCTCTTTTAACCATATTGTTGGTGGGAAATTTCTAGATGGGATTGCATTTCCATTGTTCCAAGTGTTGATAAGAAAATGCCATCACCATTATTTTTTCATTTTACATCTTTTTTTGAGTGCTACATTCAAATATCAGTTGTATCACCAAATGCCTAGGTGCATTTGCTTATATAAAATATTTTTGTTGTCACTCAAAGATTTGACAGGTTTAAACTAAATTGGAATATTATTTTTTAATCAGAGCAATCACAGGAAATTGCCTCTAAGATCCTTATTTGGCAATGGGACTTTAGATGAAGGTGGAACTTTGTTTGAAGGTGTCTTCCTTGATTACTATTAGGTTTAGTTAATTTAATATTAATCTGTATAATAAACTTTAAAGGGAAAAATGATTTTTTCAACAAGAATCTTTAGCAAGTGCTTAATATGATTCTAAATGAAGTGTTGTGAATTTGACCTAAGATACTTCTTGAAGAAGTGGTGTTTAAGAACAATGATTGGTAGTGGTTGAATTGTATGAGGTGAAAAAATTTCACTTTGAATGCTCTCTAGAGAATGCCACAATAGTACAACACAAAGTGATGATGGTGTTTTTTTAAATATATACTTGTTCCCTTTGTATACATTTTGTTAGCAAGAGTTGTATGCAAAATCTAATTGAATAACGAAACCTATTAGCATCAATAAAGGTTCTCTTAAATAGGTATAAAAAAAAGGTCATTGCAACTTTTCTAATTTTGGAAAGGGTACATTATCAAATTGGATCAAAACCTAGAGCCTACATATTTGTTCAAGGAAAATAAATTATATTGGAAAATTCTACATGGAGGAGATATATGTATATAAATGGTGACTGGAAGAGGTTGGGTTCCATGAGGTAAAGAAGTGTGAGGAAAATGCTATAGTAATTTAGAATGATGTGATGGTTTTGTTTGATTTTGCGTGTATACTTTTTCACTGCATGTTGATTTTTCTATTGAATGATGAATGACATTCAAGCACCCAAGGTTCTTTTAAACAGGCATGACAAAAGTCATTGGAACTTTTGGCTACAACCTAAGTTGATAAAACCCTAGATTTTGGCCAAAGAAATTTTATTTAAGTCATGGATTTGTTATTGGAAATTATTGGATTGATAACACTTTATATGACAAATTGATCTTGTTCAATTCAACCAAAATTTGTGGGTAGATAACATTGTCATCTATGCAAACATTTTTAGTCCTTTGTTCTTGTCATTAATAACACTGTTGTATTTTTTTCTCATTGTTAAACTAGAACTTCACGTTTTACATCAGTTCTTTTTTGGCTTGTTAATAAAAATCAATCTTCATTTATTGGTGTAGCCAACCAAGGTATATATTATATTCTAGTATCCACATTTATTTATCTTTTGAAATATTTTCACTGGTACAAGAATCTAGATATTTAAGTGGGGATGTGTAATATAAGTATTGAAAGTGAGAGTTTAGTGACGTGCATAACCAAATGTCTAGACATGACCAACTGCCAAACTTGAGTTATTTAAGAGTGTGTAAGACATAAAACAATTGCACTTCTGCTACTGGGCTAGGAAATTTAGTTTTTGTGGGGGCACTTTCCTCTACGGTGAGAATGTTTTAAAGTTGAGCTTAATTCACTGGTAGCTGATCTCAAGCATTATTAAGGATGATATGTTTAAAATACTAGTCTGTGATTTGAGGAAAAAACTCATTTGGCAACAGATAACTTAGCAATGAAATAGAAGGTAACCAATGCTTGCTTTACTATTAATGAGGTCTACGACATGTCAAAAGTGAGGAAATCTTATGATAATTAGCAACAATTTTACTCTGCTATTGGGGGATTTGAATATGTGGATTATGAGTGTAAAAAGTATTATTTGAGTGGTTTTGAGGGCAAGTGCCACAATAAAATTGTAGATTTCTTAACGCATTTGCACACAGTTAGTGTACAGAAACAATTTTGGAATCCACAAAGCTCTTGGATTGGGGAGACCTAATTTTGAACCTCAATGAAAAAGTGTCTTGAAAGTGAAAGATGATTGGCTAGATTCAAGTTAATTATTACCTCAAATATGATCTAAGTATCTCTCTCTTGAATAATGAACGAAGCAACATCAACAAGGAGTAACCAATACGTGAATAAGAACGATCTCTAGAAGAAATGTAATTGTATTGGTGATGCAAATATGATATGATATGTCTAAAGGTTAACATTTTTAATATGGGAAGAATTGTAGTAATTTAGCATGTAGGATGTGAATTGGTACAAGGGATCCTTAATCTCTTGAGGTAGGTGCACATATTAACCTTGACAAATTTTTTGAAGTGTTCATCTAATCATGAATGTGACACCATTGATTGTATTAACATCTGATTACAGATGACTTTTCAATAGTAGGATCGTGTGAAATATTTTCATATGTATACTTTGATCTTTTAATGGTTAGAAGTCTAGGAGAGTCAGCTTTATTATTTTGGTCTTCTGCAATTCAGTTCTTCTCTTATTCAAGGAGATGATAAGCATCACCATATATTCAATGGTCTATTAAACAACTATTGTTAGATGTGCATGCCCATCTTTGATGTTTTTGAAGGCTTGACACTACATAGTTGAGTGTATAATTTTTATTCCATTATGTGGTACTCAAAAATTATACACCATTTCTTTTTGTGCTTCTTTAGATCTTGTCTACCTTTTTTCTTTACATCGAAGCATATGGGGTCGATTCTTAATTTAGCAATATGAATCTCTTGGCTCTCCATAGAGTATTATTTATATACCTATTTTGTTGATGGCACATGTGGGATTGTTACCCCTAAATATGTTTGTGTAAATTATCTAAATATATGGTCCTTATTTGAGCAATACGAACCTTGACTCTCCACAACATATTAGTTATCTATTTTTTTTTATTATGGTTACATGTGGCTTTTTACCCCTTATGCTTGTCCAACTTATTTACAATAAAATATTTTTTCTCTTTGTTATTTGAAGGAAAAGTATTCAAGTAAATATTCCATTGGTTTTGTCCATGACCCTTTGCATTTTCTCATGGTGTCATTGAAAACAATCTTAGGCCACCTAGTAGCTTCCAATTGTACAATTCTTTTTAGCTTCCATGTGGTCAATTATTTTTAAGTAACTTATGAGATGCACCATTGCAATGGCTTTAGTAGGTGCAACACCCATTTTAATCGACATAATTTCATATGGAATTGTACCTTATATTTTGAACTTGCTTGTAGTCAAGTATTTTTGAACTCTCAGATTTTTCCATTTAAAATTTGATGTCATGCTAGTTAACAATTCACATCAATAGAGTGTTTTTTTTATCGGAAATATTAACCTATGAGCATGGTAACCTAGTAGGGGCAACAAGCACAGCAACCCATCGAAGGTGGGCACAAAACATGATTAACATTGTTTATTTGGGCCAAAGTGGGGATTTGATTAGTGGTTGCACCATTAAAAAAACAACCAAAACCATTACACCACAAGAGGATCCCCCACACCCATAGAGTGTTACTAGAGGCACTAAGAGCCTAAAAAATAATTTGAATATTTTTCTTGTTTCATAACTCTGTGTTTCTATATTTATTTTCGAGAGGATATGTTGCATTCCAACTCGCCAAAGTTTTCATTTTTCTATAGCCCTCCAATTAAGCTTGTCATTGAGGTCAATCCCAAGATATTTGTAGTCAAGTTACTATTTCAATTTTTTTGCCTTGAAAGTAGAATTTATGCTAGTTTATTTTTCTGTTATTGGTAACAATCATGATGTTAGTGTTGGTGGTATTAACTTGCATCGCCACTGCTCTACATAAATGTTCAAGGACATATAAACATAAATGTTCAAGGGCATATAAATGCTCTTGCAACCCGTGAGCTGATTTATAAATCAAAATAAGGTCATCAACATATAAAAGAGGCTTGACCACCTTGCTATTTCAACCATTTTCAATTTTGTCGATATATAAATCGAAGAGAGTAGGAGATAGGGAGCACTTTTGTTTCACCCTAATGCTACCCCTTAAATGAAATACCCACTAAACTTTTGATTTTAACTTTAACTTCTTCATAAAGCCTATGAACTATGTCTCTTAAATACAAAAGAACTTAATTTCTTCCATGCTACAACAAAAAATATCTCTCCTTTATTCTCAAACATTTTCATTGATGTGCCTCAAAGTGATTCTATGATTGATCGTAGAGTGCTCAGGCTTGAACTTGCTTGACCTTTTACTTATTTTTCTTTTTCTTCTGCATATTTTTTGATATTGTTTTTTCAACCATATTACAAAATTCAACAAAATAACAAAAAAAATCTTCCTTTTCTTCCTAAGATTTTTCATTGACGTGCCTTAATTTGATTCTATGATACTGTAGAGTGCTTAGGCCTAAAACTTGACCTTAATTTTCTTTTTCTTCTGCACACTTGTTGATTTCTTTTTCAATCATAGTACTATCAATTTCACAACCAAGGGGTTGATAGTTGTGGCTCTGTAATCGCAAGGGCTATTAACATCTCTATTCTTAAATACAAGTATCTCTAAGTTGGTTGTCCATTTTCTTTGAAACCCTTGCAAAATGAAGTTGAAAATTTTCATAATGTAAAAAAATCAATTGGGTTTTGTATCCCCAAATTTTTAATGCCAATATCAATTTCAAGTAAGGTGGAAATATCTGTAGTGGCGTTGACCAAGGGAGAGGTATCTACATTTGATTGTTTATCGTAAATTTGTCTTGCATAGTCAAAACCATTGATTAGTTTTAAAGTCTTTTAGTTTGATTCTTTCATGGTTGAAGATCCTTCCAAAAAAGCTTTGAGTTATCCTTTCCAAGGTAGATTAACTCTTTTTGTCTTGTGCTCATGAATTCAACTTTTGTCTTTCATCAACTTGTTAAAGTTTGGTAGACCTTCTTGTGCCTAACTACTAGGCGTTTATGATATACTGTTGGTTCACCTATAGTCTACTAAGTAGTAATGTCCTCACCCTAGAGGAAATTTATGATACATAGTAATCTACCTACCATTGTTACTCTCTCTTGGACCCTCTCTTCCATATTTTAAAACATTAACTAGTTGAAATATCATTCAACTTCCAATTAGTTTTTCCAAGCTAGATTAATTCTTATTGTTTTGTGCTCATGAATTCAATTTTATTTCTTTCTTTCTTAAAATCTACTTCTACAACTTAATATTTATCATGTGCTTGTTTGACTATTCCAAACTTCTTACAATTTCACATTCCTCATCAAACCAAACATTAACTAGAAAGTAATTAGCTTTGATTCCTTATTTTTTGTACATTTCCCAAGAGCTCCTTGAATTATATTTGTTAACTCATAATTATTGAGGCCTTGTAGATGAATTTTATCCTGTTTGATTAACGTTTCTATGGTTTCCTTGAAGGTCAAACAATTTTCTTGTGTCAAAATAGATCTACACTTTGGAGAGATTGCCAACAAAATTGAGTCTTCTTATCAAGTTTCCCCTTCTCATACCAAGATAACATAAAGTAAATTAGGTTATAGTTTGATTTTAAATCCCAAATATGCTCACCAATAATAACATCCTCTATCTTTCTAGTCAATCTTTGTGAGAAAATTGTATGGTAAATGATGCTTCATGTGTATGTATTACATGTAATTTTTTTGTTTCTTCCATCTATCCAAACTATTCCAAATAATTAAGTTGAAGGCACCACACAAAGAAAGCAATTCCTCCCTGTTACCCCTATTTTTGAAACTTGAACAAATTTTAGACATTTAGATAGTGATCCCTCTGACCTAATTATTCTTTATATATGTTCTTTGATATCCTGTGTGTTTTGCTGGAAAGACTTTATTCTCAACCTTATAAGTTGTTGGATATCACTTTTGGAAGCAAATGAAAAACTTAGATTTTATAAAGTGCATGAAAGAGACCCATTACCCATCACATTTGTTTTCATAAGGAAACAAATGAAGCATAAGAACTTCGGAGGGTTGGAATGATCTACATCAAGGAAGATGGATGCAGTAGGGGCAGTTAAAATCTCTAAGTTTGAGGCTTAATTAGAGGAATACGACAAAGGAATATCATATATGAGCCATATTTTGGACCACTAAAATTTCATTGGAGGACGAGGTACCTGACGTGGTTCAAAAGTTCTTGTCTTTCCCATGGTTCCAACAACCACTATGAAGGGTGAGTTTGAAATAAGTTTGGGACATGTTTGAGTTGACCTAGTGGTGGAGAATTTGTACTCTTGAAAGGGAGGTCACAAGTTCAAATCCCATTGGGGTAGGGTATGTACACCTCGTAAACATATGGATGTCATAGTGGACTATGAAAGGACCTTTCCTTTCCTTTCCTATTGTTAGAAAAGTCAGGTTGATCACCAAATGAAAAAGCATTTACCAATTTTGGAATCTGAATAAGACATCAGAGGATCAGGGTTTGATTGAAATGTGGTTCCAAAGTTTCATTCTTAAAATCTACTTCTACAACTTAATATTTATCGTGTGCTTTGATTCCTTATTTTTTGACTTAAATGTGGTTCCAAAGTTTCATTCTTTTAATCTACTTCTACAACTTAATATTTATCATGTGCTTTGATTCCTTATCAACCAAACATTAAATAGAAATTAATTAGCTTTGATTCCTTATTTTTTGTACATTTCCCAAGAGCTCCTTGAATTATATTTATTAACTCATAATTATGGAGGCCTTGTAGATGAATTTTATCCTTTTTTATTAACCTCTCTATGGTTGCTTTGAAGGTCAAACAATTTTCTTGTGTCAAAATAGATCTACACTTTGGAGAGATTTCCAATGACATTGAGTCTTCTTATCAATTTTCCCATTCTCATACCAAGATAACATAAAGTAAATTGGGTTATAGTTTGATTTTAAATCCCAAATATGCTCACCAAAAATAACACCCTCTATCCTTCTAGTAGATATTTGCAAGCAAAATGTATGATAAATGATGCTACATTTGTATGTATTACATGTAATTTTTTTTGTTTCTTCCATCTATCCAAACTATTCCAAATAGTTAAGTTGAAGGCACCACACAAAGAAATCAATTCCTCCCTATTACCCTTGTTTTTGAAAATTGGCCAAATTTTAGACTTTTAGATAGTGATCCCTCTGACATGATTATTCTTTATATATGTCCTTTGATATCTTGTGTGTTGTTGAATATCACTTTTGGAAGAAAATGAAAAACTCATATATAAAGTGCATGAAAGAGACCAATTACCCATCACATGTATTTTCATAAGAAAAACAAATGAATCACAAGAACTTTAGAGGGTTGGAATGATCTACATCAAGGAATATGGATGCAGTAGGGGTAGTCAAAATCTCTAAGCCTGAGGCTTAATTAGAGGAATACAAAAAAGGAATATCATATATGGGCCATAATTTGGACCACTAAAATTTCATTGGAGGATGAGGTACTCGGCGTGGTTCAAAAGTTCTTGTCTTTCCTGTGGACCCGACAACCACTATGAAGGGTGAGTTTGAAATAAGTTTGGGAGATGCTTGAGTTGGTCTAGTGGTGGAGAACTTGTACTCTTAAAAGGGAGGTCACAAGTTCAATCCCATTAGGGTAGCGTTATGTGCTCCTCATAAATATATGGTTGGTATAGCCGACTATGAAAGGACATTTCCTTTGATTTCCTATTGTAAAAAAGTCAGGAAGATCACAAAATTAAAAAGAATTTACCAATTTTGAAATCTGAATAACACATCAGAGGATTAGGGTTTGATTGAAATGTGGTTCCAAAGTTTCATTCTTCTATAATTTCCCGACCTCCAAACATATGGTGAATGGAAGAGGTGGTCAGGCTGCTATTACAAAGATTTTTGGTGAAGCCGTGATTGACATTATGATTAGAATTGGGGACCCCCAAGAATTCCTAAACCAAGTCAAAAAGTTTAAATGTCTGTATATGATGCTAATTTATTGACCATATGTATAGTCGGGTGGTAGGCAAAGTTCCAAAAATACAAAGATCCCTGAATGATAGAGAGGTTGTCATCAAGTCGGGTATCATTTTGATGAAATTTAAAATGTTGATGTTACAACATTAAAGAATTCAAGTCAATGAATGAGTTGGGTACTCACACTCATTTTTGGGACCGAACTATTAATGAAAAAAGGCTCATAATAAGGCTTGGAATTCGCTTAGAGTCCGAGATTGTGGAGCCTTAGTTTGTATTGCGGAGTGCAACCCAAGATCATAATTAAAGGTCTAATCGCAAGCAATGCTTCTAATTTATTTGATAGAAATCCAAGTCAGAGAAGAGCCCATATCTATGATCTCACCATTTTATCCTAATTTATGGATCAATTCACAATTTGTATCAGAAGAGGGGAATAGAACACCTATGTGTCTGTCGAGTTCACCATATTTTTAGTCCCATCCATATGGAGAAAATAAATAGAACAGTGCGTCCCATGATTGAGAAATATGAATCCAAAGACATTGATGCAAAAATATGCTCGATGTAGATTCAGTATGGAAAGTTGTCACCCGACTCAAACTTTTAGCTGTTTTGTCTTTCAATTTAGGGTTGTTGATGACAATTATTCAATTGTGTATTTTCATTGATTTTTACACAAATGTCTAATCCTATCCGAGCACAGTCAGTGTCTGTCGAGCTCTCTCGGGCATTGAAGAAGACCAAAGTGATTTTCAATTCTAACCGAGTTCACTCGAGCATTATAGTTTTGGTCGAGCATTGAAGGATTTCAGTATTGACCGAGTTATGATTTTAGTGACAGCTGACTAACAACAGTTTTTATTTTATGGATAATTGATTGTATGAAGCCAACAAACATGATTTTTATTATTTATTTGGAAGGATGTTAAGGCTGACTTGACAAGGCTTATCATATATATATATACAAGGTCAAGTTTGGATCGAATAGTGTGTGGAAGTGTGTGTGAAGATATATGTTTTCTGATATGAAGAGTGAAGGTGAAATCAGATGGGATTCCGATTGAGTACAAAACATACAAAGCTGAAATAGAATATCTGATCAGTGAGGATCAAGTAATTAAAATCTAGAGCAGAGATTTGAATCAACAAATATAGTTTCTTATCAAAACAAGTCAATCCATTGTTACTCTCTAACAATTGTAGCAATGAAAAAAATCTCTTAATAGAGTAGACTTAACAGTCTTTTGTAAATCCTCTCACAAGGTTACATTTCTACATTGAAATGTTTTAAGACCTCTAACAAGTCCACTCCTTACAGGGTGATTAAATCCTCTAACAGGGTCACACCTAACAGTGTGTTATTGTAACCTTTAACAGGGTTGGCTCCTTATAGGGCTCACTTCAGAGAGTGAAAAACAACGACTAGTTGTAATTGGTGGGTTTTCCCATATTGGGTTTCCACATTAAATCTTGGTGTTATCTGTGTACATTTCATTTTCTTTATAGTTTATGTTTCTACAACTAATTACTAAAGGATAATCAAAGTTAATATCTTAAGATTTGCTATGTTAACTTCATGACAGTGGAATATCTGTGTTAACCAACCAACAATGATAAATTTGCTTAAGACATCTAAGGGACTTGGATTTTTTTTTGTGGTAAT
Source organism: Thuja plicata (assembly GCA_018584345.1). NCBI lineage: Eukaryota > Viridiplantae > Streptophyta > Pinopsida > Cupressales > Cupressaceae > Thuja > Thuja plicata. Next base: position 3,302,817 of record MU225022.1, on the reverse strand, counting down.
TGATTCACCCCTCCCCTCTCAATTACTCAACTCATTTCCAACAATTGGTATCAGAGCTACAAGTTCTTATAGGGAAGTTTTAAAGGCCTAAGCTAAAGATGGGAGATCCCCAAGCTTAACAAGGACAACTTCATTGCATGACAAGATTTGATGAGGCTACATCTATCTACTATTGGACATAGTGGTTTGCAATTCTTGGATTATAGGTATGTGGAACCACTGAGATCTTTGAATGTGGATTAGATGGTGGACATGAAGCATCATAACATAATGATGATTGATATAGCCTCTGCACTCAGTTATTCTAAATTTGATGAAGTCAAGGACTACCCTATTGCCTTTGATATGTGGAACAAACTACATGATATTTATCGAGGAGATGCAAATGTAAAGAGAGCCAAAGAAGAAAGTCCTAGAGGTCAGTTTGATCTGATGAAAATAAAAGAAGGAGAAGACATTGCAAAGTATAGTGAAATAATCAAGAAAAGTGTAAGTGCAATTAGAGCTGCTAGTGGAACAATTGAAGATAAAATAGTAGTCAGCAAGGTATTGAGAACTTTACTTCCTATCTATGCAATTAGAGTATCATCTATTCAAGAGATGAGATGTAGTAATACCATAACCCTAGATGGATTGGTTGGAAGACATGCAGCTTTTGAGTTGGATAACTTTGACAAATATTCTCCCAATCCTAGCAATCTTGAGTCAGCATTCAAAGCTAAATTAAACCTTGGAAAGATGAAAGGAAAATAGATTAACAGTGACAGTGATGACGAAGATATGGAAATCATTGAAGCATTACTTGCAAGAAGAGATGTAAAATGAAAGGGACAGTACAAAGGAAGAATACCATTGATTTTATTTTCATGTGATGAGGTTGGCCACATTGTTGCTAAGTGTCCAAACAAGGATCACAAAGGTGAGAGAAAGCTCAACAAGTACAAAGGAAAGAAAGATTTTGAAAGCTACAAAAGCTACAAGGACAAAGGTAAGAAATATTTTTATATTTATAACGATTCTGATAATGATGAAGATGAAATGGTGTACATTGCTATTAAGGATGATTCAGATAGTGAAGATAATGAAAAGACTGCACTATACTCTCATATTAGTAAGAATGACACTTGGATAATTGATAGTGGTTATTCTCACCACATGACTGGTGATAAAACCAAATTTGAACATCTTGAGCACTATGATGATGGGAGTGTCATTTTTGGGAATGATGAACCCTGCTATGTGAAAGGTAAAGGTTGTATTGCTCTTACTGAAGGAATCAAGTGTGATAATGCTTATTGGTATGAAGGACTAAGGCATAATCTACTAAGTGTGGCACAACTAAATAACATTTTTTTCAAGGTATAATTCATGAATGGTAAGGCCAAGGCTCCTGGATGGTAAAGGGAACCTAGTTGGAACTAGCAGACAAACAAAAGGTAATATATTTTATCTTGATCTCAATGAAAGTTCATGTTTTATAGCACAAGTAGAAGAAAGTTGGTTATGGCATAAAAGGTTGTGTCATGTGAATTTTGATAACCTAATCAACATAAGAAATAACATAAGAGTAAGAGGTATACTTGTTCTGAAGAAACCCAAATTAGCAATACTCAAACAATGTCAAATTGGGAAGATGGGCAAAACAAGCGTCAAGAGAAAAAGTTACAATAGAGAAGAAGTCTTGGAATTGGTACATACTGATTTATGTGGACCAATTGGAATAACAAGTTATATAGGTGAGAATTATTTCATTCTATTTGTTGATGATCATTCCAGAATGATCACTGTCATGTTTCTCAAAGAAAAATCAGAAGCTTTTCTGAAGTTCAAATAGTACCTAGCCAGAGTTGAAAAAGAAATAGGAATGAAACTTAAATGCCTAAGATCTAAAAGTTGAGGAGAATTCATTTCTAGTGAATTCAATGAATTCTGAAATGAAAGAGGAATCAAAAGACAAGTATATTCCCTAGGTACACCACAATATAATGATATTGCAGAAAGAAGGAACATATCCATCATGGATTGTGCAAGAACCTTGATGATTGAGAACAATGTTGCTACCAAATACTGGAAAGAAGCCATCAACACTATAATTCACACCTTGAACTGAGTTCAACTGAAGAAAGGTACTAAGAAGACACCTTTTGAAATATATGGTATGGCTACAAACCTAATGTTTGTTATTTCAAAGTATTTGGAAGTAAATGTTACATCTTGAAGGAAGAAAGAAATGGAAAATTTGATGTAAAAGGTGATGAAGGTATATTCCTAGGCTACTCCAGCAAAAGAAAATGATATAAATGTTTTAATATTACTACTCATAAAGTTATAGAAAGTGTGCATGAGAAGATTGGTGAGTTTGCAGAGAGAAATAAAGAATAGAGCAGTAAAGAGCCTGAAGACTACATAAAATTTGTGTATTATGAACCTGATACTATACCTAAGACATAGGCAATGGTGATTGGACAAAAATCATGTCAACTACTAAATTAATCAGTACAAAGCTTGTTGCAACCTGTGCAACTAGTGATGCTAACTGAAGAAACTGAGTCACAAACATAGGGATCCTAGTCTCAGACTAAAGAAACCAAGTCGCAAACAGAGGCACCCGAGTCGCAGACAGTGGAACTCGAATATCAAACATAAGAACATGACAAAATATTTGAGCATGGTGTTTCTAGGATTGGATTATACTGAGAGGGGGGGGTGAATCAATATAATAGCACTTTAAATTAATTCTTCATCCACTTAAGAATTAACCATACATTTGCAGTAAAGTAAAGAACATAAGAAAATTACACAATACTCATAACACCATATTTTTTTATGAGGAAACCCTAGCCAAGGGAAAACCCTAGTGGGGATGATACCCACAAGCATGTACTAAAGTATAATGTCCCTGTAAGGAGACCTAGCCCTGTTAGGAGCTGAATATTATTTAGTACATTTCCTTGTTAGAGGAATAACAACCCTGTTAAAGGTTCACAACACTCTGTTAGGGGCTTTTGATCTTAGAGCTCTTACAATGTAATTCTGTTACAAAAATTTCTCAGTCATGAACAATACAAGCATCACAAATTCTTTGATAGTTCCTTTATAGCTCTCTCATTCTTTTCTCTGCCATTCACATGTCTATCCTTCTAGATAACTATTACATACATACACATAATCTTTACCAAAAAATATCTTATATATATATATATATATATATATATATATATATATATCTCATAACTTTACAAAGTCATCTCTCTAGATGAATATTACAAATATTACAAAGTCGACCTTCAAAAAACAATACATTTAATATAGTAAATATCAAATGCATAGCCGACGCTCTTGCATAGTCAATGTATAGGCTATCAATAGCCAAAATACAACTTTGATTTCCTGGAGTCCAAGTCATACTCCCTCAGTCTTCGTTGTTGTCCAACTGCTCTATATCGTTATTCTTCTGCAGTCTGTCTCTATTCAAATCCTTATAACTCATCGTAAACTTAACCAAATACAAATCAATCTTAGGTGGAGGTTATAAATACTCCATACTATCTTCCTCTAATATCTCTTTCCATAATTCATCAATCTCTTTCTTTGACATCCAAAATACTTCTGTATCTCTGCTACTATACTTAGTCAATTTCTGAATCAACAAAACTTAACTTCAAAGTAATCGATCTTAAACCTAGATGTGTTGCCATAAATGACAACTAGAAAGTGAATCACATTTACCAAAATAGATCACTTTCCAACAATATCTCCCTTTGGCATTGATGGCAACACTTAGAAAAAAAAAAGTGTTCCAACTAAACAAAACTGTCTCTTCTTCTCCTTATCTCTTCTGCATATTTTTCTCTCTTTCTTTTATATATCTTTTTTTTTTCATTTTCTACTTCTTTTTCATCATCATTTTTTTTTCTCTCTTCTCCCCCTTTGAAAACAATGACAAAGGTGCATATAAAACAATAGGTCTTAGTTCCTACTTACCAGTTTCAGAACATCCTGAAAAGAATCTTCCAAAATCTTTACTTTTGTGCTCCACATCTTGAACAAAATCTGACTGATGTGAATCAAACCATTCATTGCAAATGATGTAGTTTCAGCTTCTTTCAACTCTGTGGGAAAGCCTTTGGTTAATTAATCTGTAACCTTCTCTAAATCTGAGAGATGAGCTTCAAGTATGGATAATTTCAAAGTAATAAAGCTCCTCAGCAAATTGAATCTATTTAATACTCTCCATTTCTCATTATCCAATACACTGAGCTTGGCCAATATCCTTGTAACTTCTTTGTCTATTTCTTTTTTGGATTGTGAAGATGTTTCACAACCATCCATCAAGCTATTCAGAGTTTCTCTTTCCTTGGCAATAATGTCCTCAACATTCTGAATGTGCCTAACCGAATTCATGCAATAGCCAAATAGTTTTCGCCCATGTCTAATGCAGTTATTTGCATTTGTCAAATAGGTTTTTACAATGCTGAAGTCCCATGAGATGGACTTGTAGACTTCTGTCAGTTTCTTCTCTGAATATGTCTTCTCAGCCTTCTCTTCTGCAATCTTTAGCAAATTTTCATAATACCCATCAAATTCATCAAGTGTAATCTTCAAGTTTTCAATGTCATCTTTGTGCTAGAAAAATATAGGTACTGGAAGCAATTTTTTCATAGTATCAATAGCTCTTGAGATTACTTTTGTCTTCTTATCTCCTTTTTGTTCAGATCTTTCTTTTTCTTTTTTTAATGCGGTGAATTCCATCTTTACCAATTCAAATTCATCCATGCTATCCACATTTACATCAGTGCTTACCAACAATGAAATAGATGGTGAGTTTACTTCTTTATTTTCAAATCTTTGATGTTCTATCTTCTATTCATTATCATTTTTTTGTTCAACTTCCTCTTTCTATTCTACTTCATCTGCAACAAAGGTGTCTGAATTTCCTATAAAAGGGTCCTTCTCATCTTTTGAGGGGTCAAGGGTCACTGCCACACTAGAGACATAGAAATCTAGTGGAGGATCTACTTCACTCTTCTATGTATAGGTCTATGTCACCTTAGGTCTTTCACCCATTCCCAATTATGTGGGCGATGTTGTTTTAGGAGGTGAGGGCTTGCTAGAAGTAGAGCTCATTAGAATCTTCTCTAATGCCTTCTAAGTTTCCTCAGTTACTTCATAATACTTCCTTCCCATTATCTTCAATACTATAATCTTTATTCTTAATAGAGGTTTTAGTTCTTTGAATATTCTTTCCCTCTCTTATACTGATAACACGGGAAGCATGTTATCAATTTCCTTATTTTTGATCTAATCATCCTCAATTTGTGCCAAGTGTGTTGTACTCTCCAATGTTGCATATAGATCTTTGGGTACACTTCCTTCAATTTCTAGAAGGATCTTCTTGAATGTAAGAAAATGCTCTATCACAATATCTTCAATCTTCAGCTTGTCTAATTCCTCATATCTATCATAGTATTTATCAATTGAAACTAATTTACCTTGTTCAATTTCTGTTTTCTCTAGCATCTTCATGTTAGGTTTCCAAATATGTTTTTATGTTTTCTTCTCTTCTCCTGCTGTGATTTTATCTTTAGGATAGCTTGATCTTGTAACTCTAGGAGTCCTTTTCTTGTTCTATTTTCTATTGAGGAGGAGGTGGACTATCTACCATAACTACCTCAGGAATGATAGGGGCATCAGTACTTCCATTTGCTGCTCCAAGAGATCTTTCTTCCACCTTTCTTTTGACTTCTTTCAATTCCTCTTCTGTCATTCTAGGTTGTATGCCGCATTCATGAATAAGGTTAGCAATTTTCCTTTTCCTTGGTCCTCTAGACTGTTCCTCTTTCACCTTTGCTAAATTTTCTTCATAGGTTCCCCATCTTTCTTCTGTTGTGTCAACTTCTGATGCAATAACATGTTCTACTTGCATGGTGAGTATTTCAGAACTCACTTCATAAACCATGGGGTAGCACCACTTCTTCCTAGGTGTAACTACTTGAAAACATACACAATTAGTTTCAACCATGAAACAAATTGTATCCTTGTATTTTTCCACAATGTCCTCATGTAACCTATATCTTGTCTTCATCTGTTTCTATAGAATTTTGATCATGGCAAATAATTCTCCATCTACCCAAGTAGTATTCTATCTTTTGTAGCTCTGTGAAATCAATATGCCAGTGGGTACTCTAGACTTCCAACCACTAGGATGTAAACTAGGAAACTTGTGCTTAATGTGAATGAACATATGCATCAATAACAAGCCAAATCTGAAAGTTTTACTTTTATCCTTCTTCACTAGCTTCACATTCTCCAGAAACTATTGAGCCAGAACTTTTCATAGGTTATATTTTATGTTTTCCTTCACCATTCTCCATGCCATCATGATTACTCCAGTAGATACAGAGTTAGATCTACTACTGTAGTAGAATTTGTATTCGAGTATCATGGAAATCAATCTCACATCTTGCTGAAAGATGTCACTTACTATCATTGCCCTCCTGTCCCATTTAGAATGTGTTAGGGTTTCAACTTCTTTCTTCACATGCTTCTCTACAATAGGTATAACTCCCGTGTTGTCTAATCCAGTGATCTCATGAATTAGGTCACTGCAAATCTTCACATGTTCGTCACCAATCCATATGAACTGATCATGAACCCTTCTCATCAATATCTTGAACCATTCATTTTCATCAAACTCACATAAATCCATAATCTTCATTATGCTCAACTGACTAATGTGTTTAAATTCTTCCTTCATGATTCCTTTCTCAGTCATATCTTCCATTTCAGTGAATATTTCATTGTCTCCCAATGTATCAAACTTACAATGTATGTAAGCCCTAATGTCTTCTACGTGCAATACACTATGTGGGGTTTGTGAAAATGCTCCTTTCAAATCCTCTTCACAAGACTTATATAGATGTTTCTTGAATTTTTATCTAGGGTGATCAACAACATAAAAAATTACAGGTGCATCCATAGCTTAGATGATGTAAAATACCTTTCTCTGCAAAAATCCAAATGTTATTCTCTAATCGATCACACATGACAAATGTAGAATAGTCTAAATTCTTCTACTCTCTGATCTCCTTAGCTAGCTCTTTTTCAAATGGTGAATAGATAGGTTATCAAATGGTGCTTTATACAAGTTAGGTTATAACTTTCATTTTCACTTTAAACTGTCCATTTGGCTACTAAATCTCGCAAACAAAATATACATGTTGGCAGATGGTGTTCTCTTAGGTATATGATCCATGATGTCAGCTTCGTTCATAGAAGCTCGCATGAGCTCAATTGATGAATTTTGGGGAAGGATAAATTATGATGTCTGTATCCAATGCTCCCCCTAAGGCCATGATTGGCCAATTAGGTCAATTATGTCTTTCTACCTTCAGGCGAAGATTCAGTAGCATCTACTGACTCTCCCTAAATTGATGTCTCACTTGTTCCTTTGATTTTCCAAATCTTTCCACTATTTTTGTCTTCTTCTTTCTTAAAAAAAATTCAAAATCATTCTTCACATCTGTAACACTCTTGCTAGTATCATTTCCATTCTTCTGTGAATTCATAGGAGGTGGTGTTCTTCTATTATCTACTCCATTATACCTTCAAAACTTTCCTATATCTCCTGGATTATTGCATTTGTAACATATAGGAGGTCTTCTTTCTTGATTAACTTGTAACTTACAGTACTTCACAATGTGCCCAATGTTATTACATTTGTAGCATGTAGGTTTCATTGTAGGTTCTCTTCCATTGTCTTTTCTATATCCAGTTTGATTAGTTCTTCTGCATTCATTCTTCTTGTGCCCATATCCATTATAGTTAAAACAATAACTAGAAAAAGTTCTAAAATGGGCATTACCTCTGTAGTCTCTCTTCATGTGTCCAAATTTGTTGCAACCAAAGCATCTACCTCTGAAAGGTCTGATCTACTCTTTAGGTTCTTCAATAGATGGTGTCTTAGCATCAATCTTCTCATCTGATTTCTCTTCCTGATTCTTTGAGCATTCAGCTTCATTGAAGCCAATACCAGTCATATCACCTTTATGTTTCTATTTGTCTAGCTATTCATCAATCAAGTCACTACTGGTGTGAAATTTATTAATGTGTTTCTTTTCTTTGACAAGTTCACCTTTCACAATTTGATTGTATATCTCCAATTCCAAGTATTTATTCTTATAGTTTTCAGCCTCATCCTTCATTTGATTCAATGCACTATTTAAGGTTTCTTCAATTTCTTTCTTAGCATTCTTCTACATCTATACTTCTTTAGCCATAGATTTATTTTTAGGTTTCAGAGTCTCAATTTCTTCTTTTAGTTGCTTCACCTGATCTGAATTGTCCTCATCTGAATCTTCTTTTATCTAGACCACAAGATCTTCTATTTGACTTCTGGAAAGCTCAAGTTGTTCTTTGAGTTTCTTTATAAATTTCTCAGCTCTGTGCATGTTGAATCTCAATTCTCCATTTTTTGCTTTATCTTTATCAAGGTCTTCAAGTGCAGCATCAAAATTCTCTTGCAAACTGTCCAAATCCATTCTAATCTCTCTCAAGTTGTTAGGCTTTCTCTCCAAGGGCCAAAAGCTCTGATACCAATTGTTAGGATTGGATTATACTGAGAGGGGGGTGAATCAGTATAATAGCTCTTTAAATTAATTCTTCATCCACTTAAACATTAATCATACATTTGCATTAAAGTAAATAACATAAGAAAATTACACAATACTCATAACACCATGATTTATTTATGAGGAAACCCTGGCCAAGGGAAAACCTCGGTGGGGATGATACCCACAAGAATGTACTAAAGTATAATGTCCCTGTAAGGAGACCTAGCCCTGTTAGGATCTGAATATTATATAGTACATTTCCTTGTTAGAGGAATAACAACCCTGTTAAAGTTTCACAACACCCTGTTAGGGGCTCCTGAGCTTACAACTCTTACAATGTAATTCTGTTACAAAAATTTATCAGTCATGAACAAGACAAGCATCACAAATGCTTTGATAGTTCCTTTATAGCTCTTCCATTCTCTACTCTGCCATTTGCATGTCTGCCCTTCCAGATAACTATTACATACATACACATAATCTTTACCAAAAAAGATCTTATATGTGTGTATATATATATATATCTCATAACTTTACAAAGTCGGCTCTCTAGATGAATATTACAAATATTATAAAGTCAGCCTTCAAAACACAATACATTTAATATAGTAAATATCAAATGCATAGCTGGCACTCTTTCATAGTCAATGTATGGGCTATCAATAGCCAAAATACAACTTCAATTTCCTGGAGTCTAAGTCATACTCCCTCAGTGTTTGCTGCTGTTCGATTGCTCTGTATCGCTATTCTTCTGCAGTCTGTCTATCTTCAAATCCTTATAACTCATCGTAAACTTAACCAAATACAAATAAATCTTAGGTGGAGGTCATACATACTCCATACTATCTTCCTCTAAGGTCGCTTGTGCTAATTAATCAATCTCTATCTTCGACATCCAAAATACTTTTGTATCTTTGCTACTATACTTAGTCAATTTCTGAATCAACAAAACTTAAATTCAAAGTAATCGATCTTAAACCCAGATGTGTTGCCATAAATGACAACCAGAAAGTGAATCAAATTTACCAAAATAGATCACTTGCCAACATGGTGAACATGGTGGAGCAAGCTCAGAATCAAGAAGGAAGGATCTTGTACTTGCAAAATATGTCAGAAGGCATCATGCACCTAAACAAATAATTGGAGATTAGATATAAGGTGTAATGACAAGGAACAAAATAAAAGGTACATGTTTACTCTGTGAAATTGAACCTAAAACTATTAAAGATGCATTGAATGATGAAAGCTAGATCCAAGCAATGAATGAAGAGATTGAGCAGATAGAAAAGAACAAAACCTAGACTCTTGTATCTAGACCAAAAGACAAGAATGTGATTGGTACTAAGTGGGTTTTCAAAAACAAGATGAATGAGAAAGGTGAAGTTTCCAGAAACAAAGCTAGATTAGCATGTAAAGGATATGCTCAAGAAGATGGTATTGAATATGGATAATAATTTTCTCTTGTTGCAATACTTAGAGTCAAAATTCTTCTGACATATGTTGCACATAAAGGATTCAAGGTATATCAAATGGATGTAAAATCTGCATTCTTGAATGGAATTCTTGAAGAGGAAGTCTATATTGAGCAATCTAAAGGCTTTGTAGATCCTAACAAAAAGAATATGGTTTGCAAATTATACAAAGCATTGTATGGACTGAAGAAAGCTTTGAGAACCTGGTATGAAAGATTGCATGGTTACTTGATAAGTATTGGATTTTAGAGAACCAATGATAATAGTAGCTTGTACATCAAAGAAGGACCTCAGAACAAGATACTATTAGCAGAAATAGTTGTCGATGACATATTTTTTACTAGATATGATGATTTATGCAAAGCATTCTCTGAAGCCATGAGTAAATAATTTGAGATGTCTATGTTTGGTGAAATCAAATTCTTTGTTGGTGTACAATTTTATCAGATGAAGGATGGTATATACATTACTCAGTCTAAATACATCAAAGAGATACTGAAGAAATTTGGGATGGAAGTGTATAGTCAGAAAATGGAAGTACTTCCATTTTAGACTTGTTTAGCCTTCTAAGTGAGTGTTTTGGGGTCATGACAAGCACCTCGAATGGGTTCCTGATCTTGAGATGGCTTCCCCCCTATTCTGTCCTTCTTTCCACTCCTGGTTAGCCTAATTTCTGCATTCTGGACTGCAGACTAGTGATTTTGGGCTTCAGGGTTAGGGTCCACATTTTAGGTCTATGTCAACCTTGACCCTGACCTAGGTTAAGGTCGACCTTGAACTTGACCTAGGGTTCAGATCATGGGGTCTCACAGTTTTGGATGTCGGTCTTTGCAAAAAGTATTTTCCCGCTTCCGGGTCGGCTGTTTCGGGTTCCAAAGTGTCAATTCCTAAATTATATTTAATATAGGTCCTCTCCTAGGGGTAAAGGCTTTAATGGAAATTTAATTCTCCTATGTCGGCCTCCTTAGAAGATTGTGCCCTA
>MU225022.1:3276001-3288792 GCA_018584345.1 Thuja plicata | reverse complement strand
TTGATTCTAAAGCTTTCTCCCAATACCATCGCCAGAATGGCCATGACACTGAAAAATGTTACTCTCTAAAGCATAAGATTCAAGACTTAATTGATTCTAAAGCTTTGTCTATTGATAATTTTGATGGTAATGTGAATAAATATATTTCTCCTCCTAATCAAAACCTTCAAATCTATACCAATCCTTTACCTACACATGATACTAATAATATAGCTCAACCATCTTCTGTAGACATTATTTTTGATTCAAAGATGGATGATCTTAATAACATTGTTAATCATGTGGAGAGTGTTGCTCCATCTCAACTTATTTTTCAAGATCCTTCACCTCCACTTCAACTTCCAATTCCACCTAAAACTCAAAAAAAAACTAAGGATAAGCGACCTAGGGAACTTTTAATTACCTTTGATAATTATGAAACAATTAAGGCTCCCGATGGTCGCCTTTATATCTATGCTAGGATTGATAAGATACCTATTAATGGTTGTCTATTTGATCCCACATCTTTAATAAATGTCATTACTAAGGAAAATATTTTTATGAAAGGCTTACAACGTGATTTTTGTGACTCATCTGATGCATGGATCCAAACTTGTAATGGCTTTCTTTATCCTGCACTTGGTTCTATTAACTTACCTGTTGAACTTTGTGGTAAAGTTATAGATACTACCTTCATCATTATTCCTACTTCTGATCAATTCAAATCAAATTTGGTTTACCTTGGATAACTGCTATGCATGTTATTGCTTCTCCCATTCATAAATGTCTTAAGTTCATTCATAATGGAGAAGTCAAAACAATTAATCATAGTTTGTTTCAACCTTCTAGGACTAGGGATTGTGCTACTCTTGATTTTGTTTGGCCTTCATTACCTAATTCATGTCCTTCTCACCTTGATCATCTCTTTCACTCCTATCAAGCTTACAAACATTGAAAATTTTTTGTGTTAAGTATGCCTCAGATTGATTCCAACCGTGGTCTTTTGCCTACTCTTGCAATACCTCCTTTATCTATTGTTGCTAATAAAATTGATCACACTTCTACTCTTCCATTACAACCTATTGAGAATCCTCCTATAGAACCTATGATGGAACCTATTGTCATTCCTCCTAGTTCTCAACATGTGCCAAATAAAGCTAAATGTAACAAATCTTCTAATGAATGTCGTAAGAAGCGTAGAGCTAATGCTAGAGCCCGTGCTTCTATGATTCAAAACTCATTACCTACCTTTGATCAACCTATGCCCGATGTGTTGGATGTTAATATTCATGATGTTAAGATGAATGATTATGATGATCCTATTCACATCCTGGATCCCATTTCAATCAACCTTGATGAGGAGGATACTCTCGATGATCCTATTGATCTTAGTGATGAATATGAGACCGTTGATCTTGATAATGATTTACCTCATATGATTTCAACTCAACTAACAATTACACCTAGTAATGAGCATTGTGATTCTCAAGAGGATCCTTGTTTGGAATTGGCTATCATACCTACTAAATTGGATATAGTCCCTCTTGCGAGTTGCCCACCTACCCTAAATAACATAAACCAAGATGGGGAGGGTTGACAACATGCTTGATTGGCTCATCCTTTATGGTATCCCTTTTTTTGTTTGTATGTTGTAATGTGCTTCCCCCGTAATATGTGTTTCTAAATGTTTTTTGGATTCTTTTATATGACCCTTGTTACTCTATTGGTGCAAGGCGATACAGGAATCAAAACTGTTGTTCAATTCCTCTATATGTATCTACATTCTTCTATATGTTGTTTCATGTTATGTTGTACTTGTACTATTGTTTGTAACTATTTTCCTTGTACAATTTGCTTAGATCTGTGACATGGTAGCACTAATTCTTTTTGGTCTCCATGTTGTGGTCCAAAAAGATTCCTCTTCATAAATCTTAAGTTTCTTTCCTCCTTTGTGATTGTAGTTCTACATTCTTTGGGGAATGATGTCAATTCATTTGCAATAATATTATATTTCTATGTACATGTTATCTTATGATCATACTGACCCCACATTAGGTAGATCCCTCTTGTGTTCTTATGTATGTTTATGTTTTATTTCCCTTGATTTGTCTTCCTTTGGGGGCATCTCGCAGTGGAAATGTAATCCATAGAGTTGTTTATGTTTCCATTAAAACCATTGCTCCTGTTAAAGTGTTAGCAATTACTTTAACATGGGGGCATACACTCTACTCACTTTTTTCACACACGCATGTTCAAAATAGTTTTTAAGATTTAAAATTTTTCCCTTTATGGATTAAAAGAAGCTAATCCTTAAAGCATGGTCATTTTTACTTTTTAAGGATCTCTTGATCCCTCTAGTTTAAATTTACACAGATCTCTTGATCCCACTAGTTTTCAATTTACAAAGTTTTGATCCCTTTAAGAATGGATCTCCCTAATGGGTTGACTACTGAGTAGCCACATTCACTAGGTAGTTCAACTCCATCTTTCTAGTTACGCTTTTTTCGTGGTTCACAGTGAGACATAAGTTCTCATTGGGCAAGATAATCACACCTTTTTTTCTCTCTCCTTAACTAAGGGATGTCTCTCTTATCGTGATCTTAGGGTTGATAAAGACTTAAGTCTCTTGGGGGCTTCAGGGTTTCTTTATCCCTTTTGGTTCCAATAAGATTGTCTTTTCTGTATATTCTCCTTTACCAAGAGTTTTTGTTGAGCTCATACTCTTGCTAAAGTGGGGGCTAAATGTATAGTCAGAAAATGGAAGCACTTCCATTTTAGACTTGTTTAGCCTTCCAAGTGATTGGTTTGGGGTCATGAAAAGAACCTTGAATGGGTTCCTAATCTTGACATGGCTTCCCCCCTATTCTGTCCTTCTTTCCACTTCTATTTAGCCTGATTTCTGCATTCTAGACCACAGACTGGTGATTCTGGGCTTTAAGGTCAGGGTCAACCTTTTAGGTCTATGTCAACCTCAAACCTAACCTAGGTTAGGGTGGACCTTGACCCTGACCTAGGTCAAGGTTGACCTCGACCCTGACCCAGGGTTCAGATCCTGGGGTCTCACAGTTTCGGATGTCGGTCTTTGCAAAAAGTATTTTCCTGCTTCCAGGTTGGCTATTTCAGGTTCTGAAGTGTCGATTCCTAAATTATATTTAATATAGGTCCTCTCCTAGGGGTAAAGGCTTTAATGGAAATTTAATTCTCCTATGCCTGCCTCCTTAGAAGATTGTGCCCTAATTTCATATAAAAGGGAGCCTTTCTCCCCTCATTTTCTCTAAGTCCTCTATGAAAAGCCTATGCATCCTTGAGCGATTGAGAAACATCATCAAGTGAAGATTCAAGCAAGAAATCAAGAAATATTTGAAGCTAGGATTCATCCATCCACTCAAGCATCTATTTTCATGAAGGAGATCCATTGGAGGCCATTGAAGGATTCAAGCTACATAATGCACTTTTGGTGATCTCTTCATCCACCTTCTTCCAAGCCTATTTCAAATTCAAGAATCCATTCAAGACTTGGTGTTGGAGATCTACAAGAAAGAGATTGAAGACATCCTACCTTTCTACATTCCACATTTTGAAGCATACTTGTGGATTCAAGGATTCGAATCCGCCACAAGGACTTTTACAAGAAAGGTGAATTTAAGTATTTACTTTGTCTATTTCTGCAATTTCAATTACATATATTTAAGGTTAATTCCAAAACCAGGGTTTCACCAAGGTAAACCGCTCCCCCAAAACAAACAATCCTCTTTTTCTTGCAGGTACAGGTTCAGAACAACAGATTTGAGACCGGATCTAGATACCCTTTTTAGCTTTCTTTCAGACAGCGTGAATAGATTCTTTGTCAGACATGTGCAGGTCAGGGTCGACATTATTGGGTCAGGGCTGACATTTGTGGGTTAAGGTCAACCTTTTTCATAAGATGACATCAGAACAGAAAAATATTTCTAGTTTTTGTTCATCTTTGTGTTTCGGTTCGGGATCAACTGTTAGTTTTTCCAAAAATAGTCTACAAACCTCAGAAAATAGCATTCTTTGATCTGCAATATTTCAAAGTTAGTGCATTTCTCCTATTTCTTCAATTACTGTCATATATCATATCTATACATATAATTAACAGAATTTAATATTCCCTTCTTATTCTCCTTTCCAAATAGTTGATTCATTTGAGCATTAGCCCTTTCCTTTGGGTTGATCAACTTGGATCTCCCATTTGTGCATTTGGGAATAAAAGAGGAACATCTTATCTTCTCCCTAATCACAATTGCAATACACAATCAATTAAATTAAAGTAAGTATAAAGTAGGGTTAATAAATTCAACACACTTCAATCAAATCAAACAACAATTAACAATCACCTTATCCTCTCAACACCTTACATATTCCTAAAAACCCAACCCTATTTTATATATTACAGGAAGATTCCAGACCAGTTGGAACACCCATGCCTACTGGACATAAGCTATCTAAGGATGATTATTTAGAGGTAAATCAGACTACCTACAGATCCATGATTGGTAAACTTCAATGTGTTGTTCACACTAGACCTGACATTGCATTAGCAGTTGGTATTGTTGCAAGGTTTTTAGCTAATCCTAGAGAGAATCACTTAATGGCTATCAAAAGGATTCTGATATATCTTAAGGGTACTAAAGATTATGGATTATGGTATAAGAAAGGAGGAAAATTTTTTTTAAAGACTTTTACTTATGTTGATTGGGCAGGAAATGTTGATGACAGAAAGAGCACAAGTGGTGGAGCATTATTTCTTGGAATGAGGTTAGTCTCCTAGATGAGAAAGAAACAAAACTGTATTTCTTGGTCTACAATAGAAGCATAATATGTTGCTACAATAGTAAATTGTTCAAATATCATAGGGTTCAAATAGTTGTTGTCAGGTATGAAGGTGTAAATCAAAGAACCAATCATTATCTATTGTGAGAACACCAGTGCTATTAACATTTCAAAGAACCCTGTGATGCATACTAAGACTAAACATATTGCACTAAATTATCATTTCTTGAGGGAATTGGTTCAGGACAAAGAAGTAAGATTGGAATATGTGAATACTAAAGAACAAATTGTAGACATATTCATAAATCCGTTACCTAAGGATGCATTTTTTTATCTTATGGGAAAGATAGGGGTGATTTCCCTAATTGAGGCTCACTAAAACACAGTTTAGTGATGCATCAACTGAGGTATAGAACAAATTTAACATGTTGATGCAGATATTTAGAGCTTATTGCATATGAATCAATACAAACATGTACATTACAACTTCATTGGATATACATATATCAATTGATGTCTTTGGCATTGGTTGTCAAAGAGGGAGAGATTACTGATGTCATAAAGATTACTGATGGAGAGATTGATGACAAAGGGAGAACTTTATCAAATAACCGAGATTAACGTAAGAGGGAGAAATATATATTTCATAGATTGATGACAGAGGGCGTTTTGGATGAGAATTAGAATGAATCTAAGGACATTGATAAAATATTATTCTTATGTCTATTTCTTTATAATTCTCTGTATTATGACATGTTGTGTTGCCATCAATGCCAAAGAGGGATTTGTTTATGACAATTATTCAATTGTGTATTGTCATTGATGTTTACACAAGTATAGTGATGTTTACACAAATGTCTAATCTTATCTGAGCATGGTCAGTGTCTGCCAAGCTCTCTTAGGCATTGAAGAAAACCAAAGTGATTTTTATTTCTAACCAAGTTCACTCGGGTATTACAGTTTTGGTCGGATATTGACGGATTTTAGTATTGACCGAGTTATTCTTTTAGTGACAGTCGACTAACATCAGTTTATATTTTATGGATAGTTGATTGTATGAAGTCAAAAAATATGAGTTTTATTATTTATTTGGAAGGATATTAAGGACAACTTGACAAGGCTTTGTTAGAAATAAGTGAGAGTGGGGGGGGTGAATCAGTGGCCTAAAAAATATTCCAATAAATCAACCCAAAAACTTAGTACCACAATATTAAGCCTCTAGTTATATTCAATCCTACAAGATGTAAGCCTTCAAATATACTTATCAAATAACTACTTCAATTCTTCATTAGTGTTGTCTGTCTGACGGGGTTGTCTATCTGTCGGGATTCACTGCGAAGTTCTGCACGTCGGTTAACACTGTAATTTTGGTCGTCGATTATTCTTGTGATTCTGCTCATTGGTAATGCTTGTTAGTTTTCTTTCTCGGGCATCACTGTGAATTTTCTGTAGGTTTTCTCTGTCCATCAGGTTCCACTAACCATTGGTGTTTTAAGTCACTTAGTGAATGATTGTCTTTTATGCATTACTGAAAGCATAATCTCTCTCTCTGATTCTCTAAAGTCTTTGACACTTTGATTATAACCGATTAGATTACATCAATTTTACATCAATGACAATACAATCCATTAACTGATTTAATGTCTTGCATTATCTTTCTACATTTTGGTGTCACCAACTTAACATCTTCAAACATTTAATCAGTTACATGTCATCAATATCTCCTTTGGCATTTATGGAAACACACTACATTATCACACTATATTATTCATAATACAATATGAAATATATGAAGTGTATTTCATCCATTTCTCCTATTATAACTAATACAAATGTCTAGCTCTCGATAAGCTCAAAGGCCTAAAAAATATTTCAATAAATCAACCCAAAAACTTAGTACCACAATATTAAGCCTCAATATCTTCAGTCCTACAAGATGTATGCCTTCAAATATACTTATCAAATAACTACTACTTGGAGTTCTCTGTTAAACCTTATTCTTAATGTTTACTGAATAACAGTCTATCATTTATCAAAAAATAGTAAATTACTAAGAGTATACCGATCAATCCAGATTAGTTATGTGTAATGCAAAACACTAAAGTAATGATTCATAAACACATTGAGACATGGATTTTTAACGTGGAAACCCTATTAAGGGAAAAACCACTTGGGACCGGTAACCCAAAATTTTTACTCATCTGAAGTGAGCTCGGTGAAGAGCCAACCCTGTTAAAGGTTACAAACACACTATTAGGTGTGACCTTGTTAGAGGATTTAATAGAATAGTTTGTCACTTGATATCGGGCATCTCTATGTTACCTTCTATGACCAAAACCAGTGTAGTTTGCCAAATGGTATCTGGCATCTTATGCTATCTTCATGATCAAACTTTTTGATACTCCTTGGGATGTATCTCAATATAGAAAGGATCTTTAAATCCTGCTCAGTTAAGAGACTCTCTAAATCAATGGTTAAACTGAAATAGTAAATGATCTATTCATACATACAACTTAGACTTGCTGGTTTTCAAATCTATTGTAAGTTCATTTTACCTTTCTGATCAATGTATCTTTTCAATACCTTTGTTCCACTTCTTTCTACTTGGTGATGTTGTGCTTCTCTGTTTCTTGGTGTCTGCAAAAATCTTTATCTCTTTCCTTAGCTTGAATGAATAGGACTATATGAAGTTGTTCTTCATCAGTTTCTCTCCAGTATCCTCTTTTTCTATTTACTCCCCTCAATTCATAATGAGTTAAGTTATCTCTTTATAGACATGATATCACCATTTCTAGGTTCTTGACTTTCTTCATCTTAGCATGATCCAATTATCGCCAAACTTGATTTAAAGCTTTACTCTATTTTATATCAAAGAAATCTCTTTGACAACTCGATAAAATAGCTTTACATCTTTTACTTTTCTCTAGCTTTAACTTGTCGATGAGAACAATGTTAACAACCAGTTAAGCCTATCTTTAGCTCTGCCAGCTAGATATTTTGTCATTTCTAAACTCCAGCTAACTTTGGTGTTTTAAATATTTGATAGCTTCGGTAAACACTTTAGTTCTCCTCGGGCTTCTCTGTTGGTGTTGTTTGTCCATCGGGGTTGTCTTTCCTTTAGGCTTCATTGCAAAGTTCTGCTCGTCAGTTAACACTATAATTCTGGTCATCGGTTATGCTTGTGATTCTTCTCATCAGTAATGCTTGTTGATTGTCTTTCTCAGGCATCCTTATGAATTTGTTCTTGGGTTTCTCTATCCGTCGAGTTCCACTAACCATCAATATTTTAAGTCACTTAGCGAATGATTGTCTTTTATGAATTACTAAAAGCATAATCTCTCTCTCTCTCTGATTCTCTCAAGTCTTTGACACTTTGATTATAACCAATTAGATTATATCAAGTTGACATCAATGATAATACAATCCATTAACTGATTTAATGTCTTGCATTATCTTTCTACATTTTTGTGTCACCAACTTAACATCTTTAAACATTTAATTAGTTACATGCCATCAATCTCTCCCTTTGGCATTGATGAAAACACACTATATTATTACTAATACAATATGAAATATATCAAGTGTATTTCATCCATTTCTCCTATTATAACTAATACAAATGTCTGGCTCTCAGTAAGCTCAAATAGCTTATATTTGTTTCTTGCAAAGTGGGTTTTTCAATCTTCAATCCCTTTACTAGATAGATATAATAGCTTTTGTCTTTGTTTTGTGTTGTCCCTTGACTATTACTCTTCTTGATAATCTCTTTTTCCTTTGACAACAATGTCTCCCTTAGATTTATTCTCTCCCTTAGATGGATATTTCATATGTAATCAATCTCTCCCTTTGGATAATGATTAACTCTCCCTTTGAATTCTTAGGAACCTCTCTCCATGGATAATGATATAATCTCTTCTTGATAATGAGATCATCTCTCCCTTATACTAATGAGAATCTCTCTCCCTTATGAGAATGAGAATCTCTCTCCTTTGACAATAATGCCAAAAAAAATTCTTCGATATCATCTTCCAGTCCCTTTTTATAATATACTCCTTGAATTTCCCTATCCATGAACAATATATTGTCTCTGGTGTTTGGTGCAGATTTGTACCTTGCTATGTACAGATGTATCTATTATTGTCCATCTTGGTGCTTGCATCAAAATGAATGATCTTCTAATTTTTTATAGGCTGACATAGCCTCCTAGTCAGCTTACTAACTGATAGATAAGGGTTGGAACCCTAGTCTCTTTCTTCGGTACTCAAATGTATCTTTCGGTAATGGCTTGGTGAATATGTCAACTAGTTGTTCCTTTGATTGAACATATTCCAGTATCACCTCCTTTGCTTGCACTTGTTCTCTTAGATAGTGATACTTGATAGCAATATGCTTAGTCTTAGCATGCATGACTGGGTTATTTGAAATTTTAATTGCACTAGTATTATCACAATATATAATCACTAGTTCAAGGATCTTCATATTCATACCTTCCAACAATTGTTTGATCCATGTAATATTGGAGTAATTTGCAGCAATAGCCACATATTCTGCTTCTGCAGCAGACTGAGAGATGCATCCTTGCTTCTTACTAATCCATGTGACAAGTTTGCCACCCATGAAGAATGCTCCACTAGTTGTGCTCTTTCGGTCATCAATGTTTCCAGCCCAATCAGCATCTGTAAAGACTTGTAGCTCAAATTTTCCTTCTCTTTTATACCATAAGCCATAGTCCTTGGTGTTCTTTAGATATCTCAGAATCCTCTTGACAGTAGTCATATGTGATTCTTTGGGATTAGTAGAGAATCTTGCAGCTATTCCAACTGCATGTGCTATATCTGGTCTGGTATGAACAACATACATTAGTTTCCCAATCATTGATCTATACAAGGTTTGATTTACCTCATTTGATTTTTCTTCCTTTGTCAGCTTACATCTGGTAGCCATAGGTGTTCCAACTCGTTTGAAATCTTCCATTTTCAATATCTTCAGCACTTCCTTGATGTATTTGGACTGAGTGATATATATGTCTGCATCTTGTTGAAGAATCTGTAGACCAAGAAAGAATTTGATCTCCCCAAACATAGACATTTCAGACTCTTTGCTCATTTCATTTGCAAAGGATTTGCATAACATTTTATTTCCCTCAAAAATGATATCATCAACAAATATTTCAGCAATTAGAATATTACCATCGATATCTTCTTTTAAGTACAGATTGCTATTTTCACTTGTTCTTACAAATTTAATGCTAATGAGATAGGACTGAAGTCTTTCATACTAGGATCTAGGTTCTTGTTTCAATCCATACAAGGATTTATGTAGTCTACATACCATGTTTCTCTTGTATGGATCAACAAACCCTTCTGGTTGTTCAATTTATATCTCTTCTTCCAGTATTCCAAATTTAGGAATTCAGATTTGACATCCATCTGGTATACCTTGAATCCTTTGAATGCAGCATAAGCAAGTAAGATTCTAACTCCTAGTCTAGAAACGGGTGCAAAGGTTTCACCATAATCAATACCTTCTTCTTGTGCATATCCCTTGCATACTAATATTTCTTTGTTTCTTGTGACTTCTCCATTCTCATTCAGCTTGTTTCTGAATATCCATTTGGTATCAATGACATTCTTGTCATTTGGCCTCGGTAATAGTGTCCATGTGTTGTTCTTCTCAATCTGTTCTATTTCTACATTCATAGCACTTACCCATTCTTCATTTTCAAGTGTAGTGTTAACAAATTTAGGCTCAAAGTCACAAATTAAACATCTGGTGTTTAGTGAATTACTTCTTGTTCTCATTCTAGCCTTCTTGTCTCCTATGATCTGATTCTGTGGATGATGTCTTCTGACATACTTGGAAAGTTTTGGTTCAACTTTGTGTTCATCATTTTGATCATCATCTGAACCTTCATTCTGATCTCCATCACTCAGAACATTATCTTGAGGATTTTCCTAATTTTTGGTAATTGCAGCCTGATGCTCGGGTGCAATGTTATGTTTCTCAGGAGTGATACATTGTTGCTCAGGTATAGTGTTAGGTTCTTCAGTATAAACAAAAATGTTTTAGTCCTCTAGCTCTTTTATGCTTTCCTTATAATTCTTTTATGCAAATTCATCTACTTTCACATTTGCACTTTCAATGATATTATTAGATGACTTGTTAAGACATTTATCATCCTTTCTTTTGGTTGAATACCATAGAAAGATACCTTCTTCACTTTTGAATTCAATCTTTCCATTTCTATCATCCTTCAAAAGATAACATTGACTGCCAAAAATTTTGAACTAACTTACATTGGGTGTGTGACCATACTATAGCTCATAGGGTGTCTTCTTTGTGTCCTTCTTCAATTATACTTAGTTTAATGTGTAGATAGCAATACTGAAAGCTTCCCTCCAGAAATTTTGAGTGATGTTTTTCTCAATCATCAATGTTCTTGCACAATCAACAATGGATCTATTTCTCCTCTCAATAATTCCATTTTTCTATGGTGTTCTTGGTGCAGAAACTTGTCTTTTAATTCCATGTTCATTGCAATAGTTAGTGAGATCATCTAAAATAAATTCCCCTCCTCTATCTGACCTTAAGCATTTCAATTCCTTACCACTTTTCTTTTCTACCATATCCTTATACCATTTAAACATCTTGAATGCTTCTGATTTATCTTTTAAAAACATAATTGTCATCATTCTATAATAATCATCTACAAAGAGAATGAAATAACTATCTCCATAGTAGCTCTTTTTCCTCATGGGTCCACATAGATCAGTATGGACTAATTCTAGAATGGTATTAGATGTATGGGATTTACTCTTGAAACTAGACTTTGTCATCTTACCTTTTTGACAATTCTTGCACATGATATGCTTGGGCTTAGACATGCTCGGTAAACCTTTGACTTTTCTTTTATTACTTATCTTTATCATGTTGTAAAAATTGACATGACACAATCTCTTGTGCCGCAACCATATGTCTTCATTTCTAGCCATCAAACAAGTGGTGTTAATGTCATCAAGATAGAAAAGGTTACCTTTTGTATGTTCACTAGTTCCAATCAACCTTCATGATTCATTGACGATCTTTGCCTTCTTATTTTCAAATGCCACTTGGTGACCTGTATTATTTATCTGTGAAACACTTAACAGATTATAACTCAGTCTTTTTACCCAGTAATAATTTTCACATTTGATCAGGTTATTCAACATTATAGTTCCTTTATATTCAACTGGACAAGGTGTGTCATTACCCATTCTTACCGATCCACCATTATAGTATTCAAAAGTTTCAAAATTTTTCTTATCACCGGTCATGTGGTGAGTGCAGCCACTATCTATAATCCAAACATCATTCTTACTAACATTAGATATGAGTGCAGTTTCTACATACCTTTCTTCTTCGTCGTCATAATCATCTTTCATGGATACAAATACCATCTCAATGTCTTCTTTAGATTTGGTGTTAGTGTCATCATCTCTGTTCTCATCTAGATAACAAGCTTTCTTCCCTTTGTCCTTGTAGTCTTGGGTATCTCTTCTTTCAGATTGTCAGTTTCTTCGGTAATATCTGTGTGTGTGTAAATGGGTATCTGTCAGAATCAACACAAACACTCAATAGGTCATTGCATTAGTTCAAATGGTTAGATAAAACGTTCAAAACCACTAATATTGGCCTATCGCCTTCTAACTAGAAAGAGTGTAATGAATAACATATTTAGCCCTCAGAATATGCTATAAATCAGTGACCTATACTATTCTACCATGAAGGATTTTAGATTAAAAACAAGCTAAAAGATGATAAAGCATACAATCTAGCTCTAAAAGATGAAATGAGAACAATGTAAAAACATGAAATAATAGATGGAATATTATTCTAGGATTAATCTAGTAGCATAAAAATGTATTTTCAATCTAAGGTGAAGGCTTATTTGCTCTCAAAATAGGCTTCTATTTATAGAAGAATGGGAGAGAGAGAGGGGGGACAAGGTTCATTTATGAATTTGGAGACTCATAAAT
>MU225022.1:3259719-3272826 GCA_018584345.1 Thuja plicata | reverse complement strand
CATGTTTGATTTTGATTTGATTTGATTGGTCAAAATAGATTTGAATTATATGGCTATAATAGTTAATATAAATCAGTGATAAAAATCACCTAGGACATTAAATTGATTCAAAGAATTATGCCAAGCAGTAATAGGGTCATTTGGAAATAAATCGAGGGTATGATCACACTTAGGGAAAATAGGGTCTATAGTTGCGACAGACCAAATTCAGGTGGTTACAATATCTATTATCACCTCTATCAAACTTCTTCTCATATGATCTATCATTACTTCTATCATATTTTCTTCTGTTAGGACATCTTGTAGCAAAGTGTCCACCCTCTTTACAATTGAAACATACAAGTGGTAATTTACCTTTGTATCTACCTTTGCCTCTTTGCAATCTTCTTACCATTAGTGCTTCAATCTCATCAAGATCTTGATCATCACCATCACTTTCACTATCATTTCTAACAGTGTTTCTATGACTTGAATTACTTATTTTCAAAGAAGATTTGAATGCAAATTCTATAGATGGTAAGACACTATTATCAAAGTTATTCATCTCATATGAAATTAGTCTACCAATCAGACCATCTAGAGTAACTGTATTATTTTCAACTGCTCCCATTTCTTGTATATCAGATACTCTAATAGCATATACAAGTAGTAAGGTTCTTAGGATTTTACTAACCACTGTCTCCTCTTCAAGTACACCTCCAACTACTCAGATAGCATTGACTACCTCTTTGATTCTGCAGCTATACTGAGTGATATTTTCTCCTTCTTTCATCCTTAGCTCATCAAACCTCTCTCTTAGGATTTCTTCCTTGGCTCTTAGTATAATAGAATCTCCTCCATGTACTAGCTTCAATTTATCCCACATTTTCTTTGTAGAGGTGCAGGTTTTGACATCTTAAAACTCAGCATCAAAGAGTGAGGAAGAAAGTGCTATCATCATGCAATTATGCTCATGTTTTTCTCTCAATTTCTCAAGAGTGTGAGGTCCTGTAGGCAACACATATTCAGTATCAAGGTGTTGAGTAACATCATTACCAATACCTGATAGGTGGAGACTAATTCTACTTTGCCATGATGCAAAGTTGTCTTTATTCAACTTGGGCACATCTCATCTATTCATCTTGTGATCTTTTGCTTGAGTTGTTAAACTCCCTTTCTAAGCACACAAGCTCTGATACCAATTGTTAGAAATAACTAAGAGGGGGGGGGGTGAATTAGTGGCCTAAAAAATACTCTACTAAATCAACCCAAAAACTTAGTTACAATATTAATCCTCTATTTATCTTCAGTCCTACAAGATGTATGCCTTCAAATATACTTATCAAATAACTACTGCTCGGAGTGCTCTATTAAACCTTATTCTTAATGTTTGCCGAATAGCAGTCTATCATTTACCAAAAAATAGTAAATTACTTAGAGTATATTGATCAATCCAGATTAGTTGTGTAATGAAACACATTAAAGTAATGACTCATAAACACATTGACACATGGATTTTTAACTTGGAAACCTTATTAAGGGAAAAACAAATTGGGACCGGTAACCCAAAATTTTCACTCTTCTGAAGTGAGCTCGGTGAAGAGCCAACCCTGTTAAAGGTTACAAACACACTATTAGGTGTGACCTTGTTAGAGGATTTAATAGAATAGTTTGTCACTTGATATTGGGCATCTCTATGCTACCTTCTATGACCAAATCCAGTGTAGTTTTTCAAATGGTATTTGACATCTCATGCTATCTTCATGATCAAACTTTTTGATACTCCTTGGGATGTATCTCAATATATAAAGGATCTTTAAATCCTGCTTGGTTAAGAGACTTTCTGAATCAATGGTTAAACTGAAACCGTAAATGATCTGTTCATACATACAACTTAAACTTGTTGATTTTCAGATCTATTGTAAGATCATTTTACCTTTCTAATCAATGTATATTTGCAATACCTTTGCTCCACTTCTTTCTTCTCGGTGATGCTGTGCTTTTCTATTGCTCGGTATCCACAGAAATCTTTAGCTCTTTCCTTAGCTTGAATGATCAGGATTGTCTGAAGTTGTTCTTCATCATTTTCTCTCCAGCATCCTCTTTTTCTATTCACTCCCCTTAATTCATAATGAATTAAGTTGTCTCTTTATAGACATGATATCACCATTTCTAGGTTCTTGATTTTCTTGATCTTGGCGTGGTCCAAAATTATCGCCAAACTTGATTTAAAGCTTCACTCCTATTTTATCTTGAAGAAATCTCTTTGACAACCAGATAAAACAACTTTTCATCTTTTACTTATCTCTAGCTTTAACTTGTCGATGAGAATAATGTTAACAACCAGTTAAGTCTATCTTTAGCTATGCCAACTAGATATTTTGTCATTTTTGAACCCCAGTTAACTTCAGTGTTTTAAATATTTGATAGCTTCAGTCAATACTTGAATTCTCCTTGGGCTTCTCCATCGGTGTTGTCTGTCCGTCGGGGTTGTCTATCCTTCGGGCTTCACTGCAAAGTTATGCTCGTCAGTTAACACTGTAATTTTGGTTGTCGGTTATGCTTGTGATTTTGCTCGTCAGTAATGCTTGTCTATTTTCTTGCTCGGGCATCACTGTGACTTTTCTCTCAGGTTTCTCTATCCTTCAGGTTCCACTAACCATTGGTGTTTGAATTCACTTAGTAAATGCTTGTCTTTTGTGCATAACTGAAAGAATAATCTCTCTCTCTGATTCTCTGAAGTCTTTGACACTTTGATTATAACCCATTAGATTATATCAAGTTGACATCAAAGACAATATAATCCATTAATTGATTTAATGTCTTGCATTATCTTTTTGCATTTCGGTGTCACCAACTTAACATATTCAAACATTTAATCAGTTACATGTCATCAGGATTATCATATATATATATAAGTTCAAGTTTGGATCAAATAGTGTGTGGAAGTATGTGTGAAGATATATTTTTTGTGATATGAAGAGTGAAGGCAAAATCATATGGGATTCTGATTGAGTACAAAACATACAGAGCTACAACAAAATATCCGATCAGTGAGGATCAAGTAATTAAAAGCCAGAACAAAGATCTAAATCAGAAAAGACAGTTGCTTATCAAAACAGGTCAATCCATTGTTACTCTCTAACAATTGTAGCAGTGAAGAAAATCTCTTAACAGAGCAGACTTAACAGTCTTTTGTATATCCTCTCACAAGGTGACATTTCTACATTGAAGTGTTTTAAGACCTCTAACAAGGCCACTCCTTATAGGGTGATTAAATCCTCTAACAGGGTCACACCTAACAGTGTGTTATTGTAACCTTTAACAGGGTTGGATCCTAACAAGGCTCACTTTAGAAGAGTGAAAAACAATGACTAGTTGCAATTGGTGGTTTTTCTCATATTGGGTTTCCACATTAAATATTGGTGTTATATATGTACATTTCATTTTTTTTATGATTTATGTTTCTGTAATTAATTACTAAAGGATAATCACAGTTAATATCTTAAGATTTGCTATGTTAATCGAGTGACGGTGGAATATCTGTGTTAACCGAGCAGTAGTGATAAATTTTTTTAATACATCTAAGGGACTTGGATTTGTTTTTGTGGTAACTGATTCACCCCTCCCCTCTCATTTACTCAACTCATTTCCAACAAGGGCATGAAGGAGTCATTTTTAAGATTATTTGTGAAAGGAAAAATCTAAAACTAACACTCACTAAAGTGGTTGCTAATTTTATAGTCTTGTGAACATCTTATCCATTGGTGATTTATATTTTCTTGAGCCAAATGGGATCACAATCCTATTTTAAACAAGTAACATTATCTTGTTCATTTGAAATACAAGCATTGAAATCTCCCACTAAAAAAACATATCCTTGTTGAGAATACTTTTTAGTGAAAATTTGCAAATGGTCCATTGCTATCTATCCCATTGTTGAAAAAATAACATGTTGCAATTCTAATGTCATTTTCATTTTCTTTAACTCTGCATTAAATGCAATTGGGTCATTATTGTTTAGCCCATTGTTTTTGTAAGTTTTTGAAACTTGTAAAGCAAAAATAACACGTTGCAATTCTTATGTGATTTTCATTTTGTGTAACTTTGAACCAAATATATTGATTTTTTATGCCTTCCCTTTCTAGATGAATGATACACCCTTCTTTTTCTTTTCCTAAGACTAATATACTACCACAACCTTTGTTATTCCTTGCTGCCTTATTTCAATTAACCACCTTTATGTAACCTTCAAAGGTAGGAATTTTGCAACATTCATGTTCATTAGTTTATGAGACATTATATCTCTACTTTCTATAGTAGGTGCTAACCTAGCTCCCCTCCTCTACACATATCCTTTGCAATAACAAATTAAAGATAAAATTAGGGAAAGTCTTGACTGCTACTCATTTTGAGGCCGAGTCTTTGCCCTTATTTGCCTCAAATGACCTTGTTGATTTCAGTCCTCCTATTGAATATTTTTTTTTCTTTATTGTCTTCTTGTCACCCTTCCTTACTATTAGACCCAAAATTTGGTAGTAATAGCTTTTCCATTGTACAACCACATCTATTTTTCTTTATATGTTGCTCTTAATTTTGTCACTTGTTCTTTTCTCTACTTTTTCTGCATACTGGTTAAATCCTCATCTAGGAAGAAGTGTGAGCCCTTCAAGAGCTATTTTTTTATTAAAATATGTTATTTGTCATGCATGTTTAACATGATCACTTTTATAAGCCTAATCCTTTCTTTAAAAATATTTCCCACACACCTTATGTTAGCACTCAAATTTTTTGTAAAATGTTATATGCCCAATCAACTATAGCACCTAAAACGTACAATTGCAAATTCTCCTGAAGTAGCCCATTTTGAAGGTTTATATCTTCCAATCCTCTGATGGTCATGCAAATCCACTTGGGAGATATGTTGATCTTCTACAAATGAGTCCAAATTTCTATTTCTAGCCTCCCATAATAAAACTTGATCTATTTTCAAGACGTCATATTTGGGTCTCCTATGAAGGTTTGTAACCTACGTAATTTAAAACTCACATGAGTGGTCAACTTGGGAGACCATTATTTTATAACCAATTGAATGTCATGCCAAACTAACTGCTTCCTACAATTTTCATCATCCTAATATGCTCTTGTATGCATTTTAAAAGCCCCATCAATTTGTTTGGTATTTTTACTCTCTCAAAACCAAATGCGGATTATTATAACTTATAGTTTGCACGGTGTTAACCTTTTCATGTGACCTACTTTGGAGATTCACATTTGGAAACTAGTTAATGGATGTGTGAAAAGGATTGCTTCGTGTAATTTTCCTCATGACAACATACTCCTTTGCATGAGTGCAGAGCCTCAGAGATCTGTTTCGTATTTTTTCAGAGTCAGAACTAAATGGATTTTGTAGAGATTGGTAAACATAATAATCATGACAGTTCCAGAGAGTCAACTTTGGCCTTGAATATCTCACACCCACATAAGATGGATTTGGAAAAATTCGTTTGACACACCTGTTCATTTCATCTAAATGAACCCGCTTATCCAATGAGAGCTTCTAAATCAGGGATTGAAAATAGAAGATGACCCATTTGATTTTGAAGTCAGAATATATTCAAATTTGACTGTCAAAGCATTTCAGGATGAAAATTATTTTCATATAAATTTTTTAAGGATCAGGCCCACATCAGTGTTTAATTGTAGTATCGGGAGGGCAATGGCTAAAAATGTGAGAATTTGCACCTTGTTTCCTGTGTTCTTTCGCCATGCCATATGTCCACCCATAATGCCTGTGACACCTTACATCCTCCAGTCTTCAACAACAGTCGAGTACGGTTAAAAAGTTATATATTTTTTATTATTAATTTTTAATTTTAATAAAATAGAGTACAGATTTACTAAATCTATATTTTTAAATATTTAATACTAATGTTTAAAAATTTTGTAATATAATTTTATACATATTATTTTTTTAAAATTATATATTTAAAATATAATTTTATATATATCATTTTTTTAGAAATCATATATACTATTTTGAATATATAATTTCATACTAGATATTGTAAAATAAAATTCATTTATTTATTTAATAATAATATGTATTTGATATTAAAATTATATTAATTAATTTAATTATAAATGTTTAGTGATCAAAACTTTTAATTATAAGTTTATATAATTTATATTTAACAATTTTATTTTTAATTACTTAAGTTTGTACCTTATTTGATGATCTAATTTTGATTAAATAAATCTATACTTGTTATATTCATAAATGATTTATATATAAACTAATATATATTTTTATTTATATTAGTTATCAAATGATTATATATTTATAGTAGAATTTTATAATTATTGAAAATCTAGAATTAATCAAAACTTATGTTTAAATATAATATATATTTTTTAATCTATTATCTTTAAAATATCTTTCAAAATAATTATTTATATATAAATTTTAAAAAATAGTTTTTAAATATATAATTTCATACTATATTGGGACAGGAAATCTGAGGCTCTGCTAAAGTGGCGAAGTTAAAGTGCGATTCTGGGGGGGGGATTGGCGATTTTCACATAGGCAGTGGCGGGTTTTTTAAGGACACCGTGGCGAGCAACAACAACAAACAAAATTGGTTCGCTGACAATGGCATCCCCAACATGACAGGTGTGTCCGTTCCTAACCCTAAAATGACTAATACCATTAAGAGCGTTTCCTCCTTGGCAGAGGCCGTACCCACTCCTCTCTCGGCTCTGCCGAGGGACAATATTAACACAAACAACATCAAAACTCATGTGCATAACAATCAACCTCCTCTTTCTCACCCTAAATCCTTCTCTGAAGCAGTGGCAAACGCAGGTGTCTCCATTCATTTGGAGGCTAGGTTTTCGGTGAGCAATGGATCCCATTTCTCCGATAAGAACTCTGGAAGCACTGGACCATTCTCTATTTCTCCAAATTCTGAAATGCTTACGAAAATTATTGGGGAAAAAAAAGGTTAAAAAACTCTGCTATTTTCTTCTCGGCTATGGAAATTGATAAAGTTCCTCCTGGGAAATTTCTAGATGATTGGTTCCATAATTTCTGGAATCTTAAGCTTGGCTTCCATATTTTGTTTTGTAGACAAATTCAAAAGGGTCTTTTTGTTATTTTTTTCATGAATCAAGAAGCTCAGGCTGAAGTTTTGAAAAAATAGTATTGGGTCGTTGGCTCTAACTCATTTAGGGCTATTGCTTGGTCCCCATATGCCAACTATGACGAAGTACTTGCCCTCTTGGCTCCCCACTGGATTCTGGTCAAGCACATTTCACCCTTCCTCTGGAGATTTATTCCTCAATTGTTACAACCATTGGGGAAAGTCATTTGAATGGATGACACTGTTAGACTTGTCCCCCACATGGATGTCTGTGTTCTTATTTCTCTCAACCCTGGTTTAGAAATTCCGCCCAATATCAACATCAATATTGAAGATACTAATTTCTGTTTCCTGATTGAGATACTTGGAGGGCTCAATGTGTGTTTTCTGTGTCGTAGAGAAGGGCATCAAAGGAAAGACTACCCTATCCTTCAAAAAAAAGCCCCGCCCAAAAAAATGGAACCTAGTAAGTTACCTGAAACTGTGAACCATTAGGGTATTCAGAACATGGATAAAAGTACCCACTTCGATTCTATTTCTAGTAGTCCCTCCCTTGATGTGGTTCAACCCAACTAGGTAGGTATTGATGAGAGCCTCCTCACTAATGGTTTCTAGAATGTAAACAAATCTTCCAATAAATGGAGAAGAAAATCCAATAAAAATACCTCCAACATTCCCGACAGTATCTCCCCTGCCACCTCTAACATTTTCACCCCTATCAAAATGCGTCTCTAATTTCTCAACCTTCCCCCATGACTACTATTAATATTAACACAAGATCTACACCAGGGAATCCCTCAAAAACCCTTCAATAAATTAGTGATGAATATGTTGTTGCGGTTATTCCTGCTATTCAATCCACAGTTGAAGATGATTACCCTCGGTTAAAACACTCCATGGAACTTGACCTATTATCTGATTGTGAGGAAGACTTCAAAATAGGGTTCCCTACTTCTAAACGAAGAGGAAGACCCCTGGGTTCCAAAAACAAGAATTTAATAAAAAGAATGGGGATCTGTCTGATATTGTGATGAATCTAAAGCTAGACTCATCTGAACTGCGCTCTTCCCCCTCCAATGTCTCCTCATGAATTGTATCTCCTGGAATATTAGGGGGCTGGAGTCTCCCAATAGGAAATTTGTCATAAAAAAGTTCCTCAATACCTGTCACAAGATTGATTTCCTTATGTTGCAAGAAATTAAGGCTACTAGTTTAATTCTAGATTCTAATTTGGATTTTCTGTGGAAAGATGCTATTAAGATTTACACTTATCACCCGAAGGGTAAAGGTGGTGTCACTCTGCTTATCAACCCTAAATGGGAGAAGCATATTACTAGTCATGGTGTCTCACCTTGCAATAGAGCTGTCTAGATCACCCTTAATTACAATAACTATGTTTTTGGCATTTGCTCTCTTTACGCCTCTAATGACTCTAAGGAAAGAGCCAGTTTATGGGGATGGATGGCCTCTCTCCCTTGCATCCCCTGGTTGATTTCGGGTGATTTCAACATGATTGAAATCCAGGATGATAAGGACAGGGGTTTGCCTTTTGCCTGGAAAGATATGGAAAAAGTCTACTGGAATAGAATGAAGAATTCCATGCATCTTTTTGACCCTTTATTTGGTAATAAAAACAATAATTTGGGACTCTAGCACACATGGTGTAATTACCAAAAGGGATCGACTAGAATTTATTCCAGACTTGATTGTTTTTATGCTAGTAAGAACTTTTTCTCTGTCTTACCAGATAAACTTGGCAACTCCATCCTTGTCACTCCCACCTCTCTTTCTGACCACCATCCCATCTCTGCTTCCTTTACCTTCAACAACTACCTTGATCGCAACCGCATTCCTAACTCCAAATTCATCCTGAATGTTTGCATGCTTGAAGATGATGATGTTTTAACTGCTATTCACATTATTAGTATCATTAACAAAAACAATTTCCCTAGGAATAACTGCATTGATAATTGGATTATGAATATTAATGCTTGGAAAAATCTTTTGAAGACCATTGGCCAGAAAAGGGCTAAGGACTTCAGATTCACTGAAAAAACTCTTTCTTCTGACTTATTAAAGGCTAAACTTAACAACCAATCTAACCCTTCTGACTTTGAGTGTACCTCTCATGTTATTAAGGCTAAAGATACCCTTAGGAAACATTTGGTGACCAAAACTAGAGGAGCTAAGATTAGGTCCAGAGCTCACTGGCTTCAATATGGAAATCGTGGTTCTAAATTTTTCTTTAATCTTATTAAACACAAACATTCTAATGAGACCATTGAAAAAATTATCATAGACAACCAAGAAATTACTGATCTTGAGCTTATTAAAGAAGCTTTTGCTAAATTCTACCAGAATTTATTTTCCTCTGAGGATTCAGTGGAGGCTTCTTTCCTCAGAGACAGTTGCAGATCTCTGATTCCTAAAGTGAT
Organism: Thuja plicata; assembly: GCA_018584345.1. NCBI lineage: Eukaryota > Viridiplantae > Streptophyta > Pinopsida > Cupressales > Cupressaceae > Thuja > Thuja plicata. The sequence goes on along the minus strand of MU225022.1, from coordinate 3,263,270 downwards.
CTCCTCTGAGGATGCCAACTTTCTTGCTGGAAATATCTCTTTAAATGATGTTAAGAATTCATTAATTCCCTTAAAAATGATAAGATGCTTGGTCCTGATGGCATACCTATTGAATTTTACAAAGCCAACCAAAATTGGATTGCCAAAGGCCTTCTTGAGAACTACTCGGAGGCTCTTTCTAAAGGCTCTCTTGGTCCCTCTATTAACAAGGGTATTATTAAACTTATTCCCAAGGATGGGGACAAGGCTCTCATCAAGAATTGGAGGCCCATTACGCTCCTTAATTTCTCTTACAAGATTTTCACCAAGATGTTGGCCACCAGACTTGCGGGTATCCTTCCCAAATTTATCTGTTCTACCCAAACTGGCTTTATAAAAGGCAGATACATTTTGGAAAATTTTATTACTAGTTGGGAGGCTATGAAATGGGCCAACCACTCCAATCAAAAATCTGGTATGTTCCTCTTAGACTTTGAGAAATCCTATGATAGGGTCGAATGGAGCTTCATCTCCATGATGCTTGAGGCCTTTGGTTTTCCTCCCTTCTTCTGTATTATTGTTAGCATGTTGCTTCATGATGCTTGTGCCCAAATTGACATCAATGGTTCCCTCTCTGACTCCTTCCCTCTGGGTAGGTCTATTAGGCAAGGCTGCCCTCTATCCCCTACCCTCTTTTCCATTGCCTCTGATGCTCTTTATTATTTACTTAGAGATAATTCTATATCTCCTGTTGTGAAAGGCATATCTCTTCCTAATGTGATGACATGTAACTGATTGAATGTTTGATAATGTTAAGTTGAAGATGATGCAAGACATTAAATCAGTTAATGGTTTGTATTTTCATTGATGTCAACTTGATATCATTTGTATGGTCATACACATAATGCCAAAGACTTCATAGAATCAATGGAACAATGGTTATGCTTTCAGCAATGCATAAAAGTCAAGTATTCACTAAGTGTCAGACAACACCGATGAAGTGCACACCACTGGTAAAGATAGAGATAAAGTCACAGTGATGCCCGATGAGCAAGAGACAGTGTTTCCCAATGAAGAAGAATCAAAGGATGCCTGATGAGAAAGATCCAATGATGCCCGATGGATGGAGATCCTAAAGCTAACTAAAGTTGCACCAACGGAACTGGCAGTTGTCACCGGTGACAAACTGCAGAATTGACTGACAGAACAGAGAGATCAGAAAATGACAAAATATCTAGCTGGCAGAGCTTAAAGATAGACTTAACTAGTTGTTTTATTTGTTTTATTTGACCATAGTTAAAGCAATTGATTTATACAGTTGGCAAGAAGATAACTACGAGATAAATCAGGAGTTAAAACCGTAAATCAAATTGCCTAGATTGTTTCTCACGCCAAGAATCAAGAATCGTGGAAAATCATGTCTAAATAAGAGACAATCATAATTCATTTCCACATGCACTCAGATATGGGGGAGTGAATTGAGAGAAGATGCTAAAAATAAAATGATGAAGGATAAACTTCATGTACTCCTGATTAATCAAGCTAAGGGAGAGCTAAAGAATTCTACAGACACCGATGAACAATGAAGCACACCATCACAGAGTAGAAACTGTGAAGTACAAAGGAATTAAATTGATACATTGATCAAAGAGGTAAAGTAAATAAATAGATCTGAATATCTACAATTCAAGTTGCATTAGAAATAGGTCATTGTGTTTCAATTTAACCATTGAAGCATTAAGTCTCTTAACAGAGTAGGACTTAACCGTCTTCTATAATTGAGGTGTATCCTAATAGATTAAAAAAAAGGTTGATTCATGATAGTAGTAGTGGTCTTACCTAAAGCCTATTGACAGTCTAAGGAGGTTGATTCAAGGATGGTAGTAAGATTAGCATAAAGCCTATTGACAGTCTAGAGACTGATTCAAGGATGGTAGGGTAGATGCCAGATACTTAGTGACAACCTATGTATAAAAATCCTCTAACAAGGTCACGCTTAACCATGTGTTTGTAACATTTAATAGGGTTGGATCCTAACAGGGCTCACTTCAAAAGAGTGAAAATTTGGGGCACCGGTCCCAGTGGTTTTTCCCTTAGTAGGGTTTCCACGTTAAAATCCTTGTGTTATGTGTGTATGGTTTATTACTTTGTTGTTTTACATTTCACATATGCATTTCTGGATTGATTGGTATACTCTGCATATTTACTGAGTATCGGTAATCAAGGAGAATAAGGACAAACAAGATAAACTAACAGACAGTAAATTGTTTCAAGTATTTCAAAGGCATACATCTTGTAGGCACTTAATAACTTGAGGTGTAATAATTGGTGGATTAAAGTTTAAAGGATAAATTTTTGAGGCCATTTATTCCCCCCCTCCCTCTCAGTTATTACCAACAATTGGTATCAGAGCTTGTGTGCTTAGAAGGAAGGTTTCAAGACCTAAGTAAAAGATCATAAGATGAACAGATGAGATGTGCCCAAGTTGAACAAAGACAACTTTGCTTCATGGAAAAGTAGGATAAAGCTTCACTTATCAGGTATTGGCAATGATATTACTCAATACTTAGATACTGAATATGTGTTGCCTACATGACCATTGATGGTAGATCAATTGAGAGTAAAGCATGAACATAACTCCATGGTTATAGAGCTTTCAGCCTCACTCTCTAATGTTGAATTTGAGGATGTCAAAGATTGTAAAAATGCAAAGACAATGTGGGATAAGCTAAAGCTTGTACATGGAGGTGATGCAAATGTTTTGAGAGCCAAGGCAGAATGCCTTAGAGGAAAATTTGATGATCTCAGAATGAAAGAAGGTGAAAACATCACTTAGTACAGCACAAGAATAAAAGAAGTAGTCAATGCTATACGAGGTGTTGGAGGTACACTTGAATAGGAGACAGTGGTAAGTAAAATCTTAAGAACCTTATTGCCTGTATATGCTATTAGAGTCTCTTCTATTCAAGAAATGAGAGCAGTAGAAAAAAAAATAGTCACTCTTGATAGCCTGATTGGTTGACAGATTTCATTTGAGATGAATAATTTTGATAACAATGTCTTACCAAGTTTAGAGTCTGCATTCAAGTCTTCTATGAGAATAAGCAAATCTAGTCAGAAACACTCATCTAGAAGAGACAGTGAAAGAAAAAGTAAAGAAGAAGATCTAGATGAAATTGAAGCACTCATGGTGAGAAGAATGTTAAGAGGCAAAGGTAAATACAAAGGCAAGTTTCCACTTGTATGTTTCAATTGTAAAGAGATTGGACACTTTTCTACAAAATGTCCTAACAAAAGAAAAGATGACAGAAGTGATAATAGATCTTTTGAGAAGAAATCTGATAGAGGTGATAACAAAGATTACAGAGGTTATCGATGATTAGAAAGAAGTGATACCCAAGATTACAAGGACAAAGGCAAGAAGGCTAGCTATCTAGTTGCTTGAAAAGATGAAGATACTGACACTGAACCAGATGATGATGTTGAGATAGTGTTTGTAGCTGTGAAGGATGATTCAGATGAAGATGAAAGGTATGAAGAAACTACACTCATATCTAAGATTAGTAAGAATG
>MU225022.1:3203675-3217331 GCA_018584345.1 Thuja plicata | reverse complement strand
GGCTCCTCATATAGATTAGAATCATGTTTATTTCCATAGATTAGATTTGCATTCATATTTCCTTTCATAGACTAATATGCATTTTTATCATTTAGATTAGATTTCATTTTCATGCATTCGAATCTCTCGTTTCATGGTGTATTTGCAATAGCCACAACTAGGTCAATCTGAGGGCCTTCATTTTACATTTTTACACATCCATGACTAGAGAGATATGGATCGATATTTGAGGCCTCATTCTTGAGCAACCTTGAATGTAATGATTCATATAAGTGTGACAACATTTATGCACACAACTACTACTACATTAGCCTCCCAGGCTTGTCAATGATTGTAATGTCAAATTCCTGCAAAAGAAGAAGCCATCTTGCTAACCTGCCTATGATGGCAGGTTTGTTCATGAGATATTTAATTGTTGCATGATCAGTATGAACAAAAATAGGATAACCAGTTATGTAATGGCAGAATTTGTTCAAAAAATAAACTACTGCTAGTAATTCTTTCTCAGTCACTATATAGTTTAACTCTAGTCCATGGAGGCTCTTGCTAATGTAGTAAATTGCATTCTCTAGGTTACTAGACTTTTGTCCTAGGACATCACCTATTGCATAGTCTTAAGCATCTGTATGAATGTGAAATGGAAAAGACCAGTCGGGGCCCCTAAGTATGAGTGCAGTTGTCAACAGTGACTTAAGCTACAGGAAGGATTCATCACATTCCTTTGTCCAAGCAAATTTGGCCTCTTTGGTAAGCCAAGTATACAGGGGACTAGCTATTTGACTAAAATTTTGGATAAACCTCCTATAGTATCCAACATGTTCTAGCAAATACCTAACATCCTTTTGCTTTGTAGGGATAGGTAGTGTGAGAATTACCTTTATTTTCATAGGATCTACCTGGATTCCTACTTCGGAGATAAAATGTCCCAGCACTATGCCTTCCTGCATCATCATGAAGCATTTCTCACTGTTAAGAGAAAAGTTGTGTTCCTAACATCTGATTAGTACTCTTTCCAAATTCTTCATGGATTCCTCAAAGGTGAAACCAAATGTAGTAAAGTCGTCCATATATATCTCCATACAATCATGTGATATGTCAACAAACATGTTGATTACAGCTCTCTGGAAAGTAGCTGGTGCATTCCATAAGCCAAATGGTAATACAAAATAATAATATGTGCCCCAAGGGCATGTGAATGTGGTCTTCTCTTGATCTTTTGGAGCAATATTGATCTGATTATAACCATTGTATTCATCCATAAAGGAAAAGTATTTCTTACCAGCTAGAGTGTCGAGGAATTGGTCAATAAAGGGTAAAGAAAAATGATCCTTCTTTGTGGCATTATTAAACTCTCTGTAATCCACACATATTTTCCATTTCCCTCCCTTCTTAGGTACAATGACCAAAGGTGATACCCACTTTCTATCAGAGATTGGATAGATGAAATCAACATCTAGTAACTTTTGCAATTTAGTTTTGACTATTTCTCGCAAGGCTGGGTTTATCCTCCTTTGAGGCTGACGAAGCGGTAAGCGTCCATCATTAATATAGATCCTATGGGTGCAGAGTTTGGGGTTTAGACCTAGCATATCTCTGTAATCCCAAGCAAAGGATTTCTCATGCTTACATAGGAGTTTGGTTAGCAATGCCAATTGTGGGGGTGGAAACTTGTTGTTCACATGGAGATTGTGACTAGGGGAAATTTCCATAGTAGTTGTTAGCTCTACCATTGAAATCATAGGTACTGGGCTTGTAGCTACTTCGCATGGCAATAATTGGCTAATTATCTCAGGGCTTGCTAGAAAGACACAGTCCTCATAGGTACGTAGATGTAAAATAGAACTTTTGGAAACATCCTTTTCTACAATACACTCATTGGTAAGAATACTTTGTATTACAACATCTTCCTCTTGCATTTTTAGAAAATATTGTTTGTGCATCATCATGAGCTAGGCAACAGAGTTTAGCTCTTCTTCCTCATCCCCTAATTCTGGCCAAATAGGTTCTCCCAAGTTTGGCTGGGGATGGGCAGGAGGATACAGTGCTAGCTTCATTATTGCCTGACCATTTGAAATTATCATACTTCCTAATCTGCAACTAATTTTTGCATCAGTGGTGGCTAACCAAGGTCTCCCTAGGATGACTAGATAGCCATCAAAGTTTACTTTAGGTGATAAGATGAGAAAATCAGCAGGGTATTCCCATGAGTCCAAGGTGACTACTACATCCTCAATAAGACCGTCTGGAGTGACTGTTGAACTATCAGCAAGTTGTAACACTGTTGGAGTTATTCTCAAGCCCTCTATACTTAATCTATGCATTGTATCTTTGGTCATTACATTTATGGCTACTCCCAAATCAACTAAAGCATTTTTCATAGATTGTCCTTTAATTATCAAATCAACTACTGGACTCCCAGGGTCTGAATACTTGGGTATAACTACCTTTCCCAACATGATATCCACAAGTTGCCCTATCACATGAATTGTTTGAGGGTCCTTTTTTCTTCTAGGCTTTTTAAGGCATGCTTCCTTAATAGATTTTCCATAGATAGGAACGTCTTTGATAGCTTGGAACAGAGGGATTTGGATGTGCATATTTTTCAACTGTTCAAGAATATCAAACGCCACTTCTTCTTGGGATATAGGTTGTTCTATGGTGATCCTATGTGGAAAAGGAGGATCAACTAAGGTTTTAACATCAGTTTTACTAGATTTTCAAGTTGATTGGGTGGTATTTCGCAGTGTAGCCTCTGGAAGAGGTGTTGATGCTATAGGAGTGTCTACAACTTCTATGATAATAGGATGTTTGGGTGTAGGCAGGTACCAAACCTCAAATGGATATCAAATATCTCTAGTGCGTTGGCAGGGTACTACTGTGTATCAGTGGTATACATTGGTTGTTGTTGTTGCTTGCTATTTAGATTAGGCTGTGGCTGAGTAGGTAATTGGGTTGGCTTTGGATTAGGACTAGTGGTTGCAAGAGGTGGCATTATTGCAGGAGGAGGGACTGGAGGTGGTAATTGTGGAAAACCAAGATTTTGGTTAGGCCACTGTGGAGGCCCCCTCCATTGGTTATTTTTCTGCCAATTTCCTTGTGGTGGTTTCCATTGATTCTAAGGCTGAGACCACTGATTATTTTGCTGGTTCGGCCACTGGTTATTTTGCTGGTTGGCTGAGAGTACTAGGAAGGATTAAGATAACTTTGGTTTTTTCATTGATTATTGTAAGGATTTTAAAATTGTAATGGGTCTTGAGGCATACCTTGTCTTAAAGCCCATGATCAACATTGAGAAATGAAGAACACTTGCTCATCATCTCCTTCTATCTTCATGTACTCTATAGGAAAATGTTGATTTTCTAGGTTCGCCACCAGCTTGCATCCGTAGTCTTTCTTTTGTTTACGATAATGAGGAAAGTACTAAGCTAATTGTGATTTAGTATCTGCATGCTTCTTCTTGGCAGTCATGGTGTTGAGATGTGTAGCAACATCATTAATGATGTCTTGCTTGAAATCCGCAAGTAAGTTAGATATCTCCAGCTTGGAAATGCCCAAACTGATCCCTTTAGTGCCTGTGGACTGATATGCTTTGTCTTTCTTCACAATTGATCTGGAATAATTGAGACAGATTTTCTTGAGATCATCCCAATAAGATTGGCATATGTCCCCACTAGCCATGAGGTCCAGTACTTCCAGACAGCTGTCGTTTACCCCTCTTAAGAAGACTAGTTTCTATGAATCCTCTGCCAAAACATGTTGGGAATTCTTCTGCATTGTGTATAAGAAACATGAAACATAGTCCCCCAAGGTTTCATCCTCCTTTTGAGACATTCTAAAGATGTCATCTCCCCTTGGGTCACTCCCCTTCCAATACTCTTTGTATTTCTATAGAAACAAAGTCTGTATTTCATCCCAGGTGCATGCTGCATTTTCTCCTAAGCACATGAACCATCGTAAGGTTGACTCTTTTAGTGTTGCTGGAAACAGTTTGAATTTGTGGGCATCAGTGTTATAGTCAAAGCTATGACAGAGGATGTCAAACTTGAACAAAATGGTGTCAGGATCTTCAGTTATTAGGCCATAAAACTTTGGGAGTACGGCAGTGGATATATGTTTGAGATTAGCATTGTTTATAAGGCTCGGTAGAGGAAATGGGAAAGTAGGTTGTGTCATTACTAGAGGTATTGGGAGTTGGAGTTGCTGTTGGAAAGGAATATTAGCTACAGGATTGTTAACAACAGGTGCATTTGGGTCAGAATTATTGAGAAAGCTGGCCAAGATTTCAGAGAAAGGCTGAAGACCACTTATGTCAAAAGGCTCTGCTCCAGAGGAAGATGCTACAGGAAACTCGGGACTTGCGTCAACAAAAGGTAACTCAGCTTCTCCAACTTCTTCATTCAAATTCGCAGACTCTCTTGGAAAAAATCTACCATATTCATCTCTCCTTCTTCCCCTTCGATGCATGCAAATGAATTCTTCACACAGGTGAAGCAAATTTAGGACTACAAACCACTAAAAACTAGCTAGAAATGAAAAATGACTCAAAAAGTTTCTTAGCTTGACACCATCCCCGACAACGGTGCCAAAAATGAACTACCTCACAATAGGTGCTTAGTAATCATGCCCAAAGCCTCTCTTAGGAATAGTTAATTCACTCTAAGGATTACTTCTCCCACCATGAGGTGCATTTAGTTTTTCAACCCAGGGACCTATACTTGAAATGGTATGACACTGTATGTGCACTAAGTCCTTTAAAGAGCCATTCTACCTATGCTGCAGGAAGGTAAAATACATAAAAGGAATCTATGCTAGAGCTGTAGAAAAGGAAACACACTTACTCCTTACTGAAATGAATGCTACATATTGTAAACTCTACTTAAGCCTATTATTTCAACCTAGAGCATTCACTATAACTATCCTTGCAGGTGCTGCAGGAACATTCACAAAGTATAATGCTGCAGGAAGAAACTGTAATCTTCTATCTAGAATGCTGGGAATGCTGAAAGTAAATATACTCTACTCTACTCTACTCTAATCCACCTCCCAAGTAGGCCCCCTTGGTCAGCTTCTGCTAATCTATTAACATAGAAGATAAGACAAAAGTCACTTCATTATATTTCAAGAACTGATTACATAAGAACGATACATAAAACTTGAAATGAACTTGTTGTGCAAGATGCAACAGAACAATGTATTCCAAAACTTTCGAACTTACAAACTAACAGTCCAATCCCTATAAATAGAGGATCAAATCTTTATTCTAAAATAGAAAAGGGAAGATTTGATTGAAATCATGTCAGAGAGGAAAAAGGAAATGTAACAACCCACGACATATGCAATGAAGTCCGGGCGACCAATTCAACACGATGGGAGCACGTAGAGAATATAGTAGCACTACATTCCTGCATTACTGGAATAGTAGCTCCTCATTTGCAGTAGTCGTGTCTTCTAGTGCCATGATGGTTACTTACCGCAGCTGGTCTTCAACATCCTCTTTAATTGTTGTCGACCACTCTCAAGCGGCTCCTACTTCTTGGCAGGTTAGTTATCATGCAAAGATATTCATACAAGGAAACTTAATCAAATTGATCTAGATATTAGAACACACATTCTGATTGCTATATGAAATACTACAATATATATAATATCAGCAAACATGACATAACTATCTACCCATGGGTTTAATGGTTCTAACTGTACTTTGACATAAGTTCAATTGATTATAAGTTCACAAATGTTTTGGTAATACTTAAAACATAGTATAAAGATTAATATAGTAGAGACAGTAAATGGTCTCATCAAGCCTCTTGCAAGAGTAAAGTTTGTATACTTTTGAGACAAGCTTGGAATTCTGGAGAACGAATCCCTTGCTGAGAGGGAGTCTCAACATCAATGAATTCTTGAGATGTACTTTAATGCATTCTTCTCTGCGAGAGAAGTTTGAGGTATCAACTCTTATAGCATTCTTCTCAGTGGGAGAAGTTTGAGGTATCAACCCCTGTAGCATTCTTCTCTGAGAGAGAGAAGTTTGAGGTATCAACCCTCATTCCACCCTCTGGGAGTAGCCATGGTGGATTCACCCTCTGGTGGTAGCTATGGTGTATGTCATGTGAGAGAATCCATGACCTAGCACTACTGATTATTCACCCTCTGGGAGTAGCCATGGTGAATGTCATAATGAGGTGATAACATCACATTGAGTGATTATGTGAGGAACACTTGTGTTCATTTTCAATTCCATTCATGGTAGTAGCCACATCAAGATGGACCCACCCTCTAGGAGTAGCTATGGTGGTTATTGCTACATGACTATGATGTCATGAAAGATTCCTCCCTAGCTAAGAGGGAGTGTTGAATTGTAGCATCGGGAGTAATCCTGTGATGCTGGGAGACAATCTTATGTCTCAAGTAATCCATCACATCACTTGAGACATGAGCATTAATTAATCCCTATTATATCGAAGCTTTTATTCATATCAATGGTTGTGATCAAAGTCTAAATCAGAAATTAGACAAATTGATATATATGAGCAAGTCAAATTAATTAGTTAATCATAACTAATACATGTTAGAAGCAGTTAACTATCAGCCACGTCATGAATGGTCACATCCATTTGATTCTAAAAGGGAGATATATATTTGTTTGGATATTGATAATCATTGCAGAATATAGTTCAAATACAAGAGAAATTATACTTCACCCGCAACATATATTCTAAGCAGCACTCAGATCGATAAGATTCAAACACATGATACTCTAGCCTAGAGCGATCATTATACAAATATTGATCGACAACTAAAGGGTCTTTCGAGCCATCATTGCAATATATATATATATATATATATATATATATATATATATATATATATATATAAACAATATCATATAGATCGACATTAGTAAGATACTCGATGATCTACACACAATGATCCTTTTGTTATATATCTTCAACAATCCATATATTCATTCCGAGGAAATATATTCAACGATTATACTCAAGGAGGATCAAGCATATAAAGTACAATATATATTGAAGAATTACGTGCAGTGATTGACATATATATTGATAAATATATACTCAGATTGTGATATTCATATAAGCAGAGGTTGATTCATCGTAGCATTATTATTATTGCTGTTACAAATTAAGACTTGTAGATTGTCTTGAAATTGGCCATATTGTAAAGATTTATGTAAACAATCAAGAGAAATAATTTGTTGGGGTTTTTCATCTCCAAGGTTGAGGGTTTTCCTAGGGTACATGCTGTGTTATTTTGTTTAAAAAATCATTGCTATTGTTCCGATCTAAATTCAACAATCAAGACTCGACACACATCTTGACATCTAAGGACACTTCCATTTTGATCTTGAAGGTTTATTATTCAAATCATTTCAATTTAAATAATGATGTTCTCAGAGGTTTTTGGGTTCTTCATTTATTCTCTAGAAGTTCATAAGGATGTACATGGGGGTTCAAGTGACAAAGTAGTATTTAGTTTTAAAATGACTCAAAAATATGTGAGGACCATGTTGGCAAATGCGACCCGTGGATGGATCTAGCAATCAAATTTATTATTCCATAAGTAATTATCATATTCCAAAGGCTTAATATTTAAATCATTACAATTTCAATATTAATAGTCGCAAAGGCATGAGGGTAAAGAATTGATGAATGGGAGTGAAAATCAAAATATCTCTATATTTTTGTTATCACCATAGTAATAATTTTTGACTCAAGAAATTGTGGGCAAAGTAACATATAAAACTTTTATGATACAATTATAATGTCTCACTAATATGCATTGTCTCATCCATATAATAATGAGGGTTACTTCTTACTCCATGTGACATATCGAACATACTTCGCAAGTTTAAGAAAAAAATCAAAAGTCTTATTAAATTGGGGATAACTCTAGTGGTAAGCTAGGAAGACTCCTTTGTGGAAGGTCTTAAGTTTAAATCTTCATAGTACAATATAAAATAAAAAAGTCTTATTGAATTAGAATGTTTCATGATATGGTGAGAATTGTCTAACCTATGAATGTTGTTCCATCGATGAGACAATCAGAATATCTCATCGAATCAGAGTTCTCCTATCGATAAACAATGGGAGCCCTAATTTGTTGTAAAGGGGGGTTGGAATGAAGGATTTTTTTGGAAATGTGTACAATATGTGGATGCCCAGACTTGGCACCCCTAACTGTTTGACACAATGCCTCGTGGGAATGTGATCTCACAGAAAGTAATGAGGGCGCGATATGCAAATATGGACATGTTGAAGAGGCTTCAAAAACTTTCAATCAAATGCAGTTGGCAATTGCAAAACTGAACACCATGGTCTCTGCCTGAAAAATGTGAAAGCACAGATAAGGTGTGCCAATTGTTTGTTAAAATGTCACCGTGTCGAATGTAGTGAATGCAAAAATTACAGTGGATGGATTTGTTGAAATAATCTAGTAGTTCCAAGCGAATGCAGGTGACATGTAATAAGTTGAATGCCACAACCTTTGACAACGCTTTTCCTCTCTGCAATATTTGTTAGTTTTGAGGTAGTTTGGACAACTGTTTGTCCATTTTCCAAGAAAATAGTAAATAATTGTTTTCTGGAGAATTTGTTAGAGTAGAGAGAATTATTTATTATTAGCTGATAGGCTTCCTTTCTGGGATTGCTTGCAATCAGAAATTGATTCATGTTAGGAAACAGCTTCCAGAAAATGGTTTACATAACATGGTTTATGGTTTTCAAATCGGTTCCCCTCGATTGATTGTCGTCACAAACTTAATAGCAAGTCTGGCAAACGTCATAATGCCCGCCCTTTATACTGCGACACCTTGGGAGAGAATGCGCAGCTACGAGCTTTCATTTATTGTACAGCCTGAGTTGGCCTAGTGGTGGAAAACTTGTACTCTTGAAAGAGAGGTCACAAGTTCAAATCACACTGTAGACCAAAAAACATATGGTTGGTATCGTGGACTATAAAAGATCCTTTCCTTTCCTTTCCTTCACTGCACAAAATTCTGATCAAATAAATATATTTCACCCGACTACAGTGTTGCTGTTCATTCAAATGAAACTTTTTTGACAAATAAAATTGTGGATTAGCCTGCGTTATTGTACACATTTGTATATTTGTAAACCAATCTGCTAATTAAATAGGGAAGTATGGCTGATTTTGTTTATTTTTTGATGAATTTACTGCCTGTGGCTATACGTTTTGAGCATTTGCCTGTGATAAATCGATTCAGTACCATTATATCCTCTAAAACATTAATGTTTTGTAATTGTCGTTGCAGTTATCTCTTCCATAATTACTATTTATTTGTGAATGGCTGAAATGATCTCATTGAGTTGGCATATATGCCATTTTTGTATACGTACATATACAATTTTTATACAATTTGGTATATAAAATTTGATATTTAATATACTTTGTTCATTGTATGGATGTCTTTTACTTTAAAACTTTTCATTTGAATGTATATTCAGTTTAGAATGGTTAAACTTTATGAATAATATCATATTATGAATTAATGATATCATTCTTCAAATACAAAGTTTATGAATTACAAAATTGGTGTTCACACTAAATTGTAAGTGTTTAAATCTGGTTTCCTTGGAAAAATTTACCAAATTTTATGACCATTGGTGTAATGTTATTAATCATAAATGGATGCTTAGTAATGATGAGTAAAAATTAACAAAAAAAATGGATTCAATTTCATATTCTACCTCCTTTTCTATTTGTAGACTTTCATTACAAAATAAAACACAATACTTACTAAGGCCATGAATAAACATATTTACTTACTAATTCTATGATCACCCTCAAGTTTGTAGAAGCAAGATGACACATAAGAGATATGGAGCACAACTATGATTACATCAAGGCTTAATATAGAATTGTTAGTCTTAGTCTTTCCTTTCATTCTCATTTTTATTTGGATTCATTTACCATCTAGAGTCACAGATCTATTACATTTCACATTTGTCATTACTTCTCATTTTAGTATCCATTAGATGCATCTCTATTTTACAATTTTTTGGGCTCATCCATTGGTTGCATTAGCTATGTTTATTGCATTATCACTTTTAATGGGTTTAGTTTCATTATCAATTAGTTAAATCACACATAATATAGAATTGTTAGCTTTTGTTAACTAAGTTAATGATATTCATCTCATTTATTCCTCAAGGTTCACTGCATTATTAGTTCCATTGCATTCAAATTTATAGTTTCATTATCAATTAATTAAATTACTCATAATATAGAATTGTTAGTATATATTATCTAGGCTAATAACATTCATCTTCCTTTACGTTCATTTCTAATTTTATTATTAGTTAATTACATTAAACATAGTACAAAATTGTTAGTTCATGCTATCTAGGTTAATCATATTAATATCATATATTCATTCAGGTTCATTGCATAATCACATTCATGTTATTTCTTTCATCAATTAATTACATTACACATAATCTAGACACGTTAATCTATGTTATCCAGGTTAATCCCATTCATCTCATTTATTCCTTTACATTCATTAACCTTTTGGAGTTCATTTCAGATTCACTTTTTTATGTATACACATAAACCCCATATACATATACCATTAGTGCCAAAATGTCGAGTGGGTGGATTCATGCAAGGAAATATCTTATTTCACTCCCAAGCTCACCAAAAAGTTCTAGGCCTTACCCTATTGCTACATTCCCCTAAGAGCCCTAAGTTTAAAAAGTGATTGAACTTTGATATGCCGTTTTTTCAAAACTGTGGAACATAGGAAAGTTTTATTTGAACTTATAGGGTCATGCGAGGCCCCCCTACAAATAACTTATGTCAATTTTAAAGGTACATCAACTTAGAACCACCTTTTTGCTTTAATTATTCTCTAGAAAGGTCTCTTTTAACAAATGCTCCTGCACCATTGTGTTATCCTTTTCATGTACGAATTCAGTGAAATTGCATCCTAGTCAACCAATAGAACATCCTTGAACTCTAGAATTGTGAGGTACAATTATATAGCCATATGTTGTATTAATTATATATAATGGTAAATCTAAAAGTATCCTTGCACACACTTTGTAAAATGAGTACGATCATTATTTATGTAGAAGTGATACTCGCTTAATATCTTTCTATCCCCCTTGCTATCCTCTACATGCATTAATGCTGTGTACAAAAAATAGTAACTTATGTAGAGTGGTGTAGACGTCTAAAAATGCCCCTTAGCACTTTTATTAATTAAATTAAATTAATAATCCTCTTTGACACTATATTTAACTTTAATTAATTAATTATACGCGTCTTATTCATCTACTTATTTAATTAAATAGGTTCATTGCCTAAAGTATTTAAATTTAATTTAAATACACCCCTCTAATGTATTAAATTCTATTTAATTGGTTGCTCACACATGTGTGAGCAACTCTTTCCAAGGTGGTCAACCACCTTCCTTAAATTACCAATTACATTCTTACATGGTTGTTGTAATGCCCAAAATTTTACCAAGAAAACCCAACTATTCTTTTTTTTAATAAGAAAGGATCACATTCTTAGATATTGCTATGATAGGCTTTTTTTTTTTGGTTGTTGTTGGGGGGGGGGGGGGTTGGACAATNGTTGGGGGGGGGGGGTGTTGGACAATGTATGTTCACACTGACTTTAACCTAATCTAAGCAACTTAACATAAGGGTTTTCAAATTACATGGAATGACATTTGTGTCATGTCTAATAATAATCTTATTGATACAAGATTAATATTATTTATAATTGCATATCAATCTATGATCAACTTGACCTCTCCTATAAAGATTTAAGATCATAGTAACCATTATATTATATTGACCCTTATATAAAATATATTTAGATAATTATTGTAAGTATAACATTATATAATAATACACTATTTATATTACTTTATCTCATACTTTAATTTAAAAATTATTAACTAAAATAGTGATTCATATTAATTAAAGTAATATTGACATGCATATCCTATAGTCTATATTAACACCAATAAATAATTAAATTATTTATAAAAAAAATTAAAAAATAAAATTTAGTAATTGACCATTCTAAAAATAATAATTCAATTGGCCTTTATTCAATTTTACTCTATTCTAATTAAGGGAGATGGAATTTAAAGAAAATATAACAACATAATCCTTAGAATAATAAAGTACTTGCTAGCAACATTTTTTTAAGGAAAATTATACATTTTATACCCATAAGCTAGTATATTTTATAAAGGATCATGATCTTTGTCTTAAGAAAGGATAATTAGCCGATAGGCTTTCCTTGTGGGGTTGCTTGCAACCGGAAGTTGTCTCACACCTGAAAACAACTGCCAGAAAATGGTTTCAGGCTGTCGGTAAGCAGTTTTGTTATCATAGTTTAGAATGGAAATCATCAGTTTTGTGATCATAGTTTAGAATGTAATGATTTCCATGTCAAATCTGTACGTCTCAGAATTAAATCATATTATTCACTGCCATCTCTACTGCTCCAACATTATTTATCAGTACTGTCCCTTCCTCTCCTGCATTCGTCTCTATTTTACGCCAAAGGGTTTTGCACGAGCCTTCCCCAAATAAAATCCAGAAGGTAAAAGAAAACACCAATGTCAACAGATTTCTATTATAATTCCCAAAACCCTACATTTCATATGAAGTTCTAAACCTATATGGTGTTTCTCAGAATGGAAAGCAAAATGGTGCTGATAGTCGACGCGGCGACAGGAATCAGGGAGGACATGAAATAACTTTGGTACGCTTGTTCTTGGAGGTGCTTGAGATTACGCAGGTACCCAATACACAGAGTAGTTTGGTTGCTGCATGAAGAGCCGAAGCCACCCATATGATTATTGTTAATGCTTTCTCAAGCTCTGCCACAGTCTCCATTTTGTACCACCATATCTCCTTTTTATCTGCATGACCAACATTTTGAATTTCATTCCACCTTGCCTGAAGCTCTGTGTCACCTCTTAAAAGTTCATTGTTGTAGTAGACGGACACATATTTCTGAACCCATTTCTGTTTTGCAGACCATATATCCAATCCATCAACAGCATAAGGGTAGTCTTGGATCATAAACCTCACCCCATGGGGAGCTGATTCATCTACCACAGCCATTCCCTTGTTTGATTCCAGATTCTATGCGTCAGAAAATTCAAATACATAATATGTCAGACAGTCAGAGGAACTGAATTACATAGAACTTAGTAACTTGGTACCTTTTAAGAAGGTCAGCAGGCAAGCTTTCTTCGTCAAATCTCCAGTTTTTGTAAACTATAGCAGACATTTCCATGGCATACTTCTGTAGAAACACCATTCTTTCAAGTATTCCTCCTGCATTAATGAGAATGTGGCGAGCTAGAGCATTGATGTTCATTGTGTCACGAAGATGTGGGGTTAGTAACTTATGAAGGGGATGCAGGGTACTCAGATTTCTATTTGTAGCGATTATAAATGGTTCTATGACTGCATGTGTCCTTAGCCTGAAAACCCAAAACAACAAGAACCCAATTCATGATTTTGGATCTCTTCTTCAATCAATGGGAATGCCAACAAAACAATGAAAATCTAGGAGTATTTAACATTAACAAAGATTTTGAATCAATGTCTCTTGCCAAAGTCCAAGAGATCTAAGAAA
>MU225022.1:3189326-3201605 GCA_018584345.1 Thuja plicata | reverse complement strand
CCACAATTGATATAGGTAAAATTGAAAGACAAGGTCTCACCTTTACAACAATCTCCAGAGTCAAATCCCTACAAGGCTTTTGTATAGAGCATGCCTTCTCTTTGGATCACTATTGCATAATGAAAAAGAATCCATACAACATTATTAGAAAGAAAGAAGAAACTCACCTCGAATTGATCTCGATAAAAAGTCTAAGCATGTGAAGTTACTTGCACAACCACTTTTTAAGTATTACAGCTTAAATTATTCCTTTCCTTCATTTGATGAAATTTTTTTATGCTTATCAATTATAACATTTTCAGATTTATATTTACCAATGCAACATTTTTTTTATGTGTTTTGATGCATTTCAATTCTACATTTTATTAGGATGTCCTTCAAAACAAAATAGGACACTAGTGTAACTTTAGTTTTTCCAAAATAGATACTATTATGTACAAGACTTCCTTATACAATGCTACATGTTCATAGCTTGTAACTTTTATACACTTCCTTTCATTATCTAAATCTTCATTTGTGCTTTCCCATCAAAAAAACCTATCGGCGTATCCCTTGCACCTCCTTTTGGGTGCAAGTGCTAGTAAATTAAAAAGTAAAGAAACTATTATAAGGAACTCTTACGTAACTTTTTCCCTAAAACGTTCTACAAGAAATGATTAATTATCCAATGAATTATTTTTTTTTGTTTTAGGAGTTGAGTTTATTTTCACCCTTTGTATATTTCTTGAGTGGATACCTACACGTACAATTATTTTATTTTATTTGCTCCCAATAGGTATACATTATGCTTTTTTTTCCTTGCGTGTGTAGGGAATTTTTATTTATTTTAAATTAACTATATTTGGAGTTTTGATTTTTTTAGTATTTTGGTTTTCATTGATGTTTTTAATAAACAATTACTTTTACTTTTATTTTTTAGACTTTTAAAAATTAATATTTATTAATTATGATAGTTATGATTATTTATTAATTTATATTATTTTGGTTTTTATTGATGTTTTTAATAAACAATTACTTTGACTTTTATTTTTTAGGTTTTTAAAAATTAATATTTATTAATTATGATAGTTATGATTATTTATTTATTTATATTATTAAATATATTTATTATTTTATTTTATATAATATATATTATTAGTTATAAATATATATAATTCAAATTTTAAAAAAATTAATTAATAATTGGAATATAGTTTAAACAAATTATAATTAATTATGATCTTAATAGTATTATATAATATATTTTGATTAAAATTATTAAAACATTATAAATAGTACAATTTAATTTATGTAATATACTTATATTTATTATTGTTGTGTATAAAATTTGTATTTATATAAGTTATATAATTGCTATATTTTATATAGTACAAATTATTATATTTAAAAGTATTATATCATGATTATGTTTGTATAGTGTATATTATTAAAAAATAATAATTAATGGCTGATAAACTATTTGACTTGATTGATGATGCTAGTATGACGTGTCCTCTAGCTCCACATAAAATGCTTTTGACTTGGAGCTATGAACTAGATGAAGCTTTATATGAAAGTCTTAACAAGATGGGAATCAACACTTTTATGGAGGTTGGTTCACTACAAGTCCCATTAGTTTGCACACCTTGGTAGATGGACAAATATCTTTGTTATCCCACAACCTATCGTTATTAAAGTGACATGGACGATAATGTAGATGTGCAGTGATTTTTGCTGTTCCTCTTTGGAGGGGGAGTTTTTCCCATTTGATATTTTCCATCTCTAGGCTCACCCCCACCAAAGATGCGGGATTGTGGAATCTCTCTCCCTATATCTCTCTATCTATTTATTTCCATCTTTCTCTCTTTCCCTCTTCATCTCTACCATTACATTCCTCTCATCGTCTCCATCTTTCCACATGTCTCCCTCTCTTTATTCATCCATTTATTAAACATCATATAATGGTTAGGGTTTATATGATGGTTAGTATCATGATTAGAGTTGGGGTTTTGATTAGGGTTAGAGTTGAAGGTTAGGGTTAGGATATGTTTTATAGTTTAAGATTAGGATTATAGTTAGGACCATGGTTAGGGTTAAGGTTTGCATCATTGTTACTGTTATCATTAGTGCTATGATGAGGGTTTACGAGTACGATTATGGTTAGGTGTAAGGTCTATATCATGTTTGTAATTATGCTTAGGGTTAGAATTTTGATTAGGGTTAATATTTAGGGTTATATTTAGGATAAGAGTTTAGGTTTACATCATGGTTAGGGTTAGAATTGGGTTTAGAGTTTAAGTTATGATCATGTTTAGGATTAGGGTTTAATGTTTGGGTTAGGATTAGGGATAGTGTTAAGATCGGGTTTAGGGTTACATTTATGGTTAGGAAAAGGGCATCATGGTTAGTATTATGGTTATAGTTAGGATTTTGATTAGGGTGGGTTTACACCATAGTTATGGTTAGGATTGGTTTATAATTTGGGTTATGATATTGTTTAGGATTAGGGTTATTTTTTAGGTTAGGGTTAGAGTTCAAGTTAGGGTTGGGGTTAGGGTTGTAAACATGGTTTAGGGTTACATCATGGTTACTATTATGGTTAGGGTTAGGATTTTGATTGGGGTTAGGGTTAAGGTTAAGATTGAGGTTATATTTAGGAATATGGTTAGTTTTATGGTTAATGTAAGGATTTTTATTATGATTAGGGTTATGATAATGGTTAAATTTATGTAATGATTAGGGTTAGGGTTGTGTTTATAGTTTGGGTTATGATCTTTTAGGATTCAATTTTAATATTTTTGATAAGGCTTAAGGTTAAGGTTTATGATAATGAATCATGATTACCTTCCTAATTGACAAGTTTTTTTAATTTATGTGTCTAGATATCACTACTCTATTCAGACCTATCTTGTGCAAAAGTCATTGCTTTAAATATTATGCAAACTAGCCTTAATAGTTGAGAAAATATATGTAAAAAGAAACCAAATCCTTTCCCTAATTGACCTTAAATATATCTTTGGCATACCCATTGCACCCTAAGGTGCGATTACTAGTTTTATATATACCTATCATTTTAAAGTAAATGAAATGTTACAAAGTGATAATGTAATTTCTCATTCACTACCGTGGGCCAAGGTTGGTTCAAAATTAAAGCATTTAGTAATAATATATATCCCAAGAATTACTCAATTTTTTTTAAAGTGGGATTCCAATTAGTCAAAATGTATAGATTGATTATTGATAAAGAATATAAGAATATTGCCTCGCATTCACCTCATTAATTACCCCAAGTCTATCTAACCATACAATAAGTAAAAGCATGGAACAATTTAAGGTTGTATTATTCACATATGAGGTGGGTTTTTACAAACCATTCAATTATCCTTCTAGAATGAATTTGTTTGTCTTTAGAGAAGTTCAAGGGAGAGAGAAATCCATAAATGAAATGGCCATGTTACCGCTTATTTAAACCTAAATAGTCTAGATATATTGGGAGTTTAGGGTTTCATTAGTCCTTAATGAGCTTAGGTATTATATTTGTCTCCTCTTCCCTCTTTGGGATTTTCTCACACATGTGTGAGAAACCTTGAGCCTCTCCCACTCTTCCACTTTGTCCCCTGTATTCAATGACCCATCACTTTCCAAGTTGCTCACACATGCACGTGAGAAACTCATGTCTTTTGCATGGCCTTCAATTACCCTTGTGTCTCCTATGTGGCTTCTATGTATATTCCACATAGGCTCTACCTCCTTCAAACCTCCCATATCCCTCCAAATATCTATAAATAGGAGCCCTCACTCCTTGCATTTCATTCATTATCTATTGCATTGTTGTCATGTTGTTTTTATTCTAGTATTTCTAAGAGCATTTCATAGCATATCCTTGTTAGCTTGATTTTTAGTTTGAATCTTAAATATCATAGCATGTTAGTCTTTGAATCCATGTTAGTTTAGTATTACATCTCATAGCTTACAATCACAGAAGTCATAGTTTCAATACTCATCATTTGACCATGGTTTGCAACTAGTTCCTCCTACTAGATTGCAAGCTCTTTGGTCTCCATTAGTTCATGTAGTTTCACTACCATCTTTGATCCCTTGCATTCCTTGGGGATTAAAAATATATTATGTTTTGGAGAGAAATACCCACATTTATCCATAATGAAAAAATCAAATGGAATATGGGTGCTTACATTTTAGTTCAATAAGAGGTTATGTGTTTTTAGTCTATTCATGTTTAGTCTTGTTTGAATGTTTATTTCTCCTAATGTTTGAGATGTTTGAGCCTGACTACACAGGGTAGGAAAACAGATATACTTGAGTGAATAATGAGATTGAAGTTTATTTTGTGGTTTTAGTCTGTAATTCTCAACAAAATATACAGTAGAAATAATTTTATCAAGATGAAATTCATGCTTACATAACTTGAATCACTCATCCAACCATCGAGCTTTATGTGTATGCATTGCATACAAATAAACTAGTTTCTCTTAAAATATCCTCATAAATTCAGCTATAGATATATCTATTATCACTAACTAGTATCTCTTCAACTCTTTTCAATCTTTAACACCATATGTTAGTGGCTTGTATTTTCCAAAGTGATTTTTTTTTTTCAATTTCATGTCTACTCTCTAAATGTACGCATCTTTGCAAATGTTTAAAACCACCACAGGTAACACATGATCCCTCCAAACATGACTTATAAAAATTCAGCCACCATCTCTTTTACATAATACACTTGAAATAAAATCTCTTAATAAATTAAGAGAGACTTGTATTCCATAGTTTCGTAAAACATCATGAGTGTGCAAAGTACAACATATATGCCGATAAATATCATAATGCATGGAAAATTAAACATGTATCCTACAAAATGTATCATGTACATGATTTATCTTAACATAAAAATGTTTGATCATATCGTAAAAATTATGAATAATTGTTGCTTGGGAATAACTTTGAATAAATTTCTCATAGATTTGTGTTTAAATCATGTCTAAAAAGTGTTTAGGATGTGATTCATGATTTCTTGATCGTATTCTCCTTCTAAAAACATCTCTTTAATTAGGTGAAACTCTTGTGTTGTCTTTCAAAATTTTTATAATTAATTCTCTTAATACATCAACAACAACCTTGTCTTTACATGAAAGTCTACCTAGGAATGCCCAATGAGTATTATCATTAGGATCCTCAATTTTTTCATGTCTCCCTATGGCATTGTGTAGTGTTTTTCTATTTATATTTTAGTGACCTATTTTTTTTTCTAATCAAACAAGATCTTTTCATTTTATTGTTCATTATACTTGACATAAGAACACATCAGATAACATTGCTATCTATAGTGTGTAATATTGAACCTATTTCTTTATATAAAATATATATTTATCACTTTAGTTTTTTCCACTATTTGTTTCAGATATATTAAGCCAAGAAACACCCTAGTGTATCTGAAATTTAGTTTTTTAACCATTTCAACGAATAGTTGGCACCTTCTAGTTTGATTTAAGATCTCAAAATAGTTTTTCCATAGCGCAATTTGTAATTTTATCAGGCATTGGTTTCAAAATATTTTCATTTATGTCAATAAGATATTTTGGTTTATTATGAATAATTCTAGGAGGTGTTAAGATTGGTGTGTGTTCTTGGTTTGTATTTGGTAGATTTGATTGATCTTTCCTTGTGCCAAAAGGTGTGGTGATTGTTGTGTGTTCTTGGTTTCCATTTGGTACATTTGATTGATTATTCCTTGTCTCAAAATTTTTTGTAATTGGTACTTGTTATTGGTTTTCATTCGATAAATTTGATCAATCGTCTATAGATGATGTACCTTCTTCTCCATTTTTCTCATTTCATGTAGTCTTCTCATGCACACCCTTTGTCTTTTCTTTTATGCCTCAAGTTCTTTGGGTGTTCCTTGCTTATTCCTTCCCATTGCTAATACAAATTATCCTAAATAATAAAATTTAACTTATATATATGTTAATCAATATTGAAATTTGAGAAAAAAGAAACCATTATCATAAATTCTTTAGACATGTATGTTGCAGTGGGACCTTCAACATACTTGTCTTGTGCCTTTTTGGCTTTTGAAAATCAACTTTAACTCAAGGAAACTCGTACATGTTACATTCTCTTAACTCGTATGCATTTTTGGTCTGTAAAATGCCTACAATCATATGACTTTTCTACATTTATAATATAAATAATTTGTACATGGTTTTAATGTTGAAAACTGTGATGGATGTTTTGAGATTACTGTCATTGGTTTTTGGTAGTGAAGATGTATGCACCTCTTTAGAAACCAAAAGGAAACTTAACTTGTATGTGTTTTTGGTCCCTTTTAGCACTTTGGCCTCAAACTAAGTGTTATGGAACTTGTGTTTCTGATATAGAGAAACATAGAGGGGGGGAAGTGGGAAGAGAGAGGAAGAGGAAGAGAAAGAGGGATGAAGGGGGTAAGTCAATGAAACAGGGTTGAAGAGAGAGAAAGAGTAAGAGAGGGGGAGTGAGAGGAAAAGGGGTGATATAGAGAAGGAGAAAAAGAGAGAGGGGGGAGGGAGAGGAAGAGTGGGAGAGAGAGGGAGATGAGAGAGAGAGAGGAGGGAAGGAGTGTTAGGAAAATGTGTATCAAACTTGCATTTACGTATGGTTACTATTAATAGTAAGTTTTCATTTGAGTACAAATTTCCCCTAATATTTTTAAAAAGCTTTAGATGGGTTGGACAAGCATCTTGGTTAATTTTTGTTGTAAGATCATATCTTGTTTTGAAGATATTAAATTTTTCATTTTTGAAGCTGCTTAACAAATTTTACGAATTAAACTTTGAAGGTTTTAGAGGCTCCAAAATGGTTTGAAAATGTCCATAACCAGTGTAATAGGTCACACCATGATAGAGTATGTCAAAATATTATGAATATTCAAACAATTTCTCAATTATCTTGGCCCATTTTTTGAACTTGGCAAAATTTAAAATTTTAAGTCCCAATTCATACTCGGCCTTTATTTTAAGTTTTTAAGTTCTAGAGTTCCTAAAATGGCCGATTTCCTGATATTTCCCGAGTTCCAAAAACTCCTGACTTCCTGACTTCCAAAAATCCCATGATCTCCCAACATCACAAACACAAGTCCAATTGTTGGAATAATGGAATGGTGTATACTGAGAGGGGAGGGGAGAATCAGTACCCTTAATTTTTTTTGTCAATTAACCTTAATCCTTTAGTAATCAATTGCTTACATTACTGACCATATCTGTTATTCTATCTTTGTGTATGTAATATCAATTCATTATCTCAATTTGCATAAAAACATTCATGAGATGTAATGACACATGACACAAGATTTGGTAATGTAGAAAACCCCTATTAGAAGGTAAAAACTGTGATGGGATGACACCCACAAAACTTCACTATCTATTGAATGGAAGGGGCTGGTTAAGGCTTACAAGTTTGATCACTTATGATGATCTTACCCTGTTTAGAGTAACATGTTTAGACTGGTTAAGGTCTACTCTGTTAAGAGCTTTAGCAACACTATTTAGTGTGCACTCGGTTAAGAGATTTACAAAGGATTGTTAAATCCACCTTCTCAAAGCATTTCTTTTATTGGCTACACTTTTTAGAATGTAGTAAAAAATATAGAATTGTTGAGTATAGATCCTTTAAGTTCACATGTATAATGTATCACTTATTGTGATTGATTAATAACTTTGTTATGCTTGGTAGCCTTGAATCTGGTTCTTGAAAACCTATTTCATCATTTTCTGTCCTTCTGCATAAAACTCTTAGTCTGATCCATAGATGTGCTCCTCAACTACAATCATCATCACATCATCTTGTTCTGATTGATTACACATCTATTTATACATTAGATTGACCTATTTTAGTTTCATGCTTTACAAAGATAACTCTATGATCAAAGGTTTACAACTTGACCTTGATCTCCTAGTTTGCATGTTTACAATCAGTTAGAATGATTCAAAAAATTACATTTTCTTTTCTTGTCCCTCAAGAAATAGTTTTAAAGATCTTATTTAAAAGTAAATATAAAACTTAAGTGTTTTATATGATGTGTAAGTCAGATCCACATTTCTCAGAATAAAACTATCTCTTGGTAAACTCGTGCTCGGGTTGCTCTTTAGTCTGTCTTTCGGTGTAGACTATACACTTGTTTGTCAAGTTCCTCTGTTGTCTACTTTGTCAGTTTACACTATAAACTTTTGTCGATTTCCTCTGTGAATTATGTTGTCAGTTTACACAGTGATCTATCTTTTCGGTGATAGTGCACTTTGCATTTTCGGTGACCTCTGTTAACTGTTGTGTTGGGTTGCATTGTAAACTATCTTTCGGTGAGCATGTTACCGATGTTTCCAAAACTTTTTCCTTTATATACTAATGGAAAAATATGATCATCAATCTCTCCCTTTGACATTAGTATCAATAATTGATATGTGCAAAACTAAAATGTTTAGTATATACACCTTGTGTTTTACCTTGTCAATATGACTCCCCCTATGTGTATGCTTTGATATAGTATATGTACATGTATATAGATTTTCCTTTATACATATATTTCCTCCTTTCATTATTTCCCCCTTTTACCTTATCAATTCCCCTTTATATTATTTATGTGTTTGTCACATATTATTTCCCCCTTTTTTTATAATAAGGACAAAGGTGTCATACTTACAAATTGTCAAAAATGTGGGAATGGGAGTTCTGCATGTCTTCCATCTTTTTCTCCCACTTCTCCTTAAGGTGTTCTAGGGCCATGTGCTCCAATGTTATTCTTGTGTGCATATCATAGATACTGTCAGTGACAGACATCTTCGGGGTGGCAATCAATTGTCTTGCCAATGTCATATGTTGTTGCAGTAATGTGAGATTCAGTAGAAGTAGAGCTTGAATCTCAGTTACCTCACCTCTGAATTTTGATTCTACCTCTAAAATCTCAAGTCTCAACCTTTTAGCTTCCATAATCTTGTCATAATGTAACTTGATTGCATTGTCATTGGTTGTAAGACCTTACACACTAGCATGTAGATCTGCATCTATCTGTGAAATCTTCTCACTATTTTCCTTAGTGAATTTCTCTATTGTGCATAACTTCTGAACTAAGGTTATAGCTTCTGAAATGATTGGCTCCAATATATTGACTAGTTCAGATAGCTTTACCTTTTTCTTAGCCACTTCTTGGCTGATTTTCTCTATTAGTTTGTATTGGTACTTATGCTCTACACGTTATTCTATTGTCTTCTCTGCATCTACATTTTGTGATGTGATGGCTTCAGTAAGAAGTGCTAATTGATCAGGTATAGGAGCATTTTGATCAATGTTGGTATTAGGTACAGTCAATAGTAGTATGTCCTTTGTGGTTTCTAGTACCCATGTGTCCTTTGTCTCCTTTTTAAAATTATTTTGGATAACTTTCCTTTTACAAAGTTTGGCGTACTTTGTAAGTGATTCTAGATCTAGTGTCCTCAGATCATAGGTAGGAATTTCTATTATCTCATCCATTGTAACTAATTTCTTATTCTTTTTCTTCTTCTTCTTTGAAAGAGTTGTGGAGGGACCTGTATGCAGTACCATAGCAAGTTCCTTTTCTTGGTTTGAAGTACTTGGTGAAGGATTTGGAGTATGTGTGCCTTTTTCCCGCTGCTCGGTGTCTCCCTGTCAGTTGGGAGTGGATGTATCCACATTAACCTTAGATTTATCTTCAACATCTCCTTTGGTATCCTTAGGATTGACATATCCTTTCTTCTCTTCTTCACCTTTATCTATCTTCTTTCCATCAGTTTCTTTCTATTCTTCATTTGTGCTTTTTTGCTCCTCTTCACCCTTATCCTTCTTTCTGTCAATTTTCTTCACTACTAGGCCGGTCTTTATTCTTCCCTTAGCCTCTTCATAGGTTCCAAACCTTGGTAATGATTTTTCTAGTGGTTCATTTAACAATGCTTTAATACAATTTGTGGCTTGATCTATATTTATCTCATAGTCAAGTGGGGCTAACCATGCTGTCCTCAGTATAGTTGGTTTGATCAAACTTGTGTCAGTGTTTACCATGAAACAAATATCAGCTTTATATTTATCCACCAGTTGTTCTGGTATCCTCATCCTTTTTTGCATTTTGTCCTTTAATCCAGTGAAATATTCATCCATAACTGATGTAAATTTGTCCCCTAATGATTTGATAAACTCACTAATTTGTATTGTCACTAGTCGGGTAGTGTCCCATTTGACATTACCAATAGATGGGAAGAAGTCTTGAAAGTAGAAAAATATGCACATGATGAGTGAACCAAACTTACATGAGTTAGACCTTTCTGATCTAATGGTCCTCATATTTTCTTCCAATTGCTTCAGTAGAAGCTCAGATAGATCCAATTGTAGGCTTGTCTTTACAATCTTATGGGTGATATCAATAGCTCCACTTGCAATGTTATTTAACTAGCTTTCTTGGAATATTTTGTAGCCTAATACACATGCATCAAACTTCAGTTCTAGATCGGTGATGGAGTTTACATTCAATCCGCTGCCATCCCATACTACACCTGCCATCTTCTCAATCTTAGGGTGAGAAGGGTGTTTAAGTGTCTTGGCCTTGTCGGTTATTGGATAACTGGTCACTGCGTGTATCACATCCCTAGTGATCTATTTTGGCTCATCTAGCCAAATCTTTTAGTCATGTACCCTGCTTAGTACTATCCTGATCCAATCAGTTTTAAACTCCTTCGGGAACATTAGGGCATTTTTCATCCCTTTGACCTCAATGTGTTTATGTTCCTCCTTGATGGTTCCATCTGTACAAAGTTATTTGTAAGCTTATTCAACCTCAAGATCTCCTATCTCAGTGATCTTGCATGTATGTATGCCCAAACATCCTCGACGAGAAAAACCCTAGGTGGTATGCTTGAGAATGCTCCAACGTCATCGAGTTGCAAAGAAACCTCTGGAAAAACTTGTATTTAGGTTTTTTGCAAGTGTTGTTCTTGATTAGGTTAACCTTTTTCTCTTTGGAATTCTTGATCTTGGAAACGCGAGATGTGGTTGCCATAGTTTCTAAAAATTAGGGCTTTTTCCACCAAAAAAAAATGTGAGCTCGAAGATTCTAGGTACTTATTTAACCTATTGTAGCTACTGCGAATCTGTCTGAATGCCATGAATATGTGTGTGAGTCACTCTGCAATTTGGTCACTCTGTGCTCTACTTCTCTCTACTTCTTTGCTCTTAATCGCATGGTGAATAATGAGCTCTTCCATCACCCTTTTTATAGATGATGCCCTAAGTGGTGTCATTAATGCTTCACCCACTTCTCAGTGTTCAAAGATAGGGTCACTCGGGGAACATGCCAACTTGATTCTCGATGAGAACACGATGCTCAGGGCAAGTGTCAACTCAATTGACTTTTCACATGTTCATCGACACTGCTTGGTATGAAACGAAGACTCAATTATCATTTTACATGATTATTGACGATGCTCAGTTTATACTAACAACTCAGCCTTTATATGTTTACCGGTGATTCTCAGTATGCATTGACAATTCATATTTTATATGTCCACCGATTATTCTCGGTATGCATTGACTGACGAGATTAGATTCACAAATTCATAAAAAGTAATATCATAGTGCATCTTTATTCATTCTAGTTTGGCATTTTATCAATGTATAATGGAATTGATGTTAAATATAGCTTGGTATAGTGCATTTCCATACTTACTTGTTCTGCTTAGGTGGGGGTGGTGATATCACCAGATCCATTGGATAAGGTGTCACCAGTTGCACTGCTTGTGTTGGATTTATTGGAATGATGTACTAAGAGAGGAGGGGTGAATTAGTACCTCTAAAAATTTTCTTTGGCTAGCCCATTAACCCTTAATCATCAGTTTGTAAATTATCTTATCTAACTATTCATCTTTCTTTATGCATATGCAATCATATCATAAGTTCTTTTAGTATGTAACCATAATAGAAATATTCTTGAAAATAGATAACACATAACACAAGATATGATATCGCAGAAAACTATTGTTAGGAAGTAAAAACTGCGGTGGGGATTGTTACCCACAAGACTTCACTATCAGCAGATAAGAAGGGGTTGGTTAAGGCTTACAATTAGTCACTTCTGATGACCTCCCATGTTAGGAGTATTACAGTGGAGACCTATTAAGATATACTTCGTTTGAAGCTTTAGCAACACTGTTAAGTGTGCACTCTGTTAAGAGATTTGTAAAGAACTGTTAAGTCCACCTTCTACAAAAGGATTTTAGATGTGATGCACTTGTTAGAATGCAACTACAT
>MU225022.1:3166613-3179861 GCA_018584345.1 Thuja plicata | reverse complement strand
ACATCAAGAGAGATGACAGTATTGGCAAGTTTGATGCTAGAAGTGATGAAGGTATTTTTCTTGGTTACTCTACAAAAAGAAAAGCTTATAGATGTTTCAATTTGAGATTAAAGAAGATAATTGAAAGGATGCATGTTAAGATTGATGTTAAGTTTATGATTCAAGAGAGGTACTATGCATATGCACCTTTGATTGAAGATGAACCCAGACCTAACAACAAAGACACTATGATTGAAGAAATGTTTGATTGCATTAATGTCTCATGCAATGACCTTGATTCATGCAATGAAGAACCACAGATTACAGAGGAAGAAGTTACACCTAAGGTTCCTAAGTTTACATCTAGATACCACTCTAAAAATGATATCATTGGAGATTAGAGAAGTAGTGTTTTGACTAGATCAAAAGCAAATAATCTTACAGTGGATGAAGAGGTATGTTTACTTTCACAGATTGAACCTTTAAGTGTTGAAGATGCTTGTAATGATTCTGATTGGAAAAATGCAATGAAAGAAGAACTAGATCAGATAATCAAGAATGACACATGGGACTTGGTTCCTAGACCAAGTGATAAAAATGTGATTGGAACAAAGTGGATTTTTAGGAACAAAATGAATGAAGAAGGTACAGTAATAAGAAACAAAGCAAGATTAGTATGTAAAGGATATGCGCAGAGAGAAGGAATAGACTACACTGATACATTTTCCCTTGTGAGCAGACACGAAGCCATAAAATTGTTTTTGGCATATGCAACAGTAAAAGATTTTATATTTTATCAAATGGATGTCAAATCAGCTTTTTTGAATGGTGACTTAAAAGAAGAAATCTACATAGAACATTCTGAAGGATTTAACCTTTCAGATAGACTAGATATGGTATGCAAACTAAAGAAAGCACTCTATGGACTTAAACAAGCCCCAAGAGCATGGTATGAGAGACTAGATGGTTATCTCACCATGATTGGATTCAAGAAAGGAGCAACAGATTGCAACTTGCTCACAAGAGAAGCACCTAATGGATTACTATTAGTTGCCATATTTGTTGATGACATTATCTTTGGGGGTAATGACAAGCTTAGTATAACATTTGCAAAAGAAATGCAGAATGAATTTGAAATGAGCATGATTGGTCCTATAAAATAATTTTTGGGACTAAATGTAAAACAAACAGATAAAGGAATATTCATTAATCAGTCAAAATATGTGAAGAAAATATTGAAAACCTTCAAGATGGGGATTGCAAGCCAGTATGCACTCCTATGATCACAGGAAGTAAACTTTAAAAAGATGATGAATCCACAGCAGTTGATAAAACATTGTACAAATCTATGATTGGAAAGCTTATTTATCTAACTCAATCAAGACCTGACATATCTAATGTAGTTGGCATTGTTGGAAGATTTGAAGCTGAACCCAAGCATAATCACCTAATGGCAATCAAGACGATATTTAGATATCTCAAGGGAACTATAGACTATGGTTTATGGTATCCTAAATCAGAGAATACACAACTTTATGTGTATACTGATGCAGATTGGGTAGGTTATATTGATGACAGAAAGAGAACTTTAGGAGGGGTAGTATTTCTTGGAGAAAGGATAGTATCTTGCACAAGAAAGAAGCAAAACTGTATTTCTCAGTCAATGACAGAGGTTGAATATGTTGCAGCAGCACTAAATTATACAACAATTGTTTGGATCAAGCAGATGGTTAAAGACTTTGGTATTCAGGTTGACTATCCTATTTTTACTTATTGTGATAATACCAGTACTATTAACATGTCTAAGAACCCTGTGATGCACGCAAAGACAAAACACATAGAGATCAAGTACCATTTTCTGAGAGAAAAAGTTACAGACAAGGAAGTGACATTAGACTATGTAAGCACAAAAGATCAGTTAGTAGACATTTTCATGAAGCCTTTAGCAAAGGATACTTTTGAGTATCTAAGGGAGAAGTTGGGATTCATTCCCTCTCCTAAGTCTGATTAGAAAAAAATAGCAAGTACATCAGTCATGTGTGACTGATGAATGGTTGACTACTCTACTTCTGGAGTAGTACTTGTGCATAATGGTTTATGGCACCCTTTGACATTGATGTCAATGGAGGAGTATGTACTAAAAACAAGGAACAAAAATAAAGAGCTAAACAAGGAACACATACAAGAAGCTTATACTCTGGGGGAGTATACATATAAAACACATTCTATGTAACTGCAGCAGTGTAGATGAATCTTTGATGAGGATATTGAGAAGATTGTAAAATAAAGAAGACACCATGAACAGAAGTTGTTTTTATCATATGTTTCCATCAATGCCAAAGGGGGAGATTGTTGGAGATTTGATTCTGAACAGTTGATTGATTGTATGTTTGTCATTAGTGACAACATATAATACACAGTAGCACTTTTGTATGTACTTATCCATATGATGACATGAAGACTTGTGTAGATAGATACATGTTGTTGACATGTTTATTATGCTATGTTCATACACGCAAACCTAGATATGATGTTTTAGTAAAGATATGTAATTATGTTATTGACGGTTACAGTTCTGGAGGAATAACGGTTTAAGGCCGACGTATGTAACATGTTTATTGAGTTGCACCTATCTTCAGTATATGCGTGTGTATATTCATTATTAGTTATGAGTTTTTGATATTACTCTAAAGGTGCCAAACATATTTCAAGAAGATTGCAAAGTTATGATTAAATTGGTGAAGCCAACTTAGTGAAGCGATGTGTCTATTCAGTTTATACTTGCACGGTTGTAATTATGCTTGCGCGCTTAGTAGAGCCTACAAGGATGTTAAGAAGAGTTTTCCTATAGGTACCATGATCTCATACTTGGTGTATATACTTATAGAAGGTCATTTGTGATAAGAAGAGTTGCGAAAGCCAGAGATAAGAAAAGCAGAGCAGAGTGTTAAAGCAACAGAGCTATATTTATCATATGTTGATAATATAGATATTAAAGTAGAAGCTTTCAAAACATAGAGAAGATTGTTGTAGTGCTTTACAAGAGGTTAAAACATCGGCACACAAAAGGAACTGATCAGACAAGCAGTGTCACAAATAGCAGTTCACCTTGTTGATACAGTGTGTATCAAATAACCAGAAGGTTGTAGCCTTCACCACTTGGACAGTGAGTCTACCACCCCTAATAGGGTTATCATAAAAGACTCCTAACAGGGTCTGACCCTTAACTAGGTCACTATACTACTACATTGTAATGAACAACTCCTAACAGGGTTGAAAGATCTTTTAACAGGGATTACTACAAACAGTATAGTTCTTTGTGGGTACTAATTCCCACTAGGGTTTTTACCATTTGGTTTCCCCGTAACCAAATTGATGTGTTCTGTAATGTGTTATCTGAATGTGCATTTGATTTGTATCAATGTAGCTTAATAAGTACAAAAGATTTAAATTTGTTGATAACTGATTCGCCCCCCCCCTCTCAGTTATCCCTGAAGTATTCTAACAGTTACAACATGCAACACATCCTTAGTGATCTTCTTAGGTTCATCCAACCATAACTTCTGGTCATGCATTCTGCTAAGTACCAACCTAATCTAGTCAGTTTTGAAAACCCTCAGGAAATATAGGGCATTTGTTATCCCTTTCACTTGCAGATTCTTGTGTTCTTCTTTTAGGTTTCCTTCTACATCACACAACTTCTTGAAAGCTTTATCTATCTCTAGAACACCTATTTCAGTGATCTTGTAGTGAATGTAGGACCTTACATCCTCTATCTGCTAAACCCTGGGTGGAATTTTTGAAAATGCGCCAGAATCATTAGGTTGTGATGCAATCTCTAGGCATGTTTTATACTTGGGCTCCACACAGGTGCTATTCTTTATCAGCTTAACCACATTCTTCTTATCATTCTTAATCTTTACAGTTCTTGAAGTGGTTTCCATCATATTTCAAATTTAGGGATTTCTTGAAAAATAGCAACAGAGTTCTTTGTTGCGCTTGGTATTTACTTCAATTTGTGAAACTTGTTAATGATCTATTTGGAGTGTGCTTGATCAAGTCGAGGTCGCTTTGCTATCTACTTTGTATCGCTCTGTTGTCACTCTTCTCTTTCTTCTCAAATTGTGTGTTCAAAATGAAGTGCTCCCATTGAGTATTTATAGACTTTTACCCTAAGTCTGTCATAAATACTCAGTGACTCATTGGGTCATGAAGATGGAGTTCATCAGGAAGATTATCAAATAACATTCTCGGTGTTGACAGGATGCTCGGGATGGCTATTAATATTGTTGCTTTCACTGACAGATATCGATGTTGTGTCAAGACAACTTTATAACTTTGTTTCCTTACTGACGGATGTCAGGTTATATTAGCAAATTAGCCATTTTATGTGTTGACTAACAATTCTTGGTAAGTGTAGACAGCTCATCCTTTATGTTCACCGATTATTTTTTCTATGTGTTTACCAACAAGGTTGATTTCTCAGAATTGTAACAAGTAACATAATATGCATTTTTATTCATGCAGATTTTGACTATCTATCAATTTGTATAATGGAACTGATGCAAAATATGACTTTGTGTACTACAGTTCCATACTTATTTGTTTATCTTAAGTGGGGGTGGTGATGTCACCAAATCCATTGGATGGGGTGTCACCATTTGCATTGCTTGGTCTATCTTCATCATTTCTTGAAGCTTTTCTCCACATTTTGTTTCTAGCTCTCTAGATATCTTCAATTATGTTTCCATTGGGATATATGCGTGTCTCTGTCATTCAGTCTCTACAGTCTTTCTTGAGATGACCAACTTTGTGACAATGTAAGCATGCCATTCTGGGGTTTGTCTAGCCTCTAGACCTTTTGGTCCATGCTCTCATGCAGTTTGTAGCAATGTGACCATATCTACCACATGTTGTACAATTTGTCCAAGTAATGTAGTCCCATACATATTGATTACCGATTATCTTTGGTTGATAGGGAGTTTCTTGACCTTTAGGCTTCCATGCTTGCCTTTTCTTTTTATAGCATTCAATACTAGTGTGCCCATTCATTTTGCATGTAAGACAATATTTTTCCATGTAGGTTTCCTTCTTTGGTTGATCCATCTTATAATTACATTCATATGATTTATGTCCTTTCTTGTTACATTTATAACATAATCCTATGAATGAAGATGTAGATTTAGGAATACCTTTCATTTTTCTTCTGCATACATTTGATGTGTGGCCTTGCTTTCAATAGTGTTTTCATGTAAGCTTTCTTGGTCTTGGATTTACATAAAAATTCTTTGGATTGGCTTGATTTGATGATTCTCCATTTTTGGTAAAACCTAGACTGTTGTTGTTGTTGTTAAATCTTTGTTTTCCTTCAAGAAAATCATCCATTATTTTATTTCTTTCTTCAGCCTTTCTAATAATTTCATTATGTTGTTGTTGAACTCTAACCTCATGCTTTAGTTTTTCATTCTCTTCTCTTAGTTCACCGATAGCCTATACTCTTTCAATGAGTTTTATATTCATTCTATTTGCTTCTCGACTCATAAGAATAATCTGATTTGTAATCTCATGGTGATGCTCAACATGTCTTTGAATTTCTAACTCCCTTTCTTTTAGTTTCTCTGTAATATTCATTCTATCATCAATAACTAGTCTTCTTTCTATTTCAGCTTGTCTATCAGAACTCATCACATCAACCATTCTTACCATCTGGGTTTCTTGACTGATTTGCAACATCTTTATTTTCTCTATTAGATGTTGATTGATCTCCTTTGGATTTGTGATGTTCTCTTGTGATGTACCTTATGCTTTTCTTGTAGTTGATCCTGAAGACTCAAAGGAATCTGGAATCTCTTCTTCTTGATAATCTTTTTCATTGCTTCAAGTTGCCATACCTTTTCTCTCATCCAAAAACTCTCTCATCTTGATTCTCACTTCTTTATATTGTTCATAGAACATTTGAATTTCAAGCTTTTTGTTCTCAATATTCTTATCAAGTTTGTACTTCTCCATTGTATAATCTTTGTTCTTAAGCCTTTAAGCTTTCCAAGAAGAGACTTATCTCTAATACCAATTGTTGGGATTAATGGGAAGTAGTACTAAGAGGGGTGAATGAGTACCTCTAAAATTTTTAACACTTTTCACCTTTCATCATTAGTAAACAATCTTTATTGTATTACCAACCATATTTGATGCTCTTTCTTATGCATGTAGTATTAGTTCATAATCTTAATTATATGAAAAATTCATAGAAACATTCATGAAAATAATAGACACATAACACAAGATATGATATCGCAGAAAACTCCTGTTAGGAAGTAAAAACTGTGATGGGGATGGCACCCACAAAAATTCACTATCTGCAAAATGGAAGGGAGTTGATAAAGGCTTACAATTGATCACTTCTAATGATCTACCCTGTTAGGAGTATTAATGTGGAGACATGTTACGATCTACTCTGTTAAGAGCTTTAGCAACACTAATGAAGTGTGCACTCGGTTAAGAGATTTACAATAGGACTGTTAAGTCCACCTTCCTTGAAAGGATTTCTTAAGTGTACTACACTTGTTAGAATGAGTACAATATGTTTGATCTGACTGTATGCAATCTATAATTTCTAATTATAGATCCATTAAAACTCACAATATATGAATATCACCTATAGTGATTGATTAATACCTTTTCCTGCTCGTCGGTAGCCTGTGTTCTTGTTCTTAAAACTGAATTGATCCTTTTATTTCCTTCTGTATGAATTTTCTTATCCGATCCTTAGATTCTCTTAGTGGCTACAATCATCATCGAACAACATGTTCACAATTTATTGAGCATCTATTTATACAAGTATTTGACCTATTTTAGACTCACGCATTACAATGTTAACTCTAGATCCAAGGTATACAACTTGACCTTGATCTTTTAGTTTGCATGTTTTAAATCAGTTAAACTAATAAAAACAATAATAACTACATTGATTTCTCTGCACATAATGGATTTAAAGAAAATCAAGAAGCTAAATATAAAACTTTAGTGATTTATCTGACAATGAAAGTCAGATCCACTTTTTGCAAGATGTAACTGACTGTCCGTTCTTGATCGTCGGGTTGAACTAAAAGTCTATAGGTGTTCCTTCATTGAAATGATCATTGGGTTCCCTTCATCTTATTTTTTTTGTCGGTTTGCACTGTTGGTTACTTTTCAGGTTTCTTTTTTCCTTTTTGTCATCGGGTAACACTGAGTAGTGTTTTTTGGGATGTTTTGTACTTGGTAGTATCGGGTAACCTTGGTGTCGGGTAGTGTTGTGCCCTATCTGTCAGTGTAGTATAACCCAATGGTGTTTATCCTATTTTTCCTTGCATATACTAATGAAAAAATATGATGTCTTTATCATATGCTTTATGTCCTTTCTTATTACAGTTATAACAATTTCCTATGAATGTAGATATGGATTTAGGAATAACTTTAGCTTTGCTCCTGCAAACATTTGATGTGTGGCCTGGTTTTCCATAATGATTGCATGACATCTTCCTTGTTCTTGGATTTGTGTAGACATCTTTGTGATCATATTGATTTGATGATCCCCCATGCTCGGTATACCCTAGTCTGGTATTGTTGTTGACTCTTCTTTGTCCATCTAGAAAATCTTCCATTCTTTTGGTGCTTTCTTTAGCTTTCTTGATCATATCATTGTGTTGTTGCTGAATTCTCACTTCATGCTTTAGACTTTCATTTTCTTCTCTTAGCTCACCAATAACTTCCAATTTCTCATTGAGTTCTATGTTCAGTCAGTTTACCTTATGACTCATAAGAACTATTTTATTGGTGATCTCATGATGATGTTTAGTAAGTCTTTGTATCTCAGTCTCTCTTTCTTGTATATTTTCAGTGATCTTCCTCTTGTCATCAATAGCTAATGTTCTTTCTTGTTTAGCTTGTCTAGCATTGTTCATGACATAGATCATCCTTAGCATCTGTGTCTCTTGAATGATTTGCAATATCTTTACTTGTTCTGTCAAATGCTGATTGACTTCATTTAGACTTGTGATGCTTCCTTCAAATGTGTCTAATGTATTTCTAGATGTAGATCTTGATGACTCACACAGATCAGGTATCTCTTCTTTATGATAGTCTTTTTCATTACAGTGAGATGCCACAACCTTTCTTTCATCCAGTAGTTCTCCCATCTTGATTATTTCTGCTTTGTATTGCTCATAAAAGATATGTATCTCTAACTTCTAATTTTCAATACTCTTGTCTAGCTTATACCTTTCCATTGTATGATCTTTTCTCTCAAAGTGATTTAAACTTGTCCAAAAAAGAGATCTATCTCTTATACCAATTGTTAGAATAATGGAATGGTGTGTACTAAGAGGGGAGAGGTGAATCACTACCCTTAAAGCTTTTTTTCAATTAACCTTAATCATTTAGTAATCAATTTCTTGCATTACTGACCATATCTGTTATTCTATCTTT
Organism: Thuja plicata; assembly: GCA_018584345.1. Classification (NCBI taxonomy): domain Eukaryota; kingdom Viridiplantae; phylum Streptophyta; class Pinopsida; order Cupressales; family Cupressaceae; genus Thuja; species Thuja plicata. The sequence continues at coordinate 3,171,416 of MU225022.1, read as the reverse complement.
GTGTATGTAATATCAATTCATAATCTCAATTTGCATAAAAAAATCTCATAGAAACATTCATGAAATGTAATGACACATGACACAAGATTTGGTAATGAAGAAAACCCCCGTTAGAAGGTAAAAACTATTGTGGGGATGACACCCACAAAACTCCACTATCTGCAGAATGGAAGGGGCCAGTTAAGGCTTACAAGTTTGATCACTTCTGATGATCTTACCCTGTTAGGAGTAACATGTTTAGACTGTTAAGGTCTACTCTGTTAAGAGCTTTAGCAACACTATTTAGTGTGCACTCAGTTAAGAGATTTACAAAGGATTGTTAAATCCACCTTCTCAAAGGATTTCTTCTATTTTCTACACTTGTTAGAATGTAGTAAAAAATACTTATTGACCTGATTATATGTAATCTATAATTTCTGAGTACAGATCCTTTAAGTTCACATATATAATGTATCACCTATTGTGATTGATTAATACCTCTATTATGCTCGGTAGCCTTGAATCTAGTTCTTGATAACCTATTTCATCTTTTGTTGTCCTTCTGCATATAACTCTCAGTATGATCCATAGATGTGCTCCTCAGCTACAATCATCATCACATCAGCTTGTTCTGATTCATTATACATCTATTTATACATTAGATTGACCTATTTTAGTTTCACACTTTACAAAGATAACTCTATGATCAAAGGTTTACAACTTGACCTTGATCTCCTAGTTTGCATGTTTACAATTAGTTTGACTGATTAAAACAATTGCATTTTCTTTGCTTGTCCCTCAAGAAATGGTTTTAAAGATCTGCTTTAAGGATAAATATAAAACTTAAGTGTTTTATCTAACGTGTAAATCAGATCCACGTTTCTTAGAATAAAATGGTCTCTCGGTAGACTGGTGCTTGGGTTGCTCTTTAGTCTGTCTGTCAGTGTAGACTATACACTTGTGTGTCGGGTTCCTCTATTTTCTTCTCTATCGGTATTAGTGGAAGTACATTTTTTCTTGAAATTATTAGTGAAGTATTGCAAAATGGTTCTAGAATTTGGAGTATGGATGTATTACCAGCTAGGATGACTTAGAGGTGAGATTTCTTGAAATATTTTAGCCCATGGTTGATATGTATGAGTGTTTTCTTAAATTATTTTAAGTACAAAAGAAAGAGGATGAACCTATTGGAAGTTTCATTGAAAGATTCAATAGACACCTTGAAAAGATTCTTGAAGGGTTTCAGCCGAATGAAAATAATTAGTTGTGTGTATTTGTTTCCGCATTACATCCCGAGGTTAAATTTTTGTTGAAATGTAAAAAGGTGAAAAATCTAAAAGATGCAAAAAAAAAGAAGCTATTGAAATAGAGGTGGATTTTATTGTGACTGGTATAAAATACATAAAAAAATGTTGTGAAAGTTCTGAAATCTGAATTGTCTATCCAGAACTTTGATTTGAAAAAGGAATCTTTACAAAAGAATCTCAAGTTACAATTAGAGAAAATTCAAAGTCATATATATCTCATTGCAAAAATTTAATAATTTTTTATGAAACACATTTTCAAACATCTTCTGTGAAGAAGACTCATGCCTCTAATGTTGCATAAATTTATTATTTGCATGTTGACGAAGCTGAGAAATCTAAAGATATAAATAATCATGTCTTTCAAATAGAAGAATTGTTGGCTTTCCCAACTACAATATCCATTGAAAAAAGTTATGATAACATGTATGACAAATGATTAGACAAAATTTTGTTAGAGGGATTTTATTTTTCAGATTTTGAATCTTTCACATTTGAGTTTTTTTATGTAATCCCAAAAAAAGATTTTAATTAGTAAAGTATTGAAAATTAACATAAATAATAAATGTGTGGTTGTGAGAAATTAAAATTCACCTCCCATTATGATATAAAAATAGATTATGAATATTTTCAATTTACTTGCAACTATAATGAAGGATTCTTGCAGGATGAGTATTTAGAGGATCATGCAGGTGCTTGAATAAAAGTTGATAGCAATGAGTCATTCAAAAATGTTGAAATATCTCACATGCATCTACATTTCAATATATTCATATTTGGTGATGAAGATTGAAAAGATTTAGAATAATGGTGGAGTCATCCCATACTGGAATCTTTTTGTTTTTAAGATGAATTTGATGACGCATTCTTTGGGAGAAAGCATTCACAGGGTCCAAGTTTGAACTTGGATAAAAAATTCCCTACAGATCATCCTTACATTCTCTATGAAGGCTTCCCTAATATATAGTTGATTTATTGTTCAAAGAATCATACAAAGGATGTTGAGATTCTCAATTTAGTTTTAGACCAGATTGCACAACACGGTGTTAACACATTGCAATTGGTTTCATAAGTTTACAATGCAGAGTGGCTTTTTGGGATGAATGTTTTACTTGAGAAATTTTTATGAGACATTATTGTTGGAGACCTTGTTAGATATTTTTATTGCATAACCTGTTGATATTATGGCGACTGATCATGTAGTGGTTGTTGATATTGTGTCCCTTCTCATCTAGTTTCCTGGAGGTGAGGGGCGGTAGCCCTGAACCTCTGGCCGGCCTGAAGGGCCAAAATTTTTTTGTGCTTTTTTGGGAATAAGATTTGATTTTTTGGGAAAAAGAAGACCGACATTGTAAAACCCTAAAATGGTCAATTTTAGAGGTTGCCCTAAAACACATGTTATAAGTGGTTGAGATGCATAATGCATTGTAATGTTGGTGTACTATTTTTCTAGATAATAAGAAAGGTTGGACGGCTGTGTAGGTGGATGTAGCCCAAGTTTTGGGTGAACCATGTCAAATATGTGTGTTATCTGTGTTTAGTTTCTTTCTTCTATTTTTTTTATGTATAACTGTTTAATCTTATATTGTTCTGGTTATGTCAAACCCTAATAAATGGTATCAAAGCAAGGTTTGTTGCTGTAGATTGATAGGACTTTCAGATTTGAGTGGGAGCAATGGAGGATTCCAAATTCAAGATTGAAAAATTCAATGGCCAGAATTTTCAGTTGTGGAAAATGTAGATGAAAGATTATCTGTTTCAAAAGGACTTGTTGAAGCCATTAGAATGAAAAACCAAGAAACAAGGAACTGTGTTAGTAGAGGACTGGGAGGTCTTGGATAGGAAGGCACTGGGATCTATTCGATTGTGCCTTGCACCGTCTATAACATTCAACATATCAAAGGCAACAACAACCATAGAGCTGATGGAGACATTGGCTAAGTTATATGAGAAACCCTCAGCTTCAAATAAGGTATTTCTTATGAAGCGTTTGTTTAATATGAAAATGGGTGAGGGAGGATCTGCATCGAATCATTTAAATGAATTTAATACCATCACCAGTCAATTGTCATCCATAAAAATTGTATTCGGTGAAGAGGTTAGGGATCTCTTACTTTTATGTTCTTTGCCAAAAAGCTAGAATAGTTTGGTTATGGCTGTAAGAAACTCTGTCTCTAGTTAAAATACTTTGAAATTCGATGAAGTTGTTGGTGTTATCCTAAGCGAGGAAATGCAATGGAAAAGCATAGGTGAAACTTCAACCTCATCAGGTTCCGCTTTAAACATGGAGAACAGAGGAGGAACAAGTGAAAGAGGAAAAGGCCCTTTACATGGAAAGTCACGAGGGAAGTCAAATAAAGGATGTTCACAATCTAAAGGAAAGAAAGATTGCTAGTACTGTGGAAAGCTTGGTCACCTAAAGAAAGACTGTTGGTCTCAGAAAAACAAACAAGGAGATAGAAATGAAGATAACAGTAAGGAAGCTAATGTTGCAAGTAATACTTTACAATATGCTTTAATATTATGTTTAGATAATGTTAATGATTCCTGGGTAATTGATTATGGGGCTTCATTTCATGCTACACGCCATAGAAAATATTTTCAAGATTATGTTCAAGGTGATTTTGGACAGGTATATTTGGGTGATGATGAGCCCTATCCTATTGTTGGGAAAGGGAAAATAAAGATCAAGTTGCCAAACGGAAATGACTGGGTATTGCAAGAGGTAAGGCATGTCCCTAATTTAAGAAGAAATTTAATTTCTGCAGGACAACTAGGTAGTGAAGGCTGCATAGTCATGTTTACAGATAATGTTTGGAAGGTCACTAAAGGTTCATTAGTAGTAGCTAAAGGTTTGAAGATAGGCACATTATATCTGTGTACTGATAACACTTATTCTACCTTAGTTGCTACTGATAATGTTAATGCAGGGAAAGCTACTATAGATGTTACAGGAACAGATTCAAAAATGTGGCACCATAGACTTGGGTACATGAGTGAGAAAGGGATGAAAATACTTCACTCTAAAAATCTGTTGCCAGGACTAAAAAATATCGATTTAAAGTTCTGTGAAAACTATATTTATGGTAAATAGAAAATAGTCAAATTTCTTAGAGTTGGGAAAGAAAAGAAGAGTGAGAAGTTAGAGCTAGTGCATTTAGATGTATGGGGACCGGATTAGGTAAAATCTCTTGGTGGCTCTCATTATTATGTTATTTTTATAAATGATTCAACCAGGAAAACATGGGTATATTTTCTGAAACAAAAATCTGAATTTTTTGAAACATTTAAGAAATGGAAAGCTTTGGTTGAGAATGAGACATGAAAGAAGTTGAAGTGTCTCAGATTTGATAATGGAGGTGAGTATTGTAGCACAACCTTTGAAGATTATTATTCTATCAATGGAATTCAAAGGCAGAAGACAGTTCCAGGAACCCCACAAGAAAATGGTGTGTCAGAAAGAATGAATAGGACAATCATGGAACGTGCAAGGAGCATGAGATTGCATGCTGGACTGCCC
>MU225022.1:3138803-3166436 GCA_018584345.1 Thuja plicata | reverse complement strand
CTTTTGGTTGTGAAGCTTTTGTCCATGTTGATAAAGAAAATAGAACCAAACTTGATGCTAAATCTCAAAAATGTACCTTTATTGGATATGGAGTAGATGACTATGGTTATCGGTTATGGGATTTTGACAATCTTAAGATAATTAGAAGTAGAGATGTTATGTTCAATGAGAAGGTCATGTATAAAGAACAGTTGCAGGAAAAGAAGCTTGAACAGGTCAGACAAGAATATGTGGTGTTGGATGAGACTCCTGAAAAAGGAACACCACTGGTACCTGATGCTCAGCAACAACAGGTTATCCCACAAAATCCTATAAGTATTAGACATTCTACAAGGTCAAGTGGACCTCCTAAACGGTTTTCTCCTTCTCTGTATTCCATTTTATTGACTGATTCTAGTGAACCAGAAGAATATGAAGAAGCAATACAAGTGTATGCCAAACAACAATGGAAGCTGGGCATGTAAGAGGAGATGGAATCCTTGTTGAAAAATAAGACTTGGGACTTAGTCCTTTTACCTGAAGGAAAAATATCTTTGCCTAACAAATGGGTTTATAGGCTGAAGGAGGAAGATGATGGAAAGAAGAATTATAAGGCCAGACTTGTGGTAAAAGGTTTTGCATCGAAAAAGGGTATAGATTTTGATGAAATATTCTCCACTGTTGTAAAAATAACTTCAATTAGAACTGTACTAATTCTTGTGGCTACAGATGACTTGCATCTTGAACAACTAGATGTCAAAACAACTTTTCTCCATGGAGATTTGGAGGAGGAAATTTACATGCAGCAACCAGAGGGATATGAGGTCAAGGGTAAGGATAATTTGGTGTGCAGGTTAAGGAAGAGTATGTATGGCCTAAAGCAGGTACCCCGCCAATGGTATTTAAAATTTGATAGTTTCAAGGCTGAACAAGGTTACCATAGATGTCATTCTGATCTCTGTGTATATTTTAAGAGATTGGATAATGGGAGTTACATTATCCTATTACTCTATGTTGATGACATGCTTGTTACTAGGTCCAATATGCAACACATAAATGAACTTAAACATAAATTAGAAAGGTCATTTTCTATGAAGGATTTGGGTCCTACTAAGAAAATCCTTGGTATGAGGATTACACGAGATAGGAAAAATAGAACTTTGAATTTGTCCCAAAGTGAGTATATAAAGAAGGTGTTGAAAAGATTCAATATGTAGGATGCAAAAGCAGTCAGTACACCTTTGGCTAGTCATTTCAAATTGACTAAGGAAATGTGCCCAAAGGCACAGGAAGAGGTAGATAAAATGTCTAACATCCCGTATTCATCAGCTATTAGTAGTCTGATGTATGCAATGGTATGTACATGGCCAGATATTGCTCATGGAGTAGGAGTTCTCAGGAGGTATATGAGAAATCCGGGTATGGAACATTAGAATGTTGTCAAATGGATTCTTTGATATTTGAGAGGAACTCCTACAAAGGAATTATGTTTCACAGGATCTAGTTTTGCTCTGAGTGGATTTGTTGACTCTGAGTTGGCAGGAGATATTGATACAAGGAGGAGTACTACAGGGTATGTTTTCACTGTAGGGGGTTCTGGCCATAAACAAGATGGAACGGGGATGTTCCCAAGGTGGCCTTGATGCGAATTTGATCCGCCCAGAGGGTGAACTTTAAATTTTGATGCCAATCCCAGGGATTCTGTTCTAGCAGGTGTTTGATCACTTCAAGTAGGTTCTTATTCATTGATTCAACAACACTGTTCCCCTGGGGATAATAGTTGCTGGAAAACTTCAAAGTGATATTCCGGTTGTAGGTCCATTCAAGTAACTGTGCTGAAGAAAATGCCGGACCATTGTCACATACCAAAGCAAAGGGCATTCCAAACCTTGTGATGATGTTTTCTTCCAAGAATTTGATAACTACGTCTGTCATGTTATTCTTGCACGGTATAGCCTCGGACCATCGAGTGCAGTAATTAGTAGCAGTGAGAATGTATCAGTGGCTGGCAGATGAGTTGGGGTTGATTTCCCTGATGAAGTCAAATTCCCATTGGACGAAGGGCCTAGCCTCAAAGACTAGTTGCAAAGGCATAGCCGGGTTACACTCTCGATGTGCCGTGGTTTGGCAAGTGTGGCATTTTCTAACATGAGTGTAAACATCTTTGAATATACAGGGCCAATAATATCCGGCCTAAAGGATCTGATGGGAAGTGGCATCGGCTGAGCCATGCTCGGTTCTAAACTGCCTGTGAAATTCATTAATCACCTTTACAACTTGGTCTTTGTCGATGCACCGAAGGTACACTCCTTCGTAGTTTCTGCGGTAGAGCGCAGAGTTTTTGATCATGAAGTGGGCACTTTTCATCCATAGGGCATGGCATTTATTAGGAGGTAACCCCTCCGAGCATTTGTTATTTAGTATCAAATATACCAAATTGATATACCACGAGTCTCAGGTGATGGACTCCACTGTGTAAGCTTGACATTCCATGCGGGCAGTCTCTTCTGCCATCGCTCGACTCAGGCCCTAGCCTTGGACTATCTTCATGGGCTGCATTTCTAAGTCATATTCCTATAGGATGGCCATCCACTTCCCCCATCTTTTTCCCAACTCACTCTGCATCAACAGAGACTTGACGGCCTGGTCCAGAATGATAGCATGTACCTTACTCCGGAGAATATAATACCAGAATTTCTTCACGGCGCGAACTAGAGCAAAGGCTTGTTTTTCTAGTGATGAATATCAAACTTCGGTGTTCTTGAAGGGGTAGCTCATGAAAGCTATTGGTCATTCTTCCCCTTCAACCTTTTGATTCAACACTGCCGCGGCAGAATGCAGCGAAGCAAAGGAGCAAATGTAAAATGGAAGGGAATAGTCCGGACTAGCCAGGACAGGTGCTTCCGTTATTGTCTGTTTGATCTGGGTGAATTCCTGCTTTGCTTTAGGACTCCACTCAATCTTGGTATCCTTCTTCATCATCTCATTGAGTGGTTTGACTATTTCTGTGAATCTAGTGATGAACCGCCAGATGAAGTTGATCTTTCCGAAGAAGGATCGCATCTTTTTCTTACTACTGAGCATTTGTAAGTTTAGCAATGCTTCAACTCTCTCAGGGTCGATGGCTATGCCTTTCTCAGAGAAAATATGCCCAAGAAAATTCCCTTCGGTGACCCCAAATATGCACTTCTTGGGGTTGAGGGATATTCCATACGGGTGACATCTCTCGCAGATCTGAGCAAGATGGGCAGAATGGTCACGCCTGTCCCGGGAAAAGATGGTCAAGTCATCCATGTAGATGATTATGCACCGATTCACAAGGCCTTTGAATGCAATGTCCATGGCCTTTTCAAATGTGGCCCCTGCATTAATCAGACCAAAGGGCATTCTCCTGTATGCAAACATTCCCCATTTGGTGGTAAATACTATTTTCTCCCTGTCTTTATACTTAACCATGACCTGGTTATATCTAGAGTACCCATCCAAGAATGACATCATCTGAGATTCATTCACTATTTGTAACACCTCATCCAACGAAGGGAGAGGGTGATTATCTTTCTTGGAGGCCTTATTCAAGTTTCAAAAATCCACGCAAAGGCAGATCTCACCGTTCTTCTTCCTCACAGGGACTAGATTGGCAACCCATGTAGTGTGCCAGATTGGGAAGATTATCTGGGCTGACAACAATTTTTCTACCTCTTGACAAATTAGAGGCTCAATCAGGGGGTTGACCGGTATTTTCTTTTGCCGAAAGGGCTTAGCATCAGGTTTCAGGAGAATAGTATGAGTCATAATGGATGTGTCATATGTTTTCAAATCTTCGTAACCCCATGCAATTACATCGATGTATTCTTGCAGAACCGCGAAAATATTCTCCTTCTCCTCAGGGGAACAGGAGGTACCAATGTGGATCATCTTTTCTTCACCAGGCTGGCCGATGTTTACTTTTTCAAACTTTCCTCCCTCGGAGGAAGATGACACCTTCTCCCAGGCCCGAGGGTCTGAGTCAAAGATTCATTCCAGTGCAACCATCCCCTTCGGGATGGTGTTAGTAGGTAGGTCCATGATCCCATCATCTTCGTCACCCTACCTAGTTTCGTCATGGTCTCATTCTTCCACTATTTGATTTTCAAAGATGCCAACATTTTCCATGAAGGCTAGGATATGTTGATCATCCTCAAAAACTTGAAAGTGGGTGACATTGTCTGGAATGGACAGGGTGGGGACCATCTCAACTGAAAATCTCTGGATTTGCAAGCCGACCATTGGCTCAAGTGTGCTGGAAAAAATGGCGAGGGCATCTGGGACATAGTTCCATCATCGAGGAATGAGGTCAATGCCAAAGGCATCAAAATCTTCAATAAGGCTCCAAGCCTGATTGTGGTATGCGGCCATTCTTTTGTCATGGCATGTGCATTGACTTCGGACTTGTTTGACAATCAACTCTGAATCACCCAGAGCCCGGAGGTAGGTGACACCTTTCCTTAATGCAAATAAGAGTCCAAGGACCAAAGCCTTGTACTCTATGACATTTTTTGTACAGTTGAACTACACTCTGTAGGACGCGAGGAAGGACTTCCCTTGAGTGTTGATTAATTCCACCCCAGCGCCGCAGCCTTGCTTGGATCGGGACCCATCAAACTTGAAGGTCCACAAGTCATTGTTTGTAATCTGGGGCTGGGGAGTGAGAGTAGCCTTTGGATTGCTATTGGGAGACTTGGGAGGAGCTCCCTCCCAAACTACTAGCGTGAAGGTAGAGTTTTCCTCTAGAGGCATTTGGATTTGGGATTCCCGGGGAGATGGAACCAAAGGAGTGCATCCCATAGGAACACTAGGCTCCGGAGAATCAGCTATATGTTTTTTATTCTGGAAGGCATCGATGTGCCAATTAGCGACTAAAAGGTAGGGCCTGCACTCAAGCTTTGAATGTTTCTGATAGTGTACGCGGCACCAAGTGCCAGATAAGAGTGTAGCAAGGGTCACTGTGGCACCTTGAGAGTGAATCTCAACTCTCATCTTTTCTTCTAGGTTCTGGATTATCTGAAGCACTACGAGATCCTCTCCGGGGATGAAATCAAATGTTAAGATTTCAAAGGGTCAGTACACCCCTAGGGAGGTCTCAGAGAAGAAGACCTCACTGACCCTCCCAACCTCGGTAAGGGCCTATTTCATCTGAGGTTCAATTTTGACCTGGATCTTATTTGATTCTCCTTCCCAGAGGAGCCATAAATGGGTGAAGTCAATCGAAAAGTATCCATTCAAGGACTTAGACCAATTCTGACTTAATAACATCCCATAAGTCTCTGGGATATCCACCACTTGGACATCGATTATACTGGCTATCCGGGGGTCCTGGATAAGCTATATCTAGACGTTCTTCAATTCCCCCACCATTTTTACAGCAGTCTTATCCAGCTGGATCACTGCACCATTAGATGGGGTGGGATGGAATCTGAGCTTCTGACAAATGGATAAGGGCATGATGTTACCCAAAGCTCCTAAGTCTACTAAGAAATTGTGTATATTTTTGCCTTGGATATTTAGGCCTAGTAGGAAGGGAGGATCCTCATTGTTCCCTCGGAAGATGGCCGCGTTAGCATCTTCAAACGAGATAGTCTTGGGCGGGTGGCTGACGTCTTTCGGGTTCCCCAAGAGCTTCAGAAGAGACTTCTTCTATTTAGGACAGTTTAGCAAGACCTCCATCAAGGTCATGGAGGTGGTGGTCTGTTCTAACGCCTGTATGATGTCAAATCTTCCTCTCGAGAATTGGTGATTTCCCTCAACTAGGTCTTTTGCTTGGTTAGAACTAGAACCCTTTAGAGGAGCAGGTCAGTCAGTCATGTTATTCTGGGGAGGAGGGGTGTCTTTGATAGGAGGCGTGGGAGTGCAAGCTGGTCCTTTACCAACCTGACTCTGAGTATTGTATGGAGTCCATGGGTTGGTGAAGGTGTTGGCCTCAAAGGGCGGGATAGATTCATCAAAGAATCCATGTAATTGGGATTCCTCTTCATCTTCCCTGGAAGTTCCAAAGAAGATGGTCTCACAGGTGAAGGCACTGTGGGTTGGCTCTTGAATAGGAGGCTCTGGAGGGGTGGCATCATGTGACTACTGTCTTTCTAGCTGGGAGATCATGATGAATTTTTGCAACATGGCACAATTTACCTCATTGTGTGAGCCCGTGTCGTACAATCTACACCAATTAGTCATAGGCTAGAAGTCTGTGACTGGTGTGAAATGTGATGGTCCAACACTATTTTGGTTGGCATTTTGGTTCGGAGGTGGGCCTCCGGTGTTTGTGTTATTGTTCCATTACTGTTGATTGGGCCTAGGCCTGTTGTTGAAGTTTATCCCCCCGGCATTTTTGTTTCCTAAGCCTGAGAAAATATTTCCCCTCTGAGAATTTGAATTCTAGGGCATGTAGGACCCTGCCTTTAGTTGACCCATGTCCACAGTCAAGGTGGACAACATTCGCCAGAGGGATTCAACCTCGGCGGTCAACTGAGTGTTGGAATCACAATGTGATGGTTGTTATTGTTGGTTTCCCGGGAAGGCAGCAGTATTAGCCAGAGTCAAGGGCGGCAATCCTTTAGTCGTGAACAACTGAAAGAAGGGCACTCTGAATGATTGTGCTTGAGACTATTGTGCCTACTGCGGTTGATTCCAAGGGAAAGTTTCCAATCCTGGTACCGCCTGAGTCTGTGTTGGATAAACATACCGGGCTTTCTGGTCTATCAGGGGTGGTGGAGGATTCATTACCATCGAGGGAGCACCCATTTCCAGATTGGGGTTATACCCCCCGGTGTATGTTGTTCTGCCAGGGATCATGTTGAAGGGCGTACTCTGCCCAATCCTGCCCAGAGACTTGTTGAGACCATGGGATAATTCTAAAGCTAGGTTGTAAACCTTCACCAAAGTGTCCCAGTCACCTTTGGTGGTGGTTCTCCAAAGGAGAGTGGCAACGAAGGGGTCCATCGCGTTAAGGTAAGTCTGTATGGCTACTTCTGGGGATGGAATAAAAGGGCCCGTGCACCGCTTCAAGGCGCGCTGGAACTGATGGTTGAATGTTGCAAGAGGTTCATTGGGTTCCTTTCTGATGGAGATAAACTGGCTATGGGACCAGGCTGGGTCCACATGTATGCGAAAGGCAGCCAGGAAGGCGTCCTCCATGTCCTGCCAACTGTTTATGGAGTTGGCAGGAAGGTTAAGGTACTAGTTCAGCTCACCTTATCCTAAAGAAAAGGGAAATATCTGAGTCATGACATCTTCATGTTGGATCCGGTGTCAGTTCATGGCATCCTTATATGCCTATAAATGTTCTTCTACGGTCCGTGAGCCTAAGTGCTCATATTATGGGTAGATCTTCTCCGGGTGTGAGGGTAAGTCATTGATTACGCCAGAAAAATTTCCATTGGGGACCTGGTGTTTCTGAAATACGCGGCCATTAAGGGAACTAGATTTTGGGTGGTTTGAGGACTAGCTTGTAGGATTGCCCGAGAAGTTTTGGTATTCTGAGGTATGCTAGACCCCCAGACAATAGTGGCTGGCATGGTTTTCGGGGTCTGTTTCTTCTGAGCAGGGGGCTCAAGTTCGACAAACCTTCTGGGATTAAGGGCAGACCTAACAATTCTTTCAAATTTTGCTAGGGTGAAAGACCCAATCTCGTTGAAAGCTTGACTCTAAAAACTATAACTCAGGGAACCCTCAGGAGGTGTAAAATCAAAATCTTGAGAGGGGGACGAGTTCATGCCCTCCTTCTAGCGCCAATTTTTGTTGACTGGGTTTTGTTGACTGGGTCCGCCAATAGTCATAAGTTGTCACCGGGTACCAGAGGCACCGACCAACTCTTCCTGCAAAGGTTATCTGGGGAAGTTAGATTCCCTGGGCCTTTAAGCACCTAGGTGTCAGGTCATGACGGTGCGGGGCTCGATTGGTAGAAGTGACTATTCTCGAGGGGGATAGCTGGTTTCTTCAACTCGTTCTCTCTGGAGATTCAATGAGGTGAGGTTTCTCCTAGCATTCTACACATAGCAAATAAAATGAAAAAAAGATCCTGCAGGGTTAGAAGTACTTCATCTAACTATAGTCATGTTCAAACATTCAAGACATCAACAATACTCTGTTATATTGCACTAAATACCGAAGAAACACACAACCATTAGCTAATATTTTATCAGTAGCGAGGGAAAAGAGGTCATTAATCTATTTGACATATTAGAGTAGAAGACATAAAGAACATGAAACATAAAATACCATTAACTCAGAAGCATGAATGCCAACAACATCATTGCAAAGAATTCTCCCTTCTTCATTAATGTCTCTTCCAGCAAGCACTGGTGTGTGATACAATGTTGGCTCCAGGGGAGCATATAACTATTTGAAACAATAAGACAATGGAGCATTAAGCTCTGCAACTAGAATAAAAAATCACCTTTCTATTACTATGGACAGCAAAATCATCAATTTTGCCAAGCCTTAGAAATGGGCCGGTCTAGCTATTTATACACATTCTCTTCTAACCCTAACTCTAACCCTATTTTACATCATGTTCCAATAAAATACAATATCTGGGGACTGGTACTACCTGTGCCACCCTACAAATAGACCTTGAGATGGAATAGGCCTGACATGCCAGAAGAATGAGACAAGAATATCTGGTAGAAGAATCAGCCTCAAGAAGAGAGCCAGGAAGGAGAAGGAAGAAAGTAGGTCCCTGGGGATTGAGGCTACATGCCTCATTAATGGGAAATGCGGTGCCCTGTCTCCAATGCGTCAGATGTACCTCTGAAATGGCACCTCAAAAAGACCATCCTGTCAGAAAATCAACTGTTGAGTCGACGCCCCCTTGATGTAGCCAACCACCTTCTGACAGCCTTTATTAACCATTTGTGAAAGTGACCGGTCGGCCTCGGGGACCGGGACATAAAGCACTTTGAAATAATACAAAATTTGAGATCTGGGACTCTAGGGTCCGAGAACTTACATTTCCAAAAGAATAAAGAATACCAAATGTTTGGGTTTTCTCAGGTGCCCGGGGAAAACTTATGGTTCTTTTTTATCATTGAAAGCCTGGAGGAGGTAGGAGATGCCATCTTCATCGATATCCTTTAGGCCGGCCCTTTGGTACTTAGCCACCTCAATTTGTTCCCCCAAGTCTGGAACATTCTCCTTAAATTCATCAGCCATTTTTGCCGCGTTGTAGCCACTAAGTACCATACGAGTTAATCTCATCATTTGAGCACCATCTATTCCCTCCGAGGATTGGTATCGGGACTTCATTATTTCATCAAAACTCCCCAAAACTGAATCCTCTGGCGTGCATGTATCTGTACTGAGGGGATCAGCCCCGAAAGTCTTTGTTACAAAAGACTTGTATAAATTGAAAGAATACTTTACTGCATTGACCTTCTCCTATAGGGTCCCCACTAGTTGCTTGGTTACCTCTAATGTGAGGTCAAGTCTAGAATGTTGGGTCCTCACGAAATCAAATGATTCATCCTCCAGAATTTTAGATTCAGAAACCATTTCTTCTCCCAGGCCGACGAGTTCTTCAAGCTCTACCTTCCACGCTTGATAATTTTCAATCACCCTCCCATAGGTCAATGAGAGTCTCTGCCTGGTGTAGAACATTCCGGGCCGTATATAAGTCTGGGAGGGTGGATACCAAGAAACACTGGGTGTTTCCTATTTGCAGAGAGACCCACTTGTCAACCGCCTGGGCCTTCTTCTTCATTGTTCATAGGGAGTCTATGTCACTCTGCGGTAGTGGATCTTTAGATGTGGAAGCCTTCGGAGGGGCAGCATTGATAGGTCGGGCCAACTTAGTAAGCAACCCCATAAGATTTGCATTTTTTGCCTTTTTTGCTTTGAGCCTTTGGGCCTCTTTTTCATAACAGGCCTCCATTGCCCTAGCTGCCTCCTTTAGCAGGTCCACCTCACCCTGTTTTCCTCTCTTCCCCAGTGATACCTCTGCAACGTTGTAATCTCTAGGCTCTGTGGTTGCTTCATTGGCATCTAGAGGAGGTGTCGCCACAATGGCAACTGTTTCTCCGCCCGGCCCAATTTGAAGAGTATGAACCGTCCGGGCTTTCTTGGCCTTTGGTGGGGCCTAGACCTGAGCCATCATTTCGGCTAGGGAGAGAGGATTTTTGGGAGTGGACAGAGCCTTTCTTTTCTTTCTCTCTACTAACCACTAAGGCAGCAGGGGTGGCTTATTTGCCAAAGTTTGTTCTCTTGGTTCTTCTCCGGTGCCCTGCGACTGCTCTTCCTCAGTGGTGTGGGCCTCATTCGTCCCTTTTCTTGTGTCTTCTCCTTTATCGGTAATATCCTCCCCAACCACTTCCATCTCCTTAGCCTTGTCCTCTGTATCTATTGCTTTATTTGGACTTCTGTTGGCTTCTTCAGGGATTTCCTCTTCGTGTTGCTCTTCTTGTTGCTCGGCATTTGTCACCACGGCTTCTTTTTCTGTTGGCACATCCTTTGGCAATAGTGGAGGTACTGGGCCGAGGTTTAAAGTCTGGGCCATGGTAATTACTTCCCCAAAGGTCGCTCCTAGGAGTGGCACTTGGAATGTGGCGGCTGGGGTTATGGTTATTCCCATAGGTCTGGTTCCCCCAGCAGATGTCATTTGTTCATTCTGCCTTTGTTGGTCTACCCCCAGATTTTGCATCTCTAGAGCCTCAGAGGCAATCTCTGGCTCCACTTCCCTTTCCTCTTCTATCTATTCTTCCTACTCCTGTGCAGGCTCTTGTTCTGTAGCTTCCTGTTCCATGGCTGGGGCTTCTGCCTCTGTTTATCTGGTGTCCCCCTACAGGTTCCTGAACTCATCAATTTCAAAGTTATCATCAAATTCCTCCTGTGAGGGGGGACTGGCCGAGACTTCGGCAAGCTCTATTTCTCTTTCCGCTCTGGGGAACTGGAAGAAAGGATCTCTACTTGTGGGGTCTGGGGTGTACCCAACCCCGGCTCTTCCTTAGGCTTTTGGTTAAGCCTCTTCTTTCTTCGGGTAACTAAGGGTGGCCCCACATCCCTTATCGCTGCTTTCTCTGTTGGATCCACCCCCGTCGCCTTTACCATTAAAGCTGCTAATGATGGGGAGGAAGGGGGACGAATTGGCTTGGCCATGAGTACTGGAGTGGCTAGATGTGTGATTAACTTATCCCTTATTTTTTGGGAGGCTGCCACTAACTGCTTTATTTATTCTTTTATGGGGACTTCTTGCAAAAGAGGGGTTGTATCTATTCCTTTTCCTTTATCCACTCCCTGTGAAGAAGTCCCGGCCCTTGGAGTTAATTTTGGTACTGGCTGGGCTGCTCGGTGGGTACTTCTGGGGAACACCTTCTTGAAGTACACGTGGCTTTTCTTGACCACCTCTTGGGTGAAGTCCTCAATTGTTGTCCCTTCCTGGGCATCCTAATTTACCGGTGGGATGGCCATTGTATCAATCCCCTTTGCTTTGTAATGGGGATCGATCGTGGGGCCAGCGTCTAAGAAGTTCTTCGAGAACCTCCAAAGCTTCAACCTTTCCATCATGCCTGCTATCATCCTGACGTAGTGCCGGCTCCACACCTCCATATCATCCTGGCAATCTTCCCAAAAATCCTCCATATGGTAGTGATGGGGCTCTGAAGCCCGGGGAAGTGCCGCTGCAATCTTGTCGTGCGGATCAAAAAAATTTTGCGCTAAGTAGAACTCCTTGAGGTTGTAGCTCTTAAGTTCGTTATCCACCTCTTTTATGGTGGTGAGACTGCATGAATAGTTCCCACAAGTGATTGGGAATGGAATATTGGTTACCTTCTTTAAGGCAAAGAAGGCATGCAACTCCATAATCTGCCTACAGTATTCCAAGAGAACGATCTTGTCCCCACAGTGTTTGGGTAACAAGTAGGGTTTCCCGGAGAAGCCAATGACCCTAATATAAGTGTGTTATTAGAATTGGATGTAATAATGTCCATAGCTCTGGACCAAATTCATCGCCTCGGTGGATAGGCGGTATCCTGCGTCCTAGGTGGGTGTGAGCAGGTGATAGTAAATGAACGCATCATTTACCTGACAAAAACTTGGGAAGCTCGCCTCCCATTGAACCTGCGGGAAGTGGTCCCACAGTGCCTCTTGTCCTGGGCCAATCCCAAGCATGTCATCTGTAAGTACCCCATGGGCATGGGGCCTCTACTGCGCAAGGGCCCAGAAAACATAAAAAGTCATGTAAAATTTCTTCTTCCTGGCTAGTTGGAGGAACTGGGAGTCGACGTGGTTCAAAATTATAGTTGCCCAATCAAAGTACCCCCCCTTGGTGGAGATGCCGAGGAGGAAGTAATACATCCTTGGAGTGAATTCCTGGGTAGACGGCTGCCCAAAGACCCGGGACAACACTATCATTCCCATCTGAATGCTCTCTTTGAACTCAGACCTGAGAATTTCTATCTTCATCCTCTTAGGGTCCCTCTTCGGAACCTTGAGCCAGTGAACGTTCATGTATATCCGGGCAACCTCCTCCAACTGCGTGAATTGGGCAAAGGCATCTGACCTTGTAACCAAAAAAGGCTTGTCAAATTGAGGGGTCCCTAGACCCACCTGGAATGTGTCAGGGTCAAGGGATACCAGAAGAGTAGGGTACCCGATGGGTTCCACGACTACGAGCATAACAACACAAAAAAAAGAGTTGTAATTGGTGGCCATTGTCAGAATAAGCTCTGGAGATTGTACAGAGCGTGGGAAACAAGCCGCCTTAAGAATCCCTGAATCCCCAACATTTATGGCTAGCTGATTTCTAGCCTGTCACTCGATGTACATCATTTTCACTAAGGCCTGCATTTCTGGCCATGTCCTGACACTGGTGTCGGTAATGAGTTTAACTTTAGACTCAATCTTTGAGCCTATGATAACACTGTCCTGTACAAACTTCATGGTTATGGGCAACTTCTCTAGGGCCCTTTCTATTTTTTATTTAATAGTCGCTCTGGTAGCCGTCGTGTAAGTTAGCTCTGGACTTTCGGGTAGTGAGGATGCAGATGCTCCAGACATGTTTGGAAGCGTACTCTGGAAACCTGTAAGGCAAAGTGACCATCAAAACGTATTAACAAATAAATACTGTAGGGTCTGGAGATCTTACCACTGTGATGCCTGTGTTTCCTAAAAAGTTAGTTTCATTCAAAAAAACCCGAAAAGCACACGCATTACATGAACTTAAGATTTTGACTGAACATCCGAGTCTAAAATTTTTATCGCATTTGGTAAGGACACGGGATGGATGATGGTAGGAGACCTAGAGCCCGGAGAAGTAACAGTTGG
This sequence comes from Thuja plicata, assembly GCA_018584345.1. Classification (NCBI taxonomy): domain Eukaryota; kingdom Viridiplantae; phylum Streptophyta; class Pinopsida; order Cupressales; family Cupressaceae; genus Thuja; species Thuja plicata. The sequence goes on along the minus strand of MU225022.1, from coordinate 3,153,170 downwards.
TGAGGATGTACAAAAAGGCAAACTGTCAGGCCCACGTGGGCGCCACATGTATAGGTAATAAATAGGAGTTATGGTGATGACTACAGAGCCAACTGTTTGATTCGTGTGAAAATTTAAGGCCACTTGGATGGATTTAAATGCACACATGGGACATAAATGAGGGCCTACCTGGTTTTATGGAGGAGAGAGAAAATTGCATGTTTGAAATTGGCTGAGAGCTGAGTTTCAAGCAGCTGGTGTTCTGCTCCAAAATGAGCTTATGGGCAGAAAACCAGCGACACAGGCAACTCAGCTAGCTTGCTAAACTGTCTGGAAGGATACACATAAGATATATATTAGATTCAAGGGATATATACATGGGGAACAGAAGGATATATAACAAATATACATGAAGATTTACACATATACACCGCATAACGACATCTGTGGGAAACTAGGCAAAGCACAAAATATATACAACTTTCTACATTATTTACAAGCCAACCACACCAACATAGAGGGAGGACAACCCTCTAGTAGAGCCAACCCACCAACGGGTGGAAAAACCAGAAATAGACAAAAAACGAGACCGAAGGAAGCAAAGACAACAAAAATGGAGAGGGAACACACCAGGCAGACGGAAAACTGACGGGAAAAGGGACACTAACCTGAGAATGCTGAAAGGAGAAGGAAAGAAGTCACCATGGAAGCTCTACAATAGCTACAGCTACCAAATGATCACAACCTGCCACTACAAAGAACTCACAATCGCTTGAAAAGGATGGAAGTATTTAGCACTGATTATCATTAACTCTCTGCAAATCGCTTTGAAATTCCTCTGAGTGCGTGAGTGTTTTAATCATGGTAAATGTGAAAATTACAAATAACTTCTATTTATACCTGTGGTAGAAAGCCAATCCACCTCCTTCTGGCAATCTCTGGACAGACAAACCTCTGGACCCCAGGCCCGGGGATTCCTCATGACGATCACCTCAAGAACATCGTGGTGAAACATCCCAGAGTCTAGAGTCTGGCTCCCAACAAAGAACAACCTCTGAGACTGGGGTCCTGGAGATGAGAAACCAACCAAAAAAAACATGACATCAGGGAAGAAAACCCCAGAGAAAGAAAAAAAAAGGCGAAGGATGAGGCAAGAACCACAAGCAAAAGCAGCAAAATAAAAAAGAAAAGAAAGAAAAAAAAAAGGGGGGGGGACCCATCATTTTGCACACAAAATGTAGGGACGGGGATGCAGGGCATAAAAAGTGATGTCTATCTAGGACAAATGCCTTAGTGCATTTGAGAATTACAGAATCTTTGGTTAGAAAAATAGGAACAAGCCATTTCCTGAATCATCTAACGGGCAACGAGCAACATTTTTGAGAGAATCTGACCACACGGGATCCATTCCATAGCCCTTCATCAGTGGTGTCGTGTGTGATTTAGAACGAGATCAAGCCAATGACCTCTGGGAGGAGTAGAGAAGAGGCACTAATTACATTGAACCAGTCATCAATTTTCTTGTTTCTCCTGGAGACCACAGTTTCAGACCTGGGTCAACCACTTTTTAATTATTTTGTTTATTTCTAGGTGGGAAGGCGGTACTTCTTTCACCATTAAATTTAAGCTTAGCTAATTTTAATGGCAGTACTTCTTTCACCTATCCACCTATACTTAGATGTTTGAAGAGGGGATAAAACTCTGGACTTGAAAAGAATTCCTTAAAGTTTCAGACCTGGGTCAACCAACCAATACAACTGACCTACCCTCGGCGTGTCTGATTACTTGTTCCTTATATATACTTTTGTGTTCACTGATTGCCAGACCTCCAGAGACAAAACCCGATGGAGATTTCTCAAAATATGTCACTAAACCTGTGAAACAGCCCGGGAGACCAGGCCACCTCCACTGCTAAAGATAGATTCCAAAGTTCACCATGTCGTAGGCATCATTCCGGAGACCAGAGCTTATGCAAAGCATTCCAATTCTTACAAGACAGAACAAAATGTCGGGACCCTGAAAGAAAAGAAGAAATGAAAACAAAAAAAATACCAACAGAGGACTGCCCCGGAGGGCAGCCGACAAGGCTATTTACAAGACACGGTACCTCCCAGCGAGGCACCTGGAAGAAATATTTACAAGCGGAAGGCTTTACATAAAATATAATTTCAGACAAACTTACCCTATTTGAAGTAGTGTTTGAGAAATTGTCCATTGACGGGAAATGAGACAGGTTCCCCAGTCATGGTGTTAAGGCGGTAAGTATTTTCCCCGTAGATTTATGAGATTAGGTATGGTCTAAGCCAGAGCCGTTGGAACTTGGTATGCTTTCCTTTCTTTTCCCGGGCCTTGTCCCACAATAGGACTAGATCCAGAATATGAAAAGCCTTGTATTGGGCCCTACGGTCAAACCATCATTTTACCACTGCTTGATGATGCACAAAATGTTCAAGGGTTGTGTCTCACTGTTCTTCCATTCACACCAGATTTAAGAGCTAAACCTCGACGATGTCGTCCCTGTTGCTAAATTCCTGCATAAACTATAAAACTGGGATCTGTAAGTTAACCGGGAATATAGGGTTCTGGCCATAAATGAGATGGAATAGGGATGTTCCCAAGGCAGCCTTGACGCAAATGCGATCTACCCAGAGGGAAAAATTCAACTTTTCATGCCAATCCCGGGGATTCTGTTCTAGCAGGTGTTTGATCACTTCAAGTAGGTTCTTATTCGTTGATTCAACAACGTCGTTCCCCTGGGGATAATAGTTGCTAGAAAACTTCAAAGCGATCTTCTGGTTGTAGGTCCATTCGAGTAACTGTGCCAAAAAAAATGTCGGACCATTGTCACATACCAAAGCAAAGGGCATTCCAAACCTTGTGACGATTTTTTCTTCTAGGAATTTGATAACTACGTCTGTCGTGTTATTCTTGCATGGTATAGCCGCAGACCATCAAATTCAGTAATCAGTAGCAGTGAGAATGTATCGGTTGTTGGCAGACGATTTGGGGTTGATTTTTCCAATGAAGTCAAATGCCCATTGGGTGAAGGGCCTAGCCTCAAAGACTGGTTGCAAAGGCATAGTCGGGTTACGCTCTCGATGTGCAGCAGTTTGGCAAGTGTGGCATTTTCTAACATGAGTGTAAACATCTTTGAATATACAATGCCAATAGTATCTGGCCTGAAGGATCTGATGGGTAGTGGCGTCAGCTGAGCCATGCCCAGTACCAAACTACCCATGTAATTTATTAATCACCTTTATAGCTTGGTCTTTGTTGATGCACTAGAGGTACACTCCTTCATAGTTTCTGCAGTAGAGCATGAAGTTTTTGATCATGAAGTGGGCACTTTTCATCCGTAGGGCACGACATTTATTGGTAGGTAACCCCTTCAGGAATTTGTTATTTAGTAGAAAATATACCAAATTGGTATACCATGGGTCTCGGGTGATGGATTCCACTGTGTAAGCTTGACATTCCATGCGGGGAGTCTCTTCTACCATCGCTTGACTCAGTCCCTAGCCCTGGACTATCTTCATGGGCTGCATTTCTAAGTCATATTCCTGGAGGATGGCCATCCACTTCCCCCGTCTTTTGGCCAACTCACTCTGCATCAGCAGAGACTTGACGGCCTGGTCCAGAATGATAGCATGTACCTTGCTCCAGAGAATATAATGCCAGAATTTCTTCACAGCGCAAACTAGAGCGAAGGATTGTTTTTCTAGTGATGAATATCAGACTTTGGTGTTCTTGAAGGGGGAGCTCATGAAAGCTATTGGTCATTCTTCCCATTCAACCTTTTGAGTCAACACTGCCGCGGCAGAATGCGGTTAAGAAAAGGAGTAAATATACAACGAAAGGGAATAGTCTAGACTAGCCAGGACAGGTGCTTCCATTATTGTCTGTTTGATCTAGGCGAATGCCCGCTTTGCTTAGGGACTCCACTCAATCTTGGTAGCCTTCTTCATCATCTCATTGAGTGGTTTGACTATTTCTGTGAATCCAGTGATGAACTGCTGGACGAAGTTGATCTTTTCAAAGAAGGATCGCATCTCTTTCTTGCTGCCAGGCATTTGTAAGTTTATCAATGCTTTGAATCTCTCAGGGTCGATGGCTATGCCCTTCTCAAAGATAATATACCCGAGAAACTTCCCCTCGGTGACCCCAAATATGCACTTCTTGGGGTTGAGGGATATTCCATACCAGTGACATCTCTCACAGATCTGAGCGAGATGGGTAGAATGGTCACGCCTATCCTGGGAAAAGATGGTCAAGTCATCCATGTAGATGATTATGCACCGATTCACAAGGCCTTCGAACGCAACGTCCATGACCTTTTGAAATGTGGCCCCTGCATTAATCAGACCAAAGGGCATTCTCCTGTATGCAAACGTTCCCCATTTGGTGGTAAACATTGTTTTCTCTCTGTCTTCATACTTAACCATGACCTAGTTATATCTAGAGTACCCATCCAAGAATGACATCATCTGGGATCCATTCACTATCTGTAACACCTCATCCAATGAAGGGAGAGGGTGATTATCTTTCTTGGAGGCCTTATTCAAGTTTTAGAAATCCACGCAAAGGCAGATCTCACCATTCTTCTTTCTCACAGGGACTAGATTGACAACCCATGTAGTGTGCCAGATTGGGAAGATTATCTGGGATAACAACAATTTTTCTACCTCTTGACGAATTAAAGGCTCGATCAAGGGGTTGACCAATATTTTCTTTTGCCGAAAGGTCTTAGCATCAGGTTTTAGGGGAATAGTATGAGTCATAATGGATGTGTCATATGTTTTCAAATCTTTGTAACCCCATGCAATTACATCGATGTATTCATAGAGAACCACGAGAATATTCTCCTTCTCCTTAGGGGAATAGGAGGTACCAATGTGGATCATCTTTTCTTCACCAGGCTGGCCGATGTTTACTTTTTCAAACTTTCCTCCCTTGAAGGAAGATGACACCTTCTCCCGGGCCCGAGGGTCTGAGTCAAAGATTCATTCCAATACAACCATCCCCTTTAGGATGGTTTTAGTAGGTAGGTCCATGATCCCATCATCTTCGTCACCCTGCCCAGTATCGTCATGGTCTCGTTCTTCCACTATCTAGTTTTCAAAGACGCCAACATTCGCCATGAAGGATAGGATATGCTGATCGTCCTCAAAAACCTGAAAGTGGGTGACATTGTCTGGAATGGACGGGGTGGGGACCATCTCAACTGAAAATCTCTGGAGTCGTGAGCCAGCCATTGGCTCAAGTGTGCTGGCAGAAATGGTGAGGGCATCTAGGACATAGTTCTGTCACCGCGGAATGAGGTCAATGCCAAAGGCATCAAAATCTTCAATAAGGCTCCAAGCCTGATTGTGATACGTGGCCAGTCTTTTGTCGTGGCATGTGTATTGACTCTAGACTTGTTTGAAAATCAAGTCTACTAAGAAATTGTGTATATTTTTGCCTTGGATATTTAGGCCTAGTAGGAAGGGAGGATCCTTATTGTTCCCCCAAAAGACAGCCGCGTTAGCATCTTCAAACAAGATAGTCTTGGGCGGGCAGCTGACGGCTTTCAGGTTCCCCAATAGCTTCAAAAGAGACTTCTTCTATTCGGGATAGTTTAGCAAGACCTCCATCAAGGTCATGGAAGTGGTGGTCTATTCTAACGCTTGTGTGATGTCAAATCTTCCTCCCAAGAATTGGTGATTTCCCTCGACTAGGTCTTTTGCTTGGTTAGAACTAGAACCCTTTAGAGGAGCAAGTCAGTCAGTCATGTTATTCTTGGGAGGAGGGGTGTCTTTAATAGGAGGCATGGGTGTGCAAGCTAGTCCTTTACCAACCTGACTCTGAGTATTGTATGGAGTCTATGGGTTGGTGAAGGCGTTGGTCTCAAAGGGCGGGATAGATTCATCAAAGAATCTATGTAATTCAGATTCCTCTTCATCTTCCCTGGAAGTTCCGAAGACAATGGTCTCACAGGTGAAGGCACCATGGGTTGGCTCTTGAATAGGAGGCTTTGGAGGGGTGGCATCATGTGACAGATGTCTGTCTAGCTAGGAGATCATAATGACTTTTTTTAACATGGCACAATTTACCTCATTGTGTGAGCCTGTGTCTTGCAATCTACACCAATTAGTCATGGGCTGGAAGTCTGCGACTGGTGTGAAATGTGATGGTCCAGCACCATTTTAGTTGGTATTTTGGTTTAGAGGTGGGCCTCTGGTGTTCATGTTATTGTTCCATTATTTTTGATTGGGCCTAGGCCCATTGTTGAAGTTTCTCCCCCCGGTATTGTTTTTTCGTCCGGAGAAAATATTTCCCCTCTGGGAATTTCAATTCTAGGGCGCGTAGGACCCTGCCTTTAGTTGACCTATGTCCATAGTCAAGGTGGATAACATTCTCTAGAGGGATTGAACCTCAGCAGTCAACTGAGTGTTGGCGTCACAATGTGATGGTTGTTGTTGTTGGTTTCCTAGTAAGGCAGCAGTATTAGCCAGCGTCAAGGGCGGCAATCCTCCAGTTGTGGATGACTGAAAGAAGGGCACTCTAGACGGTTGTGCTTGAGACTGTTGTGCCTGCTGCGACTGATTCCAAGGGAAATTTTCCAATCCTGGTACCGCCTGATTCTGCATTGGATAAAAATACCAGGCCTGCTGGTCTATCAGGGGTGGTGGAGTATTCATTTCCATCGAGGGAGCACGCATTACCAGATTGGGGTTATACCCCCTAGCGTACGTTGTTCCACCATGGATCATGTTGAAGGGCGTACTTTGCACAATCCTACCCAGGGACTTGGTGAGACCATGGGCTAATTCTAAAGCTAGGTTGTAAACCTTTGCCAAAGTTTCCCGATCACCCACGGTGGTTGTTCTCTAAAGGAGAGTGGCAATGAAGGGGTCCATCGTGTTAAGGTAAGTCTGTATGGTTACTTCTGAGGATGGAATAAAAGGGCCCGTGCACCGCTTCAAGGTGCGCTGGAAGTGATGGTTGAATGCTACAAGAGGTTCATTGGGTTCCTTTCTGATGGAGATGAACTGGCTATGGGACCAGGTTGGGTCCACATTTATGCGAAAGGCAGCCAGGAAGGCATCTTCCATGTCCTGCCAACTATTTATGGAGTTGGCAGGAAGGTTAAGGTACCATTTCAGCTCACCTTGTCCTAAAGACAAGGGAAACATCTGAGTCACAACATCTTCATGCTAGATCCAGTGTCGGTTCATGACATCCTTATATGCCTGTAAATGTTCTTCTACAGTCCGTGAGCCTAAGTGCTCATATCGTGGGTAGATCTTCTCCGGGTGCGAGGGTAAGTCATTGATTACACCCGAAGAAGTTCCCATTGGGGACCTGGTGTTTCTGAAATATGCGGCCATTGGGGGAATTGGATTTTGGGTGGTTTGAGGACTGGCTCCTGGGATTTCCCAAGAAGTTTGGGTATTCTAAGGTATGCTAGACCCCCTGACAATAGTGGCTGGCATGGTTTTTGGGGTCCATTTCTTCCAAGCAGGGGGCTCGAGTTTGACAAACTTTTGGGGATTCAGGGCAGACCTAAGGATTCTTTCAAATTTTGCTAGGGAGAAAGACCCAATCCTGCTGAAAGCTTGACTCTTAAAACTGTAACTCGGGGAACCCTCAGGAGGTGTAAAATCAGAACCTCGAGAGTGGAATGAGTTCATGCCCTCCTTCTAGCACCAGTTTTTGTTGATGGGGTTTTGTTGACCGGGTCCACCAACAGTCATAAGTTGTCACTGGGTACCAGAGGTACCAGCCAACTCTGCCTGCAAAGGTTATTCGAGGAAGTTAGATTCCCTGGGCCTTCAAGCACCTGGGTGTTGGGTCATGACAGTGCGGGGCTTGGTTGGGAGAAGTGACTGTTCTCGAGGGGGATAGCTGGTTTCTTCAACTCATTCTCTCTAGAGATTCAATGAGGTGAGGTTTCTCCTAGCATTCTACACTTAGAAAATAAAATAAAATAAAGATCATGCAGGGTTAGAAGTACTTCATCTAACTATAGTCATGTTCAAACGTTCAAGACATCAATAATACTCTAATATACTGCACTAAATACCAAAGAAACACACAACCATCAGCTAGTATTTTATCAGTAGCGAGGGAAAAGAGGTCATTAATCTATTTGACATATCAGAGCAGAAGACATAAAAAATATGAAACATAAAATACCATTAACTCAGAAGCATGAATGCCAAAAACATCAATGCAAAGAATTCTCCCTTCATTAATGTCTCTTCCAGAAAGCACTGGTGCGTGATACAATGGTGGCTCCAGGGGAGCATATAACTATTTGAAACAATGGGACAATAGAGCATTGAGCTCTGCAACTAGAATAAAAAATCACCTTTCTATTACTGTGGACAGAAAAATCATCAATTTCGCCGACCATTGGAAATGGGCCGGTCTGGCTATTTATACACATTCTCTTCTAACCCTAACCCTATCCCTATTTTACATCATGTTCCAATAAAATACAATATCTGGGGGCCGGTACTACCTATGCCACCCTACAAAAAGACCTTGAGACGGAATAGGCTTGACATGCCAGAAGAATGAGACAAGAATATATGGTAGAAGAATCAGCCTCGAGAAGAGAGCCAGGAAGGAGAAGGAAGAAACTAGGTCCCCGGGGATTGAGGCTACATGCCTCATAAATAGGAAATGTGGTGCCCTGTCTCCAATGCGCGAGATGTACCTCTGAAACAGCACCTTGAAAAGACCATCCTGTCAGAAAATCAAATATTGAGTCGACGCCCCCTTGATGTAGCCAACCACCTTCTGACAGCCTTTATTAACCATTCATGAAAGTGACCGGTCGTCCTCGGAGACCGGGACACGGATCACTTTGAAAGAATACAAAATTTGAGATTTGGGACTCCGGGGTCTGGGAACTTATGTTCCCAAAATAATAAAGAATACCAAATGTTTGGGTTTTCTCAGGTGCTCGCAGAAAACTTATGATTTTTTGTTATCATTGAAAGCCTGGAGGAGGTGGGATATGCCACCTTCATCGATATCCTTCAGGCCAGCCCTTCAGTACTTAGCCAACTCAATTTGTTCCCCCAAGTCTGGAACATTCTCCTTAAATTCATCGGCCATTTTTGCCGCGTCATGGCCACTAAGCACCATACAAGTTAATCTCATCATTTGAGCACCATCTATTCTCTCCGGGGATTGGTATCGGGACTTTATTATTTCATCAAAACTCCCCAAAACTGAATCCTCTAGGGTGCATGTATCTGTACTGAGGGGGTCAGCCTCGGAAGTCTTCGTTACAAAAGACTTGTATAAATTAAAAGAATACTTTACTGCATTGACCTTCTCCTATAGGGTCCCCACCAGTTTCTTAGTTACCTCCAATGTGAGGTCAAGTCTGGAGTGTTGGATCCTCACAAAATCAAATGATTCATCCTCCAGAATTCTAGATTCAGAAACCATTTCCTCTCCCAGGCTGAGGAGTTATTTAAGCTCTACCTTCCACGCTTGATAATTTTCAATATCACCCTCCCATAGGTCAATGAGAGTCTCTGCCTAGTGTAGAACATGTCGGGCCATATATAAGTCTGGGACGGTGGATACTAGGAAACGCTGGGTGTTTCCTATTTGCAGAGTGACCCACTCGTCAACCGCCTGGGCCTTCTTCTTCATTGTTCACAGGGAGTCTATGTCACTTTGTGGTAGTGGATCTTCAGATGTGGAAGCCTCCAGAGGGGCGGCGTTGATAGGTCGAGCTAGCTCAGTAAGCAACCGCATAAGATTTGCATTTTTTTCCTTTTCTACTTTGAGCCTTTGGGCCTCTTTTTCATAACGGGCCTCCACTGCCCTAGCTGCCTCCTTCAGCAGGTCCACCTCACCCTATTTTCCCCTCTTCCCCAGTGATACCTCTGCAACATTGTAATCTTCAGGCTTTGTGGTTGCTTCATTGGCGTTTGGGGGAGGTGTCGCCACAATGGCAACTGTTTCTCCACCCGACCCGATTTGAAGAGTATGAACCGTCTGGGCTTTCTTGGCCTTTGGCGGGGCCTGGATCTGAGCCATCATTTTGGCCAGGAAGAGAGGAGTTCTGAGAGTGGACAAAGCCTTTCTTTCCTTTCTCTCTACTAACCACTAAGGCAGTAGGGGTGGCTTATTTTCCAAAGTCTTTTCTCTTGGTTCTTCTCCGGTGCCCTACGCCTGCTCTTCCTTAGTGGTGTGGGCCTCATCCGTCCCTTTGCCTGTGTCTTCTCCTTTATCGAAAATATCCTCCCCAACAACTTCCATCTCCTCAGCCTTGTCCTCTATATCTATTACTTTGTCTAGACTTCTATTGGCTTCTTCGGGGATTTCCTCTTTGTGTTTCTCTTCTTGTTGCTCAGCATTTGTCACCGGGGCTTCTTTTTCTGTTGGTACATCCTTTGGCAATAGTGGAGGTATTGGGCTGAGGTTTAAAGTCTGGGCTACCGTAATTACTTTCCCAAAGGTCACTCTTGGGAGTGGCACTTGGAACGTGGCATCTGGGATTACGGTTATTCCCGTAGGTCCAGTTCCCCCAGTAGATGTCATTTTTTCAATCTGCCTTTGTTGGTCCACCCCTAAATTTTGCATCTTCGGAGCCTCAGAGGCGATCTTCGGCTCCACTTCCCTTTCCTCTTCTATCTGTTCTTCTTTCTCCTGTGAAGGCTCTTATTCTATAGCTGGGGCTTCTGCCTCTGTTTGTCTGGTGTCCCCCTGCAAGTTCCTGAACTTGTCAGTTGCAAAGATATCATCAAATTCCTCCTACGAGGGGGGACTGGCCGGGACTTTGGCAGGCTCTGTTTCTCTTTTTGGCTTCGGGGAACTGGAAGAGAGGATCTCTACTTGTGAGGTCTAGGGTGTACCCAACCCCGACTCTACCTTAGGCTTTTGGTTAAGCCTCTTCTTTCTTCGGGTAACTAAGGGTGGCCCCACATCCCTTATCACTGCTTTCTCTGTTGGATTCACCCCCTTCGCCTTTACCATTAAGGCTGCTAATGATGGGGAGGAAGGGGGATGAATTGGCCTGGCCATGAGTACTGGAGTGGCTAGCCATGTGATTAACTTACCCCTCATTTGTTGGGAGGCTGCCACTGACTTCTTTATTTATTATTTTATGGGGACTTCTTGCACAGGAGGGGTTGTATCTATTCCTTTTCCTTTATCCACTCCCTGCGATGAAGTCCCAGCCCCCAGAGTTAATTTTGGTACTGGCTGGGCTGCTCGGCGGGTACTTCCGGGGCACACCTTCTTGAAGTATGCATGGCTTCACTCGATCACCTCTCAGGTGAAGTCCTCAATTGTTGGCCCTTCCCAGGCATCCTGATTTACCGGTGGGAGGCTCATTGTATCGATCCCCTTTGCTTTGTACTGGGGATCGATCGTGGGGCCGACGTCTAAGAAGTTCTCCAGGAACCTCCAGAGCTTCAACTTTTTCATCATGCCTACCGTCATCCTGACGTAGTGCCAGCTCTGCACCTCCACGTCATCCTCGCAATCTTTCCATAAATCCTCCATATGGTAGTGATGGGGCTCTGAAGCCCAGGGAAGTGCCGCTACAATCTTGTCGTGTGGATCAAAAATTTTTCGCGCTAAGTAGAGCTCCTCGAGATTGTAGCACTTAAGTTCGTTATCCACCTCTTTTGCGGTGGCAAGACTACATGAATAGTTTCCATAAGTGATTGGGAATGGAATATTGGTTACCTTCTTTAAGGCAAAGAAGGCATGTAACTCCATAATCTGCCTGCAGTATTCCAAGAGAACGATCTTGTCCCCACAGTGTTTGGGTAACAAGTAGGGTTTTTCGGAGAAGCCAGTGACTCTAATATAAGTGTTTTGTTGGAATTGGATGTAATAATGTCCATAGCTCTGGACCAAATTCATCACCTCGGTGGATAGGCGATATCCTGCATCCCGGGTGGGTGTGAGCAGGTGATAGTAAACAAACACATCATTTACCCAGGAAGAACTTGGGAAGCTGGCCTCCCATTAAACCTATGGGAAATGGTCCCACAGTGCCTTTTGTCCTGGCCAATCCTGAGCACGCCGTCTGTAAGTATCCCATGGGTGTGGGGCCTTTGCTGCGCAAGGGCCTAGAAAACATAAGAAGTCATGTAAAATTTCTTCTTCCTGGCTAGTTGGAGGAACTGGGAGTTGACGTGGTTCCAAATTATAGTTTCCCAGTCGAAGTACCCCCCATTGGTAGAGATTTCGAGGAGGAAGTAATACATCCATGGAGTGAATTCTCGGGCAGAGGGCTGCCCAAAGACCCGGGACAATGCTATCATTCCCATTTGAATGCTCTCTTTAAACTCAGACCTGGGAATTTCTATCTTCATCCTCTTAGGGTCCCTCTTCGAAACCTTGAGCCAATGAACGTTCATGTATATCTGGGCGGCCTCCTCCAACTGCGTGAATTGGGCCAAGGCATCTGACCTTGTAACCACAGAAGGTTTTTCAAATTGAGGGATCCCTAGACCCGCCTGGAATGTGTCAGGCTCAAGGAATACCAGAGGAGTAGGGTACCCGGTGGGTTTCGCAACTGCGAGAATAATAGCCTGAACAGAAGAGTTATAATTGGCAGCCATTGTCAGAATAAGCTTTGGAGATTGTACAGAGCACGGGAAACAAGCTGCCTTAAGAATCCCTGAATCCCTGACATTGATGACTAGCTGATCTCTAGCCTGTCACTGGATGTACATCATTTTCACTAAGGCCTACTTTTCTGGCCATGTCCCGACGCTGGTGTCAGTAATGAGTTTAACCTTAGACTCAATCTTTGAGCCCATGATAACACTGTCCTGTACAAACTTCATGGTTAGGGGCAACTTCTCCAGGGCCCTTTCTATTTTAGATTTAACAGCTGCTCTGGTAGCTGTCGTGGAAGATAGCTATGGACTTCTGGGTGGTGAGGATGCAGATACTCCAGACATGTTTGGAAGTGTACTCCAAAAACCTGCAAGGCAAAGTGACCGTCAGAACGTATTAACAAATAAATAATCTGGGGTCCAGAGATCTTACCGCCGTGATGGCTGCTTTTCCTAAAAATTTAGTTTCATTCAAAAAAAACTCAAAAAGCACATGCATTACATGAACTTAAGATTTTGACTGAACATCTGGGTTCGGGGATTTTATCGCATTTGGTAAGGACACGGGATGGATGATGGTAGGAGACCCAAAGCCCGTAGAAGTAACCATTGTTAAGGATGTGCAAAAAGGCAAACCTTCAGGCCCATGTGGGTGCCACATGTATAGGTAATAAATAGGAGTTATGGCAATGACGACAGAGCCAACTGTCTGAATCATGCAAAAAGTGAAGGCCACTTGGATGGATTTAAATGCCCATATGGGACATAAATGAGGGCCTGAGTGGTTTTATGGAGGAGAGAGAAAACCACCTATTTGAAACTGGCTGAGAGCTGAGTTTCAAGCAGGTGGTATTTAGCTCCAAAATGAGCTTATGGGCGGAAAACCAATGACACAGGCAACTTGGCTAGCTTGCTAAACTGTCTAGAACGATACACATAAGATATGCATTGGAGCTGAGGGATATATACATGGGGAACAAAAGGATATATAACAAATATACATGAAGATTTACACATATACACCGCAGAATGACATCCGCAGGAAACCAGGCAAAGCATGAAATATATATAGCTTTCTACATTATTTACAAGCCAACCACACCTTCACAGAGGGTGGACAACCCTCTGGCAGAGCTGACCCACCAACGGGCGGCAAAACCAGAAAGAGACAACGAATGAGATCGAAGGAAGCAAAGACAACAAAAACAGAGAGGGAACACACCAGGCAAACGGAAAATTGATGGGAAAAGGGACACTAACCTGAGAATGCTGAAAGGAGAAGGAAAGAAGTCACCACGGAAGCTCTACAACAGCTAAAGCTGCCAAATGATCACAACCCACCACTACGAAGCACTCACAATCGCTTGAAAAGGATGGAAGTATTTAGCACTGATTATCGTTAACTCTCTGCAAATCGCTCTGAAATTGCTCTGAGTGCGTGAGTATTTTAATCGTGGTAAATGTGAAAATGAAAAATGACTTCTATTTATACCCATGGTAGAAAGGCAATCCACCTCCTTCTGGCAATCTCTGGACAGACAAACCTCCGGACCCTGGGCCTGGGGATTCCTTGCGACGATCACCTCAAGAACATCATGGCGAAACATCTCGGAGTCCGGAGTCTAGCTCCCAACAAAGAACAACCTCTGGGACTGGGGTCCTGGAGATGAGAAACCAACCAAACAAAACATGATAGCAAGGAAGAAAACCCCAGAGAAAGAAAACAAAAGGGGAAGGACGAGGCAAGAACCACAAGCAAAAGCAACAAAAGAAAAAAGAAAAGAAAGAAAAAAAAAAGGGGGGG
>MU225022.1:3101311-3131906 GCA_018584345.1 Thuja plicata | reverse complement strand
GGTATTCCTAAATCCACATCTACATTCATAGGAAATTGTTATAACTATAACAAGAAAGGACATAAAGCATATGAATGTAAATCTAAGGTGAAATAACCAAAGAAGGAAACCTACATGGAAAAGTATTATACTTCTTGCAAAATGCATGGGCACACATCTCTTGAATGCAGGAAGAAGAAAAAGCAAGCATGGAAGCCCAAAGATCAAGAAATGCTTATCAACCAAAAAGAGTCGGTAACTCATATATTTGAGATCACAATACATGGGAAAACTACACAACATGTGGAAGATTTGGTCACATAGCTGCAAAATACATGAGGAAATGGACAAGAAAGTCCAAAATCTGGACTAACCCCAGAATGACATGCTTACATTGTCATAGGGTTAGTCATCTAAGCAAGGACTGCAGGGACCGAGTGACAGAGACAAATTTTTTTTCCAATGGAAATACCATTGAAGACATCAGGAAGATGAGAAACAAAATGTGGAGGAAAGCTACAAACACTGATGAAGCTGGACCAATCAATGCAATTGGTGACACCTTATCCAATGGATCTAATGACATCACCACCACCACCTAAGCAGAACAAGTAAGTATGGAACTGAATTATAACAAGTTATACTTTACATCAGTTCCATTATACATTGATGAAATGCCAAACTAGCATGAAAAAAGATGCACTATGGTATTACTTGTTATGATTCTGTGAATGTAATCCCGTCAGTCAATGCTTACCAAAAATCATCAATGTACATACAAAGCAAAGTTATCAATACATACCAAGAATCATTGGTAATAATGTAAAAATGCATTGAGATCTTCACCACTTACCAAGCACCATCGGTAAACCTATGAAATGTCAAGTGAGTTGTCACTTACCCCAAGCCGAAAGTTTGTGTGATACTCAAGAAACTCTATCTTCAAAACCTGACAAGTGGGTAGGGCATTAATTGTGCCACTTAGGGAATCATCTATAAATAGGATGACAAAAGAGCTCATTATTCATAAAGTGATTGAGAAGCGAAGTAGAGCAGAGCAGAGCAAAATAGAGCAACCAGATTGTAGAGCATTCCAAGAAGATTCATGGCATTCAGATTCCAAACAACAACAGCTACAGAAGGTTAAAGTAAGTAACTAGAATCACTGAGCTCACTGTTTGTTTTATGGAAAGAGCCTTAAATTCATGAAAACTATGGTAACACTTCATGAGTTTCCAAGATCAAGAATGCTAAAGAGAAGAAGGTAAATCTGATCAAGAACTCCACTTGTGAAGAACCTAAGTATAAAATCTATCCAAAAGTTTCCTCGTAACCCGACGACGCTGGTGCGTTCTCCATAATTCCACCTAGTTTTTTACTAATTGAGGATGTCCATACATACATACATTGCAAGATCACCGAGATAGGAGATTTTGAGGTTGATCAAGCTTACAAGAATCTATGTACAGGTGGAACCATCAAGGAGGAACACAAACACATTGAGGTCAAAGGGATGACAAATGCCCTAATGTTCCTGAGGGAGTTTAAAAATGAGTGGATTTGGGTAGTACTAAGCAGAGTGCACAAATGAAATATGTGGCTAGATGAGCCAAAACCGATCACCAGAGATGTGATACACATTGTTACCAGTTATCCTATAACCAACAAGGCCAAGGCACTCAAACACCCTTCTCATCCTAAGATAGAGAAGATGACAGGTGCAGTATGGGATAACAAAGGGTTCAAGGTTAACACCATCACTGATCCATAACTAAATTTTTGTGCATTTGTACTAGGATACAAGATATACCAATCTAGCAGGTTAAACAATATAGCATGTGGAGAAGTTGACATTGCTTACAAGATTGTAAAGAAGGGTCTACAATTAGATCTATCCAAGATTCTACTAAAGTAGTTAGATGAGAACATGGGGACAATCAGGTCTACAAAGTCCAATTCATGTAAGTTCGGATCAATTCTAATGTGTACATTTTTTATTTCCAGAACTTCTTTCCATCTATAGGAAATGTCAACTAGGATACTACCCAACCAGTGACAATTTAAATCAGTGAATTCATCAAGTCATTAGGTGACAATTTTACATCAGTCATGGATGAATACTTTACTCGATTTAAGGAAAGAATGCATAAAAGGATGAGGATACCTGAACAACTGGTAGAAAAGTATAAAACTAAAATTTGTTTTATGGTGGACACCGATAACACCTTTATGAAACCAGCTATACCAAGGACAGCATGGTTAGAACCACTTGACTCTGAGGTCAACATAGATCAAGCCACCAATGCTATTGAAGAATTGATAAATGAACCAATGGACAAGTCACAACCTAGGTTTGGAACCTATGAGGAAGCCAAGGAAAGAATAAAAATAGGCTTAGTTGTGAAGAAAATTGATAGAAAGAAAGAGAAAATAGTAAATACACTCAAGAAGAAGTTTTTGATACATGATGAAGAGTCTAAACAAAAGGATGACACCGAGGGATAGTCAGCCATCGGTGAAGAAGAACAATTAAATGACTCTGAATCTACAGAGTCTGATGCACCACCACCACCACCTGCTAAGAAACCAAGGACTATAGCTACATCAAGGACTATAATTCAAACATCTAAAGGTGTAAGTTCATCACCGGTCAAGAAAGGATAAGTGAGGACTTACAAATGAAAGCCTCAAACTGGGAGACAGGCACCAACGAAAAGAAGAAAGTTCATCAGAACTAAGGAAGACATAGAGGAAACCAAAAAGATAAACAACCTGTTAAGAATATGTTCCCTAGCACAATTGATGAGGTATGTGCATCTACCATCAAGAGAGGTTCATTAAGTGACCCTAAGATTAGAAAATGGCTAACTCTGGATCCTAAGGATCAGAATAAGATAGAGGAGGCAATCATTACAATAACGTGTATATTCAAGTATGTACCAATAAAGTTTGAAGAAAATAGGCCTAAAGAACTTCTAGAAAGACTTTCAACAAGGTGGACATATGCACTAAAGGAATAAAAATAGATAAGGGAAATATCCCTCATTTCAATTATGCCACCCAAGTCGAAAATGGAGGAAATTGAAGAAATGATGAAGTCACACTCCAAGAGGTTCTCAGAAAAATTAAGAGCTTACAAAGTGCTACAAGGAAAATTAATTGATTTTGCCAAAGAAAGTGATGATATCTAGAATAAAATCATCAATCCACCCAAGGAGGATTCAAGCCTCGAGCATGTATTAGAACTCACTGACAAGCCACACAATGAAGAAGATCAAGATAAACCGAGCCCAAAACATATTATAATAAATGATAGTGAGGATGTTAATGTAGAAGCATTGAACATAGAATCTAACAAGGATATGGATACTGTAGATGAAACATTCACTGATAATACTATCATTGATATCATAGAAGATGATCCTACAGATAAGGTAAAAGTAGATGAAGATGTTACTGTTACCTCCGAGCAGCCCAAGGAACAAGATTCAACTACAGATGTCGCACAAGTGAATATACCGAGCCAAATGCCACTATTGATACATGTTATCAATATCATCTCACAAAAGGAGAAGTCACCCAAGCCTGATGCAAGCATACCCGAAGATAAGGGTAATGATGAACAGAAAGATACAACTGATGAACAAAATGTACTAGATGGAGAACCAAAATAAACAAATGGAGAGCACAAAGATAAAGGTGAAGAAGAGAAGAAAGATGATGCTACTCCTAAGGATGCCAAAGGAGATGTTGCAGATAAACCAAAGGTTGATGTGGAGACATCCACTCCCAATCGACAGGAAAATACCAAGCACCAGGAAAAAGACACAACACCACAAAAGCCTTCATTGAGTACATCTGACCAAGCAAAGAATCTTGCTATGGTGTTGCATATAGGTACTTTCCATACAATATCCAAGAAGAAGAAGAAGAACAAACTACAAGTTACACTTGATGAAATAATAGAGATACCAAAATGTGATCCAACTATATTGGATTACGAATCTCTAATTGAGTATGGAGAAATATGTCAGAAAAAATCTATTCAAGAAAAGCTTAGGAAGGAGCACAAGGAATCACAAGTGCTACAAATGACAAGGGACATATTAACAAATATTGTTCCTGACATAGATGTTGATCAAGATGCCCCAATCCTTGATCAACTTACGGTTCTTACCAAAGCCATCACATCACAAAATGTGGATGTAGAGAAGGCCATAGAAGAATGCGCTAAACAAAAATACCAGTACAAATTAACTAAGAAAATTAGCCAAGAAGTGGCCAAGAATAAGGTAAAGTTGTATGAACTAGTAAATGCATTAGAACCAGTCATGTCAGAAGCAATCACCTTAATTTAGAAGTTAAGAACATTAGAGCACTTCACTAAAGAAAATAGTGAAAAGATTGCAAAAATAGATGCAGATCTTACTGCTAGTTCTCAAGGTCTCTCGACAACTAACAATGCAATAAATTTGCATTATGAAAAGGTAATGGAAGAAAATAAGTTGAGACTTCAGATTCAAGAGGCAGAATCAAAGTTCAAAGATTAGGTAACCGAGCTACAGGCTCTACTTCTACCGAAACTTATGTACTACAACAACATATGAATATGGCCAGGCAATTGATAGCCACCCCAGAGATGTCTATCAACGACAACATCTATGATATGCATGCAAGAATTACATTGGAACATATGGCCCTTGAACACCTTCAAGAAAAATGGGAGAAGATGATGGTAGACATAAACAACTCTCATTCCCACGTTTTTGACAAGTTGTAAGTAATTACACCTTTTCCCTTACTATCAAAAAAGGGGGAAAATAATATGATATAGTATAGGGGAAAATGATATGAAAAGATGGGACAATGATATGATAAAAAAGGAGAAGATAAGGTGAAAAGGGAGAGTTGTAGAAAGGAAAGTGTAAATACATATAGATATACTATACTAACATATACATAGGGGGAGTCATAATGACAAGGTGAACACATGGTGTACATACTACATATTTTAGTATTTTGCACATATCAATTTTTGATACTAATGTCAAAGGGGGAGATTGAAGACATATTTTTCCATTAGTATGAAAGGAAATATAGTTTTGAACCATTGATAACACCAACACCGAAAGATAGGTTTAGTGCAGCCCAACAGACAAGCTCACAAGGGAACCTGACGACACAGTTTACTAGTGCAACACAAAAATGATGAAGTGGAACCTGACAGAGTAAACCGATAGAGTAACCCTACAGAGAAACCTGAGCACCAGTCTATCAAGAGACAATTATAAATCCCAAGAAATGTGGATCTGAATTCCATGTCAGATAAAACACTTATGTTTTATATTTAGCTTTTTAATTATCTTTAAATCCATTTCTTGAGGGTCAAGCAATGTAATTGTAATTTTTTTAATCAATCTAACTAATTAGAAACATGAAAACTAGGAGATTAAGGTCAAGTTGTAAACCTTTGATCATAGAGTTAACATTGTTATGTGTGAAACTCATCTTAGGTAAAACTCATTGTATAAATAGATGTGTAATCAATCAGAACAAGGGGATGTAATGATGATTGTAGCCAAAAAAATTCTATAGATTAGAGACAGAGTTTTATATAGAAGAACAACCAAAGATGAAATTAGTTATCAAGGACAAGATCCAGGGCTACTGAGTAGAATAGATGTATTGATCAATCACTATAGGTGATAAATATACATGTAATATTTATTGGATCTTTATTCAGAAATTATAGATTGCATATACTCAGGTCAATGAATATTTTTTACTACATTCTAACAAGTGTAGCAAATAGAAGAAATCCTTGAGAAAGGTGGATTTAACAATCCTTTGTAAATCCCTTAACTGAGCGCACACTTAACAATGTTGCTAAAGCTGTTAACAGAATAGACCTTAACCAGTCTCCACAAATTACTCCTAACAGGGTAGATCACCATAAGTGATCAGAATTGTAAGCCTTAACTGGCCCCTTCCATTATGCAGATAGTGAAGTTTTGTAGGTTTCATCCCCACCACAATTTTTACTTTCTAATAGGGGTTTCCTGCGTTACCAAATCTTGTGTCATGTGTCAATACATTTCATGAATGTTTCTATGAATGTTTACTTGCAATTAAGTTTTTGAATTGATATTACATGCATAAAGATAGAATAATAGAGATGGTCAGTAATACAAGCAATTGATTACTAAAAGGATTAAGTTTAAGTGATAAAAATTTTAAGGGCACTGATTCACCCCTCCCCTCTCAGTACGCACCATTCCATTATTTCCAAGAGATAGAGTGTGCAACATTTCTCATGTTCATCCAACTCTAGTTTGACATTTGATACCTCCACTTGGAATGTGTTCAAGAACTAGAGAAATGTGATACATATGATAAATTGTCTTGCATGCATCACATAATACTATTATTTAAATCATTAAACTTTGATAACAAATGATGTGTCCATGAGCTCCTAGCTTAAAAATCCTCATCCTTGCAACTCATTTTTATCTTCAAACACCCAAAAAATATTTCAGTGCAACTGGATCATAAAACATTTGATTGTCAGCCACAACAAATCAATCTTTCATATTTCTACAAATGACCCTCACTAATAACATCTGGCCTCTGGAACCGACTTTAAAATTGACTAGAAGACTTTTCAAAGAACTCAAATACCGAAGACATGGAGACTTTCATGTTTATCATCACTCTGCAAAAAAATATCTCCATGATGATTTGTGAGGCTGACTATTTTAATCTCCAAAATTGATTGTTTATTTCAAACTGGAAAAGACACTTGCAAACACAATGGAAACTGGTTCCGGAAATGACCTTGAACAAATGGAAAAACAATCCCTGAAACTCGACTCCTGATTTTGATAGAAGACTCTCATACAAGGAGTATAGATCCACAACTAAAATCATAAGAAAACCATCTGATATAGAGTTACAATCCTATGAAAGTGGTTTCTCTGCAAAATTAATTATGTCTAACATTGGTGATTTGCAAAAATTGCTTTTGGATTTGCCTTCACAAACCCACCAAATACGACCCTTACATTCTGGAACCTTGAACATAGATTCACTCTCACACAAGGAATATGGAACTTCAATCAACTCAATCTGATGATCAACTGGTCAACCAACATTAATCTGCAAAGTCAGCACTTCAAAACTTTTTGGACTTAAACACAGTAAAAATGCAGAAATTTGATTTGGAATAGGCTGGGCAAAGTGGTCAAATGGATTGTCCGTGATCTGAAACTCTTTAGGAAGGTTCAATTCCATGTTTACAATGCAGGGGAACTTTTAATCATTTATAAAATTCAGCTGGGTACTATTTGTAAGACCTCAAAGTAGGGCATTCTGTAATTCTGCACTTCACACTCAGAGAAACATAATAAATTGCAAATGGAAAGGCTTTGGTAAACTTATCAAATAAACTCAAAAGGATCTTGAAATTGGCATGGAGGTTCAATTTCATGTTTAAAACATCTAGGATCAATCATTATGTCATGCCTATCCATCTGACAAAAGATATAAACCGCCAAAGTGAGTCACTTGATAAAAAATGGGAACATGCACAAGTGCAGAATGGGGTATTGACCTCCAAATGACTACCTCCAAAACACATCAAAAACTGAATTCTTAGGGTTGAAACACACTATAATTTCTATATGAAAGGTGCTAAACACATCTCCAAACACTTTCTCAATCCAAGCTCCGGGTCTCAATTTATATGCATGCAAAGTAAGCCTTTTCAAAAGCATTTTTGGGGTAGTGACTTGCGCCTTAGAGAAAATTTTAACATAGGTCACTCCAAAATATCTAGAATTTTAGAACTCCAACAAACCTTATCATAATAGTTGTAAGATGACAATTGAGAAAGATTATTTTTTATCAGCCACTTTTCCGCATCAACGGGCATTTCTCCCAACTAGTTAATAACTTTGCATGAGCAGTCCATAGCATTCTTGGAGGTATGGGGCTTCTTGTCATGCTCACTTGTAAATAAAATTTTGGTCTCTTGGTTTAGGGAGTTTGGATTTCCAATTTTGGCTTGTTGGGTCTAATTATTTCTCAGTCTCCCCTCCACCCTTCTGCAAGCAACTCCCTATTCTCTACCTTTCTTTGACTTTGTAGCCCAATGGAACTAGACACTGGTCTCTATTTTGAGTTCTAGATTCTCTTTATCCTTCCAGTTCTCATCCCCCTTTAGAGCCTATTGTTGGTCCATTTTTTGAACATTTCCAAATTTAAGCTTTGAATTCCTATTTCATACTAAACCTTTCTTTTAAGTTTTTAAGTTCCAAAGTTCCTAAATGGTCAATTTTCTGATAGTTCCTGAGTTCCAAAAACTTATGACTTCCTGACTTCCAAAAATCCCCAATCTACAGATGCCAAAGGGTTCCTAAGTTCCAAAAACTCCCAACTTCCCAACTTCCAAAAATCCCCAACTTCCTGACTTCCACAAATCCCCGATCTCCTGACATCCCAAACACAAGTCCAAAAATCCATCCAAAAAAAGTTGCAAATTTATTAAATCTAAGGATGACCCACCTAATATTTTGGTCTCAAGTGCTCCCATTTTCAATTTTATGGCCACACGATATCATGTGATATGATATTTTCCCTATGGAGCAATATGGTTGACAAAGCCAATTTACAAAGGAAGTACCATAATTTTGTGAGCTACTCAAAAATGGGTAATAAACCCATGTTTTATTTTAATTATCATAACCACTCACAAACATTCATGATCCCAGGATATCCAGTTAACCTACCATGAATTCACTCAATAGTAACTACAAGAGAAATTAAAACTTTCTCACTTTGTCTGTTGTGTATGTACAATAATCTAAAACATTTGTAGGAGTTTTAAATCATTTTGAGATGAAGAGTTTCATGTGAATGTGAAAGGGTTATTTCATTCTTTAAAAATAAAAAGTTATAGAAACTGAAAGGAGGAATTGTAGAGTCTTTAAATATGTAATTAATAGATTATAGAAAGAAGATGATTTGTTCTTTTGTAGCTTATGCTCGAGAGAGGGAGAATTTTCTACTTTTATGGATTGTAAAGGAGAATATTAGCATTTTTCAGAGGAGAAACATGGTCTTTTATGTATAGAAATAAAGAGGCTTTGAATTTTGATTTTGCTAAAGAAATAGTGGAGTTCTTTTGAAACTTTGTGTTCATCTGTATCTCTATTTTATTGTGGTTTTCCTGTGTCAATTACAATATTTCTTGGGTGATTCATTCTGTTACATCAAATCATGGGTGTGCTTATTTCATGAACTTTGAGTCAATAATATTCACACAATCTGTAAAGAGTTGCTGTTATTTTCTTGATTCTTTGTTGTGGGCATGGAACAAATGAACTTTGTGTCATTCCCTTTCATTCTCATTAGTTTTAAATCTATCATTCACATCTGTAGCATAGTTATGTGTAGATGTTAGTTTTCATTTATTCCTTTCTGGTTAAAAGCATACCTGAAAATCCAAAATTATATCATAAGAGGGAGTTGTACCTCTAAAATTTAGAGGAGGATTATCCATTTAGTGGAAATTCCTCCAATTGTTAGTTCATTTTGTCTTACATTCTAGGCATTGCGAGTCATTTTTAAAGCTATTTTAGAAAGGCAAAAATCTGAACTAACAAATTGAATACCTAGCTCAAAAGTTATGGCCTCCATAAGCTGGGTAGCTTGAAATAGGAAATGTAAAAACATGTTGAACACATAGCTTTTGTAAAATGGAGTTACACGTGTTGGTGTGTGTTTTGACAGATCATATGACATCTTTAATTGAAAATAAAAGGGGTGCCATTTTATAAGTAGTTTTTAGCCCATGGTTTTGTAGTACCGTTTGATGGTTTTATATATTTTATCTCCTATTTATTAGATGTGTGGAGGGTAGGTGTAAGAGTCTTATAGCTATTCAATTATCTCTTGATATTTTATTAGTGATGCTTTGAGAGAAGCTTTCTCTACATGTATATTGTAATCTGTTATTGATTTCTGAATTATATATTGGACAACTTTTGGAGTGTGGGGTTCTTTTTTTGGAAGGGTTTTCCTCACGTAAATCACTATGTTGTGGTATGCATGTTATTTATATTTATTTTTATTAAATTTTTTAAATTATTGTAAATATTTGAGAAATTTTTTACATTACCCTCCTCTCAAGGTTAGTGTAGGAAGTTATTCTTCTACCTTAATTTCCTTACAATTGGTATATGATCATAATCACTTTCAGTTTTAGTCATGGGTTGTCGGGGATTTTTTACTAATCCATATTTGAGTGGGAGCTTGTGTAGAAGATACTTTGTGATCTTTTCAAAGGAATTTTTAGATGACAATTTATTTAGGGAGGATAGAGGTGGAGAACATTTTTGGAAATGATTTTGAAATATGGAAGTTAAAGATGGAGGATTTGTTGAAGATCAAGATTTGTGGGATGTGGTTAATGAGAATTTCATGAAACCTACATATCCATCTGAGGCTGCTAAATATGATGTTATGGACCATAAAGCCAAGGGTATAATTAGTTTGTGCCTTGTAGACTTTTTCTTGATCAATGTCCTTGAAGAGACCTCTACAAAGAAGCTATGAAAGAATCTTGGTGAGATGCATCAAGACAAATCTTTAGTAAATAAGACCTTATTGGAGAAGAAACTATATTATTTGAGAATGGAGGAGGGTGCACAAATTTTAGACCACTTGGAATCATTAAATATGTTGGTGGCTAATGAGATTCTTTTGTTATGGCCATCAGTATTACTTCTTCTATTTTGAGGACTGAAGATGTGCTAGGTTATTTTCTTTTTGAAGAGATGAAGATCAAGGTATCCATCAGTACCAGGTAAGCCCTATTTATATGCTAGATTTGTGGAAATCCTAGACATATCAGTAAAGACTACAAAAAAAGAAGAAATTTGATTTTGATTCAGAGTCTGAGAAGAAAGATGGTGATGCATTCATTGTAGATTTGGCCACTCATTCATGTGAGGATGCATGGTTAATTGATTTATGTGCACGTTTTCATATGACCTCTAATTAAGATTTGTTTTCTCAATACAAAGAATCTGATGAAAGTAAAATATAATTGGGTGATAATTCTCATTTAAATATTGTTTGTTCTGGTAAAGTTAGAATCAAGTTTCCTGATGTTAGAATATGATAGATTAGTGGCATGTTGCATCTCCTTGGTATAAAACAAAATTAGTTATCCATGAGAAAAATAATAGATTCAGGTATGCAAGTAGTTTTTTTTTATGTAGGATGCAAAATTGTGAGAGGAGCTTTGGCGATTGCTAGAGGTGCCAAAATTGGCACATTTTGTAAGTTGGAAGTGTACAATGTTTAGTGTAATAGTACTCTTGTGAAGACCAAATCTATGCATATTTAATTGGAAAAGGTGAGGGATTCATCTTCAGTAGATGGTCTTGGATTTGGATACCTAAGTGTCCTTTTTTTTTAATCAAAATTACCTATAGGTAAAACTATGTTATGACACTAGAGACTTGACAACATTGGAGAGAAGGGCCTGACCTTGAAAATAAAAAACCATGTTGAAGGTTTGAATAATTATAATCTTGATCTTGATTTATGTGAGTATAACACTTATGAAAACAAAATCACATTCATTTTTATTTGAGTTCTTATAAATATTTTGGTGTATTGGATCTTATTCATTATATGTTTTTGAACCTATAGATGTTCCTTCTTTTGGAAAGTCTACATATTATGTTTAATTTACTGATGGGTATAGAAGAAGGACATGGGTATATTTTATAAAGAGTAAATTTGATGTTTTCAATGATTTAAAAAACTTAAAGCAATGGTTGAATTGCAAACTAAATGGAAAATATAATGTTTGAGGATTGATAATGGAGAAATTTTTTTCTCCAATGATTTGAATAAAATTTGTAAATATTGTGGCATTCATAGACACAAGAAAACTCCATATTCTCCATAATAAAATTGACTTGCACAAATGATGAACAAGACTTTGATGGAGAAGACTAGGAGTATGTTGTGTGGTACTTGCCTAAAATAAAGGTTTTGTTAGGAAAATATATCTCAACCCTACATTTTCATATTGTTACTATTTTTAGTAAGTTTTCATTTGAGCATGAATTTTCCCTATTGTTTCCCAAAAGGTTCAGATGGATTAGATAAGCATGCGGATAATATTTTGTTTCAAGATCATGTCTAGTTTTTAAGGTATTAAAGTTTCCATTTATGGAAGTTGAAACATTTTACAAATTTAATTTTGAAGGCTTTAGAGGCTCGAAAATGGCCTAAAAATATTCCTAACTGGCATAGAGGGTTACAATGTGATGGAACGCATCATGAGCTTTATGGCATTTCAAACAATTTTTCAATCAGACACCCAGTCTAAAAGTTATGGCCTTTAGAAGTTCGATCTTCTGAAATAGGAAATGTAAAAATCTGTTGAACACATAAATGAGTTATAGAAGGGAGTTACATGTGTTGATGTATGTTTTGACACATCATATGGAATACTTTATTGGAGCTAATATGAGATATTTTTTATAAGTGGCTTGACTTGAGTGAAGATAATGTTGTAATACCGTTTGATAATTTCATGTATCCTATCTCCTATATATTAGGTGTGTGAGATGGAGGGGGTGTGTGAGTCTTATAGCTATTCAATTGCCTATGAATCTTTGGTTGATGATACCTCTAAGAGAATCTTTCTCTACAAGTATATTATAATATGTTATTGATTTTTGAAGAATATATTGGGAAATATTTGAAGTGTGGGGGTTTTCTCTTGAAAGGGGGTTCCCCTTGTTAATAACTATGTTGGGGTGTTCATCTAATGTATGTTATTTATATTAGATTTATATAGCTATTGTAAAGATCTGAGAAAGTTTTAAATTACCCTCTCCTCAAGGTTAGTGTAGGAAGTTGTTCCACTACTTAACTTCCAAGTAGGTTTTGGGCTAAAGTTTTTGCCACTACTTGCTACCTAATTAACAAGTCTCCTATATAATCTCTTGTTGATAAAGAACCTATGGAGGCATGGTCAGGTCATAAGCCTTCATCGAGACATATTAGAGATTTTTTCTATGAGGCATATGCATATGTGTCAAAGGAGAAGTGAACAATGTTGGAGAACAAGGTTGTGAAATGTATATTCATTGGATACAATTATAGTGTGAAAGGGTACAAGCTTTGGGACCCTATTACACAAAAGGTAATACATAGTAGAAGTGTTATTTTTAGAGAAACTAACCCTCCTATTACATTGTAGGCAAAAAATATACCAAAAGGAATATGTGATTCAACTACCTTCTATGCCCGATAAATTTTAATTGAGGCCCCTACATAGTCAAGAAGTTGAGGAGAGCTCATCTATCTATGAATCTTTAGAAGAGGAGGAAAAATCTTCAACTTATCCTATTCCAAGGTTTACAAGGCATAAAAAACAACCTAAAAGGTATTCTTCTGATGATTGGAAATGCATTTTTTCTTTGAATACTGGTGTGGATGAACCTAGATCTATAGAAGACGCATTAGGTATGAATGATGCCAAATCCTAGAAAATTATTATGGATGAAGAAATGATAGCTTTGAAAAAGAATGATACACGAGATATATACCATTGCTTCAAGGATGAAAGCTTGTTAGTTGAAAATGTGTGTTTGAGAAAAAAAAATGTTTTAGATGG
The DNA here is from genome assembly GCA_018584345.1 of Thuja plicata. Lineage (NCBI taxonomy): Eukaryota > Viridiplantae > Streptophyta > Pinopsida > Cupressales > Cupressaceae > Thuja > Thuja plicata. Next base: position 3,118,225 of record MU225022.1, on the reverse strand, counting down.
AAGCATTAAGAAGCATAAAGCAAGGTTGGTTGTGAAATACTACTCTCAGGTTGAGGGTGTTGATTGTAGTGATATATTTTCTCTTGTATAAAAATTGACATCCATTAGATTTTTTCTCTATTGCTATTGCTTATGATTTAGAGGTTGAGAAAATGGATGTGAAAATTTATTTCCTTCATGGTGATTTGGAGGAGCATATTTACATGATATAAATAAAGCGCTAAATTGGTAAAACATAAAAGTAAATTGGTTTGTAAATTGAAGAAATCTTTGTGTGACCTCAAGTAGAGTCCTAAGATGTAGTAGTATAAATATATGTTGAGTTTGGGATTTGAGCATTCAAAATCAGATCACTTTGTTTATTATAAATTTGATAGTAATCAATTCATGTATATTATATTATATGTTGATGATATTTATTCATTTCTAAATGGAAATGTACGATTGTAGAACTTAAGTATCAACTTTCTGCTAAATTTGAAATGAAAGACATTGGTGCAACTAAATGCATTCCTAGGATGGAAATTAGAAGAGATAGAGTGAACAAAAAGCAATGGCTAGGATAGAGTAAGTATTTGAACCCAATTTTAAAGAGATTCAACATGTAGGATTACAAGCTATTATGTGTTCCTTTTATAATTAGAATGATTTTTTTTCTTCAGATTGTCCTACATCCCCTCAAAGATGGAAGATATGAGAAAAGTACCTTACCAAAGTGTAGTTGGAATTCTGATGTATACTATGGTTTGTACTAGACCATACATTATGATGGAATCTGAAGAAGATGATCATATCCTAGATCATGTGGTGAATGTTGTAGTGTTCTCATTGTTGGAAACAAGTCTATTTCATAGGTTAGATGAGTTATACAGGTGATGAAGGTGACTGTATAAGAATGTTTCTAAGTATCCAGTGTATCGGTGATAATATAGTCTGTGGTGGTGATTTTGGTGTACGGTGATAATATGAAGGATTCTGATGATGCGATCTTAGAGGAAGTATCGAAAAAGTCATATTTACCTACATCAATGATAGTGCAAGCTATTTCAATGCACAGTTGGAGATTTGAGGCAAACATCAGTGATATCAACAAGAACAATCAATCGGTCCAGTCAAGGTGATGAAATTGAGGTAGTGATAAATTATGTGTTAAACTTTGTTTTATTTATGAATTATATTTGAGGGTCGACCTTGAGGAGTTCAATTTCCTATGTTGGAGTGATCACTTATGGATTTTGGTTAGGATTTGGAGGCTAACTATGGTAGCACATTTTAGGGTTATTCCATCGACCTAAAAGTGTATAAGAGATGAAATTTAATTGAGTTGATGTTGAGAGAGGTTGTTGATGCGATAAATGTAGTGGTTGAAATGAATAATTATATGAGTAGAACAGTGAATTGAGAAAAGTTGAAGTAGATATGTCAAGCAAAGTGTTCTACTTTTAGATCATTTTATTTGAGTTTATTCTCAAGGAAAGTCCCAACCAACTTGTGCTCAAAATCCTCTAACACGGTTACTCCTAAAAGGGTAAGAAAGATCCTAATAGGTCTAAAGATTAAATCCTCTAATAGGGTGACTCTTAGAAGGAGTTCTAAATCCCTTAACATGGTAGTTCCTAACAGGACTTTTGTAATAGCTTCTAACCGGCTAAAGATACTCTTAATCGGGTATGCTCTTAACAAGGTGGTCATAATGCTCCTAACATGGAAAGAATTATTGGAGAACTAGTGAGATTTGTTGGTGGTAATTCCCATTGTGGTTTTTCCCTCTAACAAGGGTTTCCATGATAAAATATTGGTGTCATTTTGTATCTTTCATCGATGAATTTTTTGATATGCTTTTATGTTACACTTAGCTTTTCATGTTGGTTACTTTGGAAGTTGATGAAAATATTTTGTAGATTTGTGGTAACAATGATTCACCCCCCTCTTAGTGCCTTAAAATAATAAAAATTATTATCAGAGCGAAGTTTCCTTGAAGAAGCCTAACAACTTGGGAAGGATCCTTAAGGAAAATATGGAGAGTTTGAGATATCAAAGGAAAATTGAAAAGAAACTTGAAGATACAAAAGAGATCATTGACTAGTTGAAGGAGAAAATAAATAAATCAAGAGCTAAGAGGTTTGAGCTTGTCCAACAATTATTTGAGAGACAAGATCTCATTGATCAACTATTTGAAGAAAGTGGGTATGTGGAATTTGAGACTGCCCTAGATGCTTTGACCTAGGAGAATAAGAAATTGCATGGAGACAATAATAATCTAAAGTGAGAGTTAGAAGCCTTTTCAATAAGAATGGGTGAAGAAATGGAAGCAAGAAAGACTGTAGAAGAAGCAAGGACAATTGTAGAGGAAGCCCTAAAAGCCAAAGATAAAAGCCTAAAATATAAGGTAGATACACTTTTAAAATCTAAACAAGAATGGTACATTGCATGAACATATACATGAGACAAATGAATAATATCAAGAAGCCCTAAGACATAATGAGAATATAAGAAAATAAAATGAGCAACTAAAGGTGACTTGAAGGATGGTAATAATTTACTTAAGAAGTTTAATGAAAGTTCTATAAAACTTGATGAACAACTCAAGAATTGGAGAATGGATGGAGAGAAGCATGGTCTTAGATACACAAGTTATGATGTTGGAGAATCTTCTGGAACCAAGAAGGACATGCAAGATAAGAAAGCCTCACAAAAGGTAACAAGAAATCTAGTAAGAGATCTTATAAACCAGTTTGTTTCAATTGTCATAAGGTTGGACATACTGCTATTGTATGCAAGAAAAATGTTAGATCTAGTGTTCCAAGTGTTATATCAAATGCTAGACCAAGTAATTTTCATGGTTATTGTTATAATTACAAAAAATATGGACATAGAGAAAATTAGAGCGGGACTAGGATGAACAATCAATGGCTACAAGTGAACCAATAAAGTCCTTATCAGGATGAGAACTAGTGGAATGTTACATGATCATATTGTCACAACTATGGACACACAGTGATCAAGTGCAGATTGAGGACAAACAAAGGAAATGAAGGACCTTGGAGATCAACATGTATGACATATTTTCATTGTCACAAGATAAAACACATTGTAAGGTTTTGTAGAGAAAGGAGGAATAAGGTGAATCGACCGGTTAATCAGTTAGACAAGAAAAAGGGAAATTAGACTGTGAATGTTCAAGAAACGAGGAATCAAATGAAGAAGATATGGAAAAAGAAGAGTGAAGAAAAACTATTAGAAGATACCACATCTTCACCAGGTGTGGATAATTCTTAATCTAAGTCATCGTTGAATTAGGGGGAGAAAACATTGTTGAATCTATTAAAGACCCCCTAGATGCATGTGCAGTAATTTATACTTGTATATTTAGATGCATATGATTATTTTGATTTATGGTATGAAGTTTTTGTTTGATCGCTAACAATATTTTAGAAGTATATGGTGTTTTGTTAGTAAGCGGTGATGCAATTAATGTTGCAGAGTGCAGGTAGATAAAAGGTGATTTTTAGGTCTTATTGTGCACCTACGCATTTGAAGAGAAGACACATAGAACCAGAAGTGTAGATTGAGAAGATTAACAACGATTACAATGACCGCAGTAGGATTTGAAGAAGGATTGTGTGAAGGAAACAAAAAGGGTTTGAAGTTTCATTGAGTGGTGATTGGAAAGGTATTTATTTTATCTTATGAGCTTGAATTTAATGATTGAAAGATGGATACACCAATCATTGTAGATATTACTGAGAGACCTAGGCCAGAGTGAAAGAAACATCCCTTCAAATTGATCAAAGATGATCCAAAGGGTGCCCTATCTAGAATTCCTTATGGTGTGATGCATATTGAAGATGTTAGATCATATATTCACTATAAGTTTGAAGACTTAGGTGTATCACATATTTTGAGTTTGTATGATAAGTTGTGTAGTGATTTGGTATTGAAGGATGATCACCAAGTGGTTGCATACAAGGGTTTTGCTCACACGATTAATTTCCCTGATGAATTTGAGGAAGATGAAGTTATTTATGTGCTAAATAGAGTGCATGGCCAATTTATGTGGCTTGACCATCCACATAAGATCACTAAGGAAGCCATACATTCAGTGACAGGTTTTGTGCAACCGGTGTGGTACCAATACTTAGGTCAATCTCGCAAGATGTAGTCACTGACCTAACCAAATCTAAGTGGGATAAGAGAGATATGAATATTAATGATATCATTGATCCGAGTGTGATATTTTCATCGATGGTGATAGGATAAAAGGTCTATCACTCCAGTAGGTTCAACAGTCTGCCCACTGCTGTAATTCATGCTACTTACTGAATGATGATAGAGAATGCTAAATATGATATATGTGCTACTGTATAGTTGTAAGATGGAAGAACTTCCATTGTAGACTATTTTATCCTTTTGAGTAAGTGATTTAGGGTCATGTCAAGCGCCTTGAATGGTTCTCTAACTTGGATCTGGCTTTTTCCCCCTATTCTGCCCCATTTTCCACTTTTTCCAACATGTTTCTAAACTCCCAAACTACAAAATGGGATTTTAGCCTCAGAGTCAAGGTTGACCTCAACCTTGACCTAGGTTAGAATCTACCTTTTTCTAACCTAGGGTTCAGATCCTAGATTCCCAGGGTTTCTAGATGTCAGGCTTTGGAAAGAGTTAATTCTCACTTCTGGGTCAACTGTTTTGGTTTTCAGAGCTACAAATCTTAAATTATATTTAATACAGGTCCTCTTCAAGGGATATAGATCTAATTGGAATTTAATTATGCTATGTAGGCCTCTCTAGAATATTGTTCCCTAGATTCATATATAAGGAAGCTTTCTTCTCTCATTTTCTCTAACCATGATCATCAACTATCAAAGACTTAAGAGGTTTCAAATCCAAAGGTAAAGAAGCAAGATTTGAAGCAAGCCAAGTATCCATTGAAGCATTCATCCATTCTCAAGAATTCAAGCACTCAATTCATCAAGAAGACCCATTGGTGTCCATTAAAGGATTCAAGCTCCATGGAGCCCTCTTGTTGAAGATTTCTCCATCCACATTCTTCCAAGCCTCCTTTTATTCAAAGATCCATTCAAGATTGGTGTTGAAGATCTACAAGCAATTGATTTGAGACATCCTACATCTTGCATTCTACATTCTATATTCTACATCCATTTGGTGCATGCATACTTGTGGATCCACAAATTTGAATCCGACACAAGGGCTTCTACAAGAAAGATGAATTTGGTCATTTACTTTGTTTTACTTATGCAATTCCAATTATAATTTGAGGTTAATTCCAAAAATGGGGTTTGACCAAGGAAAAACCCTCCCCCCAACAAACAAATCCATTTTTATTGTAGGTATAGGGTCATAATAGCAGCTTAGAGTACAGATTCAGATACGCTTTTTGGCAAAATTTTAGGATCCAGAAATAGATTTCCTATTGGAGAATTTTTTAGTCGATTCTGCCATAGGTCAGAATTGGAAATTCTAGGTCAATGGTGATATTGACTTGAGGGTCAAAATTAGAACTGTGTCAAAACAAAAAAATATTTCTGGGTTTTGTTCGTCTCTGTGTTTCTATTCCAGATCCGATCTCAGATTTTCTAGAAATTGAGTGTAGACCCCCAAAAATAGAATTATTCAGATCTGTAACATTTCAATGTTAGTACTTTTCTCCTATCCATTTATATTAAATTTCTTAATATATCTAAACCTATCACACATTCTTTTCTAAAATGGGAACTTAAGATCTTCCTCTTTACACTCATTTCCAAATGATTGATTCGTTTATGCATTGATCCTTCCTTTGGGGTTAATCAATTTGGATCCTCCATTTGTGTATTTAAGGATAAAAGGGGAACATCTTATCTAATCCCATAAATTATTAAATGTAATATTTATTATCTTACATTATGGTTACATCTATTTCTTATCTTACATTTTGGTGAACCCGCGATAGACAACTCTTTCTTTTTGGTGTTAGATTTACATCTTTTATGTTAGATCTTGCATGCATATTAGATTAGCTTTCTTTTATGATCTTGCATTTACATTTCAAAAATTAAAATCAAAATCTTTGTTTCCTAAATTAGTTCATTTTCATTGCATTGGTGTACGAGCTTTACCACTTCTAGTCCTACTTATTGTATCCCAGTTAGAAGAAGCAGTAGACTCATGGGTTCCTTTGATCCTGAATCTTCCTCTCCTTTCCTTAGGATCCTAGATGAAAATTTGATCACTCATGATTCCAATCCTTCTATGGAGCATAACTCTTCTCACTCATCTCATGATGAGTATGATGCTTTAAGAGTTCCTCTTGAATAAGTGCAAAAAATTTCAACAGAACTTGATAAAATGGGAAATTGGCTTATTCAATAAAACCATAATCAAGATTCCATCCAAGCTATATAGGATCTTAAGAAATTCCTTCGTGATAGTGATCAAGGTATTAATATCTTACGTGGTATCACTCATCTTGTGCATTTGAATGTTAAACCTTTAGCTCAAGAGGCTCAAGATCTAGGATTCACTCCTCCTATCACTAGTGAAGGACCTTCTTCTATTCCTTTACCTAGCATTCCTACTTATACACCTCCTTTGATGACTACATCTCTCCCAATTTCATCTATTCCTGTGAGTGTTCCACCAGTATCTCTACCTACCTCACAACCTTCATATCATAGTGTTCCTTTTACTTATTCCAATCCCCTTCCAATTGTGGTTCCAAGTGTTCCACCAGTTGTGTCTTCCATTCCTGTTGCTTCCTACACTTTTCCTAGTGTTCCTAATATTTCTATGCCACCTATTTCTTCTAATGATTCCACAATTATTAGTTTGGCTCAAACTGTGTCATCTTTACAACAACAACTTGCATCTTTAACCCAATCCAAGTTTAGCATTCCTACATGTGACATGGGTAGTCCTTTATCCTTATACATTATTCGTTCTACTGTCCCTCAACAAGCTGATATGCCTCATCTTGAGAATTAAAATGGTAAAGGAGATCTTGTTACTCATGTTAAAACATTCCAAAACCTTTGTAGTGATTATGCTCATGACCATAGGATTTTAGCTAAGTTGTTTGCTAGGAATTTTTGTGATAAGGCCTTGAAATGGTATTGTTCTTTACCTCCTTATTCTATTGATTCTTTTCCTAAACTTGCTAATACCTTCATTTAACAATTTCAAAATAACATTGGTCCACAAGTGTCCTTAATTGATCTAATGCATTGTAAATAAAACACTAAGGAAAAATAGACTGATTTTATTGGTAGATTTAAGCATTTGTATGCTCAGATTTCTTATCATGTTCTTGATATTGATATTCAACATAAGTTTATTTCTATTTTACAAAATGATATTAGAGATAAGATTCTTCTTACTGAATTTACCTCTTTTCAACAAATTTGTCAAGCACTTCATCTTTATCAATTACAAGTGAGTCAATTTGAGAGAAACACTCCAATGGCTCTTGTTCCAATTGATAAGAGTGACGCTGCTCCTAATCCTAATAAGTTTCAGAAACCTAACAACTATATCAAGATCAATAAATAGATGAATGTGGTTGTTGATCAAGTTGTTGTTGCATCCAACAATGCCACTTCTTCATCCACTACTTTTCGTATGAATTGTACATTTACTCCTCTCTCTGAATCTTTACATTCTATTATGGGTAGGTTGTTAAGTGCTAATATGATTAAATTTCCTCCTATTCGACCTGTTCTCCCTACTACAATAGCATCAAAATCTTTTGATTCTAAATATTTTTGCCAATACCATCGCCAAAATGGCCATGATACTAAAAAATGTTATTCTCTAAAGCATAAGGGTCAAGACTTAATCTATTCTAATGCTTTATCTGTTGATAATTTTGATGGTAATGGGAAAAAATTTGTTTCTCCTCCTAATCAAAACCTTCAAATCTATACGAATCCTTTACCTACACATGATACTAATACCATTGCTCAACCATCTTCTATGAATATTGTTTACGATTCAAATATGGATGATCTTAACCACATTGTTAATCATGTGGAGTGTGTTGTTCCACCTCAATCTACTGTTCAAGATCCTTCACCTCCACTTAAACTTCAAGTTCCACCTAAACAAACTAAGGATTTAAACAACCTCAGGAACTTTCAATTACCTTTGATGATTCTGAGACTATTAAGGCTCTCGATGGTCCCCTTTATATTTATTCTAGGATTGCTAAGATACCTACACATGGTTGTCTTGTTGATCCCACATCTTTAATAAATGTTATTACTGAGGAAAAACCTTTTATGAAAAACCTACAATGTGATTGTTATGATACATCTGATGCATGGATCCAAACTTGTAATGGTTTTCTCTATCCCTCACTTGGTTCTATTAACTTGCCTATTGAACTTTGTGGCTAGGTTGTAGATACTACCTTCATTGTCATTCCTACTTCTGATCAATTTCAATTCAAATTTAGTTTTCCTTGGATAGCTGCTATGCATTATATTTCTTCTCCTATTCATAAATGTCTTAAGTTCATTCATAATGGAGAAGTGAAAATGATTAATCATATTTTGTATCAACCTTCTAGGACTGGAGATTGTGCTACTCTTGATTTATTTTGGCCTTCATTCCCTAATTCATGTCCTCCTTTCCCTGACAACCTTTTTTGTTCATATCAAGCCTATAAACATCGCAAGATTGTCGAGTTAAGCATGCCTCAAATAGATCTTAACCGTGGTCTTTTGCCCACTCCTTCTATACCTCCTTTATCCATTACTACTAGCTCTATTACTCAACCTCTCAGTGTCTCTTCTTAGCCTACTACAAATCCTACCAACCCTCCTATAGAACATGTGAAGGATCCAGTAGTTATTCCTCCCAGTTCTCAACATGTGTCAAACAAAGAAAAATGTAACAAATCTGCTAATGAACATCGTAAGAAGCATAGAGTTAATTCTAGGGCCCATGCTTCTATTCTTTGAAATTATTTACCTTCTTTTGACCAACCTATGCCTGATGTGTTGAAAGAAGTTAATATTCATAATGAGGTTAAGATGAATGAGTATGATGATCCTATTCGCATCTTAGATCCTATTTTAATTAATCTTGATGAGGAGGATACTCTTGATGATCCTATTGATCTTAGTGATGAATACGAGACCATTGATCTTGATACTAATTTACCTCATATGATTTCAACTCAATTGATAATTACACCTACAATCAAACATAGTGACTCTCAAGAGGATCCTTGTTTGGAACTAACTATTATTCCTAATGTATTAGATATAGTCCCTCTTGCGAGTTTCCCACCTTCCCTAAATAATATAAACCAAGATGTGGAAAGTAGGCAATGTGCCTGATTGGCTTATCCTTCATGATAGCCCTTTTTGTGTTTGCATGTTGTATTGTGCTTCTCCCGTAATGTGTTTGCTAAATGTTTGTTAGACTCTTTTATATGACCCTTGTTACTTTATTGGTGCAAGGTGATAAAGGAATCAAACCTGTTGTGCAATTCCTCTATATGTATCTCTACTCTTCTATATGTTTTTTTCATGTTATGTTGTACTTGTGCTATTGATCGTAAATATTTTCCTTGTGTAGTCCGCTTGGATCTGCGACATGGTAGCACTGATTCTTTTTGGTCTCCATGTTGTGGTCCGAAAAGACTCTTCTTCATAACTCTTGTGTTTTCTTTCCTCCATTGTAATTGTAGTTCTACTTTCTTTGGGGAATGATGTCAATTAATTTTCAATAATATCATATCTATATATACATATTATCCTATGATCATATTGACCCCACAGTAGGTAGATCTCTTATGTGTTCTTTGTATGTTTATGTGGTATTTCCCTTGATTTGTCTCCGTTTGGGGGCATCTCGTAGTGGAAATGTAATCAGTAGAGTTGTTTATGTTTTTGTTCAAGCCATTGCTCCTGTTAAAGTGTTAGAAATGACTTTAATGTGGGGTCATATGCTCTACTCACTTTTTGTACATATGCACTTTCAAAATATATTTCAAAACTTAAAATTTTTGCCCTTTTTGGATTAAAGACAAATCCTTAAAGCATGGATATTTACCTTATAGGATCTCTTGATCCCTCCAGTTTAAATTTATACGGTTCTCTTGATCCCTCCAGTTTCAATTTACAATGTTTTGACCCCTTAAGGTTGGAACGTGTCCTCAAGATCGGATCTCCCTGATGGGTTGACTAGTGAGTAGCCACATTCACTAGGCGGTTCAACTCCATCTTTCCAGTTGCACTATTTCCTTGTGTGGTTCACAATGGGACATAAGTTCTCAATGGGCGAGGTAATCACACCCTCTCTCTTTCTCCATAACTGGTGATGTCTCTCTCATCATGATCTTAGGGTTGACACAGACTTAAGTCCCTAGGGACTTGAGGATTTATTTTTCCCTTTTGATTTCAATAAGATTATATGTTCTTTATGATCTCCTTTACCAAGAGTTTGCGTTGAGTCCATACTCTTACTAAAGTGGGGGCTAAATGTATAGTCAGAAAATGGAAACAATTCCATTGTAAACTGGTTTAGCCTTCCAAGTAAGTAGTTTGGGGTCATGTCAAGCGCCTTGAATGGGTCTCTGAGTTGGATCTAGATTTTTCCCCCTGTTCTGCCCCATTTTCCACTTTTTCCAGCCTATTTCTAAACTTCCAAACTGCAAACTAGGATTTTGGCCTTAGGGTCAAGGTCGAATTTTTTGGGTCAAGGTTGACCTCAACCTTGACCTTGGTCAAGGTCAACCTCAACCTTGACCTAGGTTAGAATCAACCTTTTTTTGACCTAGGGTCCAGATTCAAGATTCCTAGGGTTTCCGGATGTCGGGCTTTGGAAAGAGTTAATTCCCACTTCAGGGTAAGTTGTTTCGGTCTTCGAAGCAACAAATATTAAATTATATTTAATATAGGTCCTCTTCTAGGGATATAGGTCTAATTGGAATTTAATTATCCTATGTAGGCCTCTCTATAATATTGTGCCCTAGATTCATATATAAGGAAGCTTTCTTCTCTCATTTTCTCTAACCATGATCATCAACTATCAAAGACTTAAGAGGTGAAATCCAAAGGTGAAGAAGCAATATTTGAAGCAAGACAAGTAGCCATTTAATCATTCATCCATTCTCAAGCATTCAAGCACTCAATTCATCAAGAAGACCCATTGGTGGCCATTCAAGGATTCAAGCTCCATGGAGCCCTCTTGTTGAAGATTTCTCCATCCACATTCCTCCAAGCCTCTTTTTATTCAAAGATCCATTCAAGATTGGTGTTGAAGATCTAAAAGAAATTGATTTGAGACATCCTACATCCTACATTCTACATTCTATATTCTATATCCATTGGGTGCATGCATACTTATGGATCCACAGATTCGAATCCACCACAAGGGCTTCTAAAAGCAAGGTGATATATTGATCTCACATCCTAAAGATTTGTTATCTAAACTAGTCGATCTAAATGAGCCCAGATTTGGAACCTATGAAGAAAAGAGTATGGAAGTACATAGAAAATTGACCAAAACAATGTTTAAGAAGAAGATAAAAAAATAAGTTGAAGAGTTTGCATTAAAGAAAGGCTTCACATAGGAAGCTATTAACAAAGCTAGAGCCAAACATGCTCTAGAGAAAGCTAGGTCATTAGGATAAAAATCTACAGCAACATATGAAGACATAGAAGTCATTTCTTCTATAATTGGTAGTGCCTCAACCAATAAGCAAACAAGAAGTGCACTGTTTTAGTGAAGAAGGATAAACCCACTCCTCCAACAAAGGCACCAATAATGAAGAAGAAAAAGCCTACTCAATCAATACCCACAAAGGTGAAGAAGACCATAGGTAAAAGGAAGAAGGAGAAGGCTTAGAGATTTGAGAAGATTGAAGAAGAAGTAGAAGTAGAAGGAACTGAATCAGATTAAGAACAATGAAAGATGAAGGCAAGTGACAAGAAGTCCAAGGTAGTAGGACCCCCTACTATAAAATCTCCTAAGCCTAATTTGGGAAAATTTATTTCTGTTGATAATATTGTTGGAAAAGTCAAGAAATGGGGTGTAATTTTTGGTGTTATAAACTTTTATGACAAAGTAAGTGAAGAAGAACAGAGAAAAATTGAGGATGCAATTGCATTCAACATACACAAGTTAAGTAAAACACTTATAGAACTGCAAGGGAAAATTCCTTCATCTTTGTATACTAAGATTGAAGCTAGATGACATACAATGTTGAAGGAAGATAAGGAAGAAATTGAATATAAATTAGTCCAATTACAACGAGAGATGTCTAAAGATAAAATCCAAGAGACACTTAAGAAAGTTAGACCTGAATTCAAGACCAAGCCAAGAACTATAAGATTACCGATTGGTGATTCTCAATCAATGCAAGAGGAAACAATGGGTATCTTGAAGAAATTATTAGATCTTGAGGAAGAGAAGATAGATGATCAAGAGAAATTTGAAGAAGAAAGAGGACAAGATGATAAAGACCCTGAGTTCACGCAGACTGATGAAGGATAGACTATTGATGGTGCAAAGATCACACTTGATAATGGTTATTTGGATGAGCCAAAGGACACTATGGACACCGTAGGTGATATTCCTATCATGGATTTTACTAATGAATATGTGGATATAGGAACATATCAAGTTATGACTGATGATTCCATGAACAATGCTCCTACTGGTAAGCAACAACAAGAACCAACAATAGAAGAAACCAATAAAGCAGATGAGAAGAAGAAACAAGAGCATGTGCATACTGAGGATGTGTAGAAGGAAGGAGATCGAGAAAAGAAAGAACCACAAAAGGAGATGACAACAGACAAAGGAAAGGAAAAGGTAATATCTTCTATGTCTATTGTTCAACAAAGTTTTGATAAAATGAATGAAGATGACATACTAATCATTCAAGGACCAATAAATATTAGTACAATGAGCCCAAAAGAGTTGATGAATGTTCCATGACCATTAAGTCTAAGGCCAAAAGAGATCAAAAGAAAAAGGAGGCACAAATTATATAGAATGCAAGAGATATATTGTCTGATCTTGTGCATAAGGTAACTTATGAAGAGAAGGATACACCTATTGAATAGTTAGGTCAGTTGGTGATAGTTGCAAGTGAATAAATACAAAGTCTAGATGATGCATCAACAATAAAGGAAGAGAAGAATTATGAAATGAAGAAATTAGAGAAGTTAGTCCACTAGATTAGATTTCATAGAGGCACATTAACAGTTGAGATTAAAAAGGTGAAACAAGCACTGGTAGAAGGTGGTAAGATTCTTACTTCTATTTTTGATTTCTCACAATTTTTGAAGAGTATTGAGTAGAAAAAAGGTGAATCTCAACAGGAGCTACATAAGTTACTAGGAAATTTTGATCCAATGAATCATTCCATTACAAGTTTTGGAGCATCAGTGAGCCGTATTAATCATAAGCTCAAAAATCATCATAATGAGCAAGAGAAAAGGGTCTTAGTATTGTTAGAGCTGTAGAGTCTACTGATTCCAAAGTTGGAAATTTTGTAGAAATGAGTTAAAGATGCATAAGTCATATAATCTCTACCTGATATGAGTACAGTGGATGCATTGGAGGAGCTAGCCTATCTACTAACCGGTCAGATAGTGATCACTGAGCATTTGAAGTAGATATGGGAGACTGACCTATAGGTCTTAAAGACCAATTTTGGTGATGTACATAGTCTATTGTAATAGGTATATGATACTATCTATACATAAAATTATGTTCTTATCATTTATTGTAATACCTTTTTCATTGTTGTCAAAGGGGGAGAAGATAGTAATGGGGTGTAGATAGAATAAGAGTGAAAATTTTGGCTAAGTATTTTGTATAGGGGAACATTACATACATGGTCTATTTGTAATTACCATAGGGAGATCAATATTACAGTTTAGCTCTGTACTTGTATATTTTTGTTTTGCCAGAGACTTAGCAAAATTTTCTAAGTGTTTCCATCAATGCCAAAGGGGGATATTATTGGCATCCGATGAAGATGATCATATCCTAGACCATGTGGTGAATGCTGTAGTATTTTCATTGCTGGAAAAAAAGTCTATTTCGTAAGTCAGATGAGTTATACTAGCGATGAAGGTGATTGTATAAGAATTTTTCTATGTATCTAGTGTACTAGTGATAATACAATCTGTGGAGTTGATTTTGGTGTACGGTGATAATCCGAAGGATTCAAATGATGAAATCTTACAAGAAGTATCTACAGAGTCATATTTACCTACATTTATGATCACGCAAGTTTTTTCAATGTACAGTTGCAGATTTGAGGCAAACATCAAGGATATCGGCAAGAATAGTCAACCGGTCAAGTCGAGGTGATGAAATTGAGGTAGCAATTAGTTACGTGTCAAATTTTGTTTTATTTATGAATTTTATTGTTGAGGGCTGAACTTGAGGAGTTCAATTTCCTATGTTGGCGAGATCACTTATGGGGTTTGTTTAGGATTTGGAGGCCAACTATGGTAACACATTTTGGGGTTATTCCACCAACCTAAAAGTGTATAAGAGATGAAATTGAAGAGTAATTGAGTTGATGTTGAGAGAGGTTGTTGATGTGATGTTGCAATGGTTGAAGTGGATAATTGTATGAGAAATGATGAAGTAGATCTGTCAAGAATAGTGTGCTAATTTCAGATCAATTTATTTGAGTTCATTCTCAAGGCAAGTCCTAACCGATTTGTGATCAAAATCCTCTAACAAGGTTACTCCTAACAGGGAAAGAAAGATCCTAACAGGCCTGAAGATTAAATCATCTAATAGGGTGAGTCTTAGAAGGAGATCTAAATCCCTTAACAGGGTAGTTCCTAACATGAACTTTGTAATAGCTTCTAACTGGGCTAAAGATACTCTTAACTGGGTATGCCCTTAACGGGGTGGTTGTAATGCTCCTAATAGGGAAAGACTTATTGGTGCACTAATGAGATTTGTGGGTGGCAATTACCATCATGGTTTTTCCCTCTAACAAGGGTTTCTATGATAAAATATTGGTGTCATTGTGTTTCTTTCATGGATGAATGTTTTGATATGCTTTTATGTTACACTTAGTTTTGCATGTTGGCTACTTTGGAAGTTGATGAAAAGATTTTTTAGATATGTGGTTACACTCTTTCACCCCCCTCTTAGTGCCTTATAGTACTAACACATTGCCCACAGAGTGGGAGTTCTTTCTAGATATAAGTCTAATTATGGTAGAGTTTCTTGGGATGAAATTAAAATAATCTTCAAATATTTGACTTAGGTATCTCAAATTTTCCTTGATATTCATGGCTATGTGGATTTAGTTTGGGCAAATGATATTGATAGAAGAAGATCCACCGGTGCTTGTGGTTACATTATATTATGGTGTAATTATTTGGATGAGTAAGCAAGAAGTTATGGTTTCTTTGTCCACTACTATATCCAATAATATGATAGGTACTCATGCTTGTAAAGAAGCCATTTGGCGTTAGATGTTGTGTTCAAATAATGTAATAAATCAAGGAGTGGTGATAATATCTTATGATAGTTAGAGTGTGATTTTCCTAGCTAAAAAACTGACATCTCATGCTAGGACCAAGCACATTTATGTTCAGTATCATTTTGTCAGAGATATGGTCGAGGATTGCATGTTGAATCTGGTTAAGGTAGAGACTTTGATGACTATTGAAGATTTGTTAAATAAGGTTGTGAGCATAAATAATTTTAGACGGTGTTCAGATTCTATGGGCCTCATTCCCCCTAGAGATTAAAATATGGTGTAGATACTCCCTTTGATCTCGCAAGGTGTTCAATAAGTGGGAAATTTTTAGGAAAATATGCCTCAACCTTTCATTTACATATGGTTACTATTTGTAGTTATTTTTTATTTGAGCACATATCTTCTTTACATTTTCATGAAAGCATTGAGTGGGTTTTATAAACATGTCGGTAAATTTTTGTTGCAACATTATGTCTACTTATGAAGATATTAAAGTTTCCATTTTTGAAGTTGTTGAAGAAATTTTATGAATTCAATTTTGAAGGCTTTAGATGTAACAAAATAACATAAAAATGCGCATTACTAATGTAATGGGTTACAACATGATAGAGCATGTCGTGAGATTTTTGGTGCTTGAACAGTTTGTCAATTAGACACCTAGTTCAAAAGTTATGTTCTCTATAAGTTGGGTATCTTTAAATAGGAAATGGAAAAATGTGTTGAACACATAAATGAGTTGTAAAAGAGAGTTACATGTGTTGGTGTTTGTTTTGATACATTATAGGTCATCTTTGATATGAGATAAGGTGGGTTTTATTTTATAAGTTGTTTTTGGCCCATGGTTTTGTAATACCATTTAGCAGTTGCATGTATTGTATCTCTTGTATATTAGATGTGTGAGATGCAGGGTAGATTTAAGAGTCTTATCTAGATATTTAATTACCTCTAGAAATTTGGTTGGTGATAATCCTAATAGATTATTTCTCTACAAGTATATTGTAATAACATATTACAATCTAAATAATATATTGGGCAACTTTTGGAGTGTGAGATTTTTCTTCTAAAGGGTTTTCTCCATGTAAATCATTAAGTTGTGGTATGCATGTTATTTATGTTTAATCGTGTTAAGCTTTCGTAATAGTTGTAAAGATCTGAAAAGTTTCTTACATTACCTCTCTCTCTCTCTCTCTCTCTCTAGGGTATATGGAACTTATCATATATACCTTATTCAGGGCCTAGGGTTGACAATTTATCATGAACACCTTAAAGGGTCTAGGTTGAGGGATAGGGTTTCTAGGGAGGAGGTTATATGGTTTAGGGTTCACACTTGATGGTTGTGGTTTTATCATACAATCCTTAGGGCTAATGGTTGAGGTTTATTATTAAGTGAAAGGGTGTGTGTGTGTGTGTGTGTGTGTGTGTGTGTGTATATATATATA
>MU225022.1:3086586-3101261 GCA_018584345.1 Thuja plicata | reverse complement strand
TATATATATATGCACACATGAATTTATGTCAAACAAACACACAGGTGGTCTATTTAGTAAAATAAATATGTATGTACATAAAAAATGTACATGTATTTTTAATTATAACCATATACACATTTATAATTCAAATTACATGTATGTGTTAAGGCGTGCACTTAGGCTTGGATGATAGGATTGAGGCTTGAGAGCTTCATTTCGCTCTGTTTTGTGTGTTTTCTTCTTCCAATTTGGTTTATCAACTTCCTCATCATTAGGTTTACACGTTATCAAGTGGGTATTCGTAAAAATTACCACCATAATTTCACATGTCTTCTGAGCTTTCTAACCATATATTTTTTGGATTTGAACATCATAATATATTAATGTTTAATTTCTTTTGCCAATGTTTCCATAGTTCTCAAAGATGTATGTGTACTATTTTTTAGTAAATTTTGACCTACTTGTCCAAATTTGAAATAAGTTATATATTATTATTCTACACTCCATTCATTACACATTTTAAAATAATCGCCTTTTCAGTTATTTTGGTGCAAGTAACGTGATTCACATGAATATATATGTGATTTTTAATATGTGTCCACTTTGAAAACTCAACCAAAAAAATGAAAAATATATAAAACTTCTATTACTCACTCTTAACTATCTATCTACCAAGGGTTTTTCAAAATACTAAATGCAACTTTAACTTTTTTTGACCCGTACACCATACACTATTTTATGTTTTTCTTAAAAAAAATTCAATAGTTTTGTGTGTGGGGAGGATTTGACCATCTTAATTTACTATCCATTTAAAAGAAAAACTTTAGTTGTTTAGAAACTAGATTTAGAGTACTACAATTCTTGTTCTTTTGGTGTCTTATAATTTTGAGTGCATGAGTCTCAAATTGCTCCTCTAAGTTCAGGTTTAGCTGATTTTAGGAAAAAAGAAAAAGTGGCCACTTTTGACCCCCTTTTTGCTCACCATCTTGGTGCACTTTCCCTACTGATTATTTAGGAAGCTTATTACCTTTTATTTGATTGAATTCATTACCAATGATAATATCATTTCCATAAATATTTTCAACAATGCTTTAGAAAACAATATCCCAATTCTGGTATTCTTCTATACAATGTGAGAATTTAAGCAAGTATTCATCATAAAGAAATTGCTAATGACACATATTATTAGGGATTGAATATCTTGTTAGCAGTTCAACCTTGGAAATCCAAACCAACATTTTATCATTAGATTTGGCTTCTATATTTTCAACAAATTCCCTCTCCCAATCCAATCAATTGAAAATACATCAAACAAATCAATAGTGTTCCATACAACTTCATACCTTGAAAGCATATTTTTCTTTAACTCAAAAAACCACCAATTTTGAATCTCCCAAGACTAAGATTTTTTTATTTCATGTTTCACAAATAAGTTCAACCCAACAATAAAGAATCATATTTGACAACATTGTTGGTGTATTCAAATTGTAGAGTGAAACAAGATTTAAAATACTTACCATTTGGTGAGATAATAATTACCTCAACTCTTGACATGTCCTTTGAAAATGCACAATAAAAGTGTATTAGCCATATGAAATAATCATTAGAAGCTATTTAGACTTTTTTGGTAAAGGAGTTGGCTTCTCTTATATAGGCCAAGATACCTCAACCTTGAATTTGTCAATATAGGTGTTAATGAAGAAAACCTCTATGTGGACTCAAGTTTCTCTACAAGTCTAGGGATTATTTTATCTTTATCTAGTATCACATTATTTCAATTTATAGAAATAAGAGCATAATATGAATCCATTTGTATTCCCCCTCTAACAATTGAACATAACAACTGAAGAATTTGTTCTAGATAGTAACATCCCATACTAATGTGGGATATTGACTATTATGATGTTGATACTGTAAGTGTTTAAATTAGGAATGCAACCAATTTAAACTCAACATCTTTAATGATACCTATTATTAGCACCTCTCTTTAATCCATGGCAATGTATTTTCCATAGGAATTTCTAACTTGAAGACCAAGGCGATTCATAATTAACAAGGGCATGAAATTAGTGGAGCCACTCGAATCAAGCATGCTAGTTTTTTTACCGATTTGTCATTTATTAGTAATGTGACATAAAATGGGTCAAATTGAGGTGGAAATTTAATTAGTGTGGTCCCTAAATAAACCTTAGGAATCGCATGAGTTGAATCCACTTCACTTGCTCCCTATCCTTTTCTTGTTGACCAACATCATTTTCATTACTGTAAGAACTTGTTATATCATTAGTGTTCATATATTCTCATTATCCCTAGCAGAGTTACTAAACCTTAATCTATGAGATAACATGTTTCATATCTACTAGTATATACTTTGGCACATTGTTAATAGGTATAGTATCACGACTGAGAAGGGTTTCCTTTTCCTTTTCCTTCATATTACCTTCAGGAACACAAGCACCTTTGGAATTTATATGTTGCTCATTTTTACAATCCTAGATTAAAGACATAAATTTTTGGTGTGCGATTTTCATGCAAGGTACACCACTTTTACAACTATTCCCTTTTTTTCATCATTCTTGATAGACATTATACTTTTATTTTCATCATTTTTTTCCTTAATGAAATTTTTTCCTTGCATTTCCTTGGCTACAAGTATTCCCATTTTGTCTCAAGTTAACTTGGGCAACTACACACCAACTATCAAGGCCTTAATTTCATCGTCTAATGACCTTCTAAATTTGAATTTGAGGCTAATGGACATTAAATTATGTACATGGTATACTACTTCTTCATCATCCAAGAAACAATATTGATGAAAATCTATTATCATACACCTTCTGTCATCAACATCTAATTCAACTCCACTAACATTTTTTAGGTGTACTCTTTAATAACCAAACACAATCTAGTGGACATAGTTTTTATGTTTTGGTGTTCACAATATTGCTCAATACCATGGTCAAGATCATTACATTCATTAACATAATTTAATAAGATTGTGTTACTAGACATTATGATGGAGATGAGGCAATCATAAAATAATACACCATGTAGTTTTCGCCACATTTTTCACTCCATATTTCTCCAGAGAACCTAATGTCTCTTTACCTGATGATCCCCTCAAATCATTATGCAATGGTTACCATTATGTTATGTTGTGTGGTAAGGATGAGTAGAAAACTTAGGCATTTTATCTTTCTTATTATGATTTGATTTGTCATGTGATATATACATTTTATTTTCATTTTGGCGACCTTGTAACCCAATTCCTTCAAAGAACTCACAACTTTATCTAGCTTATCTTTAGAAGTGGGTCCTTTTTTAAATTTCCCTTGTCACGAGTCAAAATTTTTACATCACTTCTCTTGTGAAGCTTTCTCAATGCTCTTTGATTTTTCTCTATTTGGGTAACCTCCATAAATCAACCTCTTAATCTCTATAGGTAATTTTATCTCAACAAATAGCTCATCTTGGAATCATAAGCATTACAACATAAGATCAAACACATGATGGATTCATTAGGTATATTGTATTGAAATTTGGGATCTAGACTCATTTGACCTCTTAGTGATGTTAGTAAAGTTATTAGTAATAAATATTGGGTCATTCTTGTCATCATATTGCTCTCTAAAAATTCTTTTTATTTCTTCCCATGAAACTGCACTAGCATCAAGAAATCATGTGTACCAATTGGTAGCTTCATTAGTGAGAGATTGCACAAAGATTTTCATGAGTGCATCTTCATCCTTAATTTCAAAGACATCAATCGAATTTATTAATGACTTCAAATTATATCCACCACATAGAACACTTTATTCCAAAAACTTTCCCTAAAGTAGTTTCAAATTTGATTAAAATAGGAAGATATACCACTTGATTCTGGTGAAGTTCAATTGTTTTGTTGTACCTTGTACACACTCTTCATTACAACAGGGACCCCATCCATCATTTTTCGGTTCTAGGTTTGTCTAGTTGCGCTCTTAGTTAATCACCACCCCTTTGGTAGTGTCATTGAACAATTCTACATTTTGCCCTATATTTAGGGAAAATATCAAGTCATGATGACACTTTAAATTGTGAGATTGCAAATCGCATGACAAAGAGAAAACAAGTTGATGATTCATAGAAAGGTTTTTCTCTTTAAGGACCATAGATTTGAAGATTAAATACCGAATCTAGGGTGTTGAGAGATGAAATTAGGCCTGGAGGCCACTTCAGAGGTTCCAACTACCTTTGGATTATATTGGGACCACCTTCCCAAAAAAAGTGGTCATTGAGGAATTAGGATTGATTCAAAGAATACAATGATAAAATTGGGTTACAAACCCCTTCGTGGAGTGGGAACACAAAAACCGACTAAGTCAAGAAGGAAGTTCAGTATTCAACAAAGTTCGAGGATTCTTCAAGTATTGGAAAACCTCAAAACTCCACAAACATAACAAAATCCCGAAAATCCCTAAGCCATGCAGAAACCCAAACCTCCCTAGGAATGCATGCACACAAATAACAAATTAGATCAAATATCGACTTTCATATATGAAATTGTAGAAGAATCGTATATGTACATATACAAAATTGACATATATACCAACTCAAAACAAGTTTTACAAAATGTAGAATATGCCATCTCAAAATCTATATACGATACCCATGCCAAATCACTGTTGTTGAGTTTTTACATATACTGTTATTTAATGTACTTCATATGTTAAAATAAATTTAA
Organism: Thuja plicata; assembly: GCA_018584345.1. Classification (NCBI taxonomy): domain Eukaryota; kingdom Viridiplantae; phylum Streptophyta; class Pinopsida; order Cupressales; family Cupressaceae; genus Thuja; species Thuja plicata. The sequence continues at coordinate 3,096,556 of MU225022.1, read as the reverse complement.
AACTAATAATTATTAAGTTTGATAGGATAATTATTTTTTATATGATAAAAATATTTATTTACCAATATAGATTACCAAACTTAATAAAGAAAAAACCAATTTTGCAAAGTTGGTTTTCTTCCGAATTCGAAATACAGGCTTGTTTGAAGGTGAGTTTTGTTTTGTTTTTCAAACATGAGAGTCGATCAGCATGGAAGCGCAAGAAATTGTGAAGATGACATGTAAGAAAAAGCTTGTTAAAGGCGGAGTAGACATTTTACAGGGCATGGAAGAGTTCATAGAATCCTCTACATATCACTCCCTCTTGCAGTTATGTCTCACTAACAGATCCTTGGCAGGTGCCAAACTAGTCCATGCCCACATGATTCAAACCGCTTTCCAAAGCAATGACATCTCATTTGAGAACAAACTAATGAGCAGCTATGCCAAATGCTGTAGCTTGTTGGATGCTAGCAGAGTATTTGACAAAATGCCGGAAAAAAATGTTGTGTCATGGAGTGCCATAATGACTGCTTACTCAAGCTCTGGCTATGGCAAAGACACATTGGCACTTTTTAAGAAAATGAAAACGTCCTCTGTCCAACCCAATCAGTTCGTCTTTTCCAGTGTTGTCACAGCATGCGATCGCTTGGCACGTCTTAGAGAGGTTCATGGAGATATTATTAGAAGTGGGTTTGAATCTGATTTGGTTATATGCAATGCTCTTCTATACATGTATTCTAAATGTGGTAGTGTAGAGGATGCACGACATGTGTTTGACAAAATTCCTCAACGAAATGTGATATCTTGGAATGCGATGGTAGCAGGATATGCGCGGAATGGGTGCGTTTCTGAAGCACTCGAGGTGTTTCAGGGAATGCCAGAACGAAATGTGGTATCGTGGACAAGTATGATTGATGGATATTTGCAGAACGGTTTTTTAAAGGAAGCTTCTCAGCTGTTTGACAAAATGCCTGAGCGGAATGTGGTTTCTTGGACGTGTATGATTTCGGGGTATGCAAGGAATGGGTTTGTAGATAAAGCTCGGGAACTATTTGACAAAATGCCTGAAAGAAATCTGGTTTCCTGGGTTGCGATGATTGCAGGATATGCACAGAATGGACAGGTTGAAGAATCCCTAAAGTTGTTTCGGAAGATGACAGTGCGAAATGTTGTTTCATGGAATGCCGTGATTTCAGGATGCGTGCAAAATGGACACAGCGTTGAAGCTCTGAAACTTTACAGACAAATGCAACTGCAGGGGGTGAAGTCGAATTCCACAACTTTTTCCAGTGTTCTCTCAGCATGTGCTGGATTGATAGCTCTGGAACAGGGTATTGAGATTCATGAAGAAGTAGTTAAAAGTGGACTTGAATCTGACTTATTTGTGGGAAATGCCCTTGTTGACATGTATGCCAAATGCGGCAGCGTAAGAGTTGCACGTAACATGTTTGACAAAATGATTAACCGAGATGCGATCTCATGGAACACGATGATTGCAGGATATGCAATGCACGGTTTTGGCAAGGAAGCCTTAGAACTCTTTGATAAGATGCAATGCTGTGGCCCATGCCCAGATCATGTCACTTTCGTTGGCATTCTTTCTGCATGTTGCCATGCGGGCCTTGTGGATGAAGGCCGGAAGTACTTCAATGATATGACTCAATATTATCATGTTGTGCCTGTAATGGAGCACTATGCTAGCATGGTTGATCTTCTTGGCCGTGCTGGGCACTTGGATGAGGCTAAAAACTTAATCAGTAAAATGCAAATGAAACCTGATTATATAGTGTGGAGTTCTCTGCTTGCCGCCTGTAGAATTCATAATGACATAAAGCTTGCAGAATATGTAGCAGAACACCTAATTGAATTGAACTCACCAAAAGCCACACCCTATGTGCTTCTATCAAACATGTATTCCGCAGCCGGACGAAAGGACGGAGTGGACAAAGTCCGGAAAATGATGAAAGAAAGAGGAGTTTCAAAGGAGCCTGGGTGCAGTTGGATTGAGATTAACAAACAAGTGCATGCCTTTTTTTCAGGAGATAAATCACGTCCACAAATGCACAAAATTTATGAAGAGTTGGATTTATCTTCTGGATAGATGAAAGTAGCAGCCAACTTGTGATGATTGATGTTCACTAGCATTTAAAGTATTGCTGACTGCTGCTCTGCAATCAAATCCATCTCTAGGACTTTTGCTGTAGGAATTTGTTATAAGGTATGCTTTGCATTCCACACTTCTACCCACAGTTAAGACAGAATTCAAAGACGAAAAATCAGGGATGGTCTTGAGGCTGAAGCTAGTATGCAACGAAGCCAAAGAGCAGCTAAAGCAACCATCTAGATTTCAATCGGATAGTCTATGGCTTGGTTGTTTCATAATTACTTTAGGTGCTCTTTGGCTTTGTTGAATCCAGGTTTGTAAAGATTATTCATTCTATTGGATTTCAATTTCTAGCCAACATTGAAGCATAATCTTTTTTTTGTTGACTATGAAAACGCACAGAATTTGGGAATTCTACTTTATTCCAGATGAGTGATTCTGTATACTGCAAGGGAGGCAATTTTGCTGATTATCTGCATGCTAATCAAAAAGATCAACTTACAAATATTCCAAACAATAGGCTTACAAATATTTGGCTGAGTGGTACCTGCTTGAATACGTTTGCATTTCGTTTGTTGCATTTGTGGGTTTAGAACCATGGTGACTTGTTGGTTATAAAGATGAGCTAACTAATGGAATGCAAAGGAGTTACTGAGGACACAACCAACCAGATATTGCCAAATGAAATCCCTACCACAGGTATAGTTTAAGTGCACGGAATATGAATCGAGGATCAAATTCCAATAAGTACATAAAAAAAGGTGGACAGAGGTGTACAGAGTGCAAAGGATGGACTGAGATCAAGCAAGCTTTAAATACAATTAAGGAGTTATTTTTATTCTTCGGAAGGAGAGATTCAGCAGTAAATGGACAAAAGACACATGTATAGACATCCCGGAACACTCGTTTCAAAAAACAAAATGAATTATAGGATTTACAAGCAGAGAGATCTGAATCATAGACAAAGAGAGGATTTGAAGATAATGCAGTCAAAAGATAGGTGGCCAAATGAATGGCAATCTTTTCCTTGTAGCTGATACGTAATACGTCTAAAAGAGTTTGAACAATCCAATATCAACACATGTAACTACTCATATTCATGATTAACACAGGAAATATTTGAACAATTGATCTGATTTCATTCAATACAAGATGAACATACATGTATTGATTTTATAGAAAGATAACCTTTTCTAAAGATTCCATCGAAACTATGATCTATGGATACCAAACATCAACAAGATATTACAATTCTTTTCTTGATCAAATAATTTAAGCCAATACAACATTTGCCCTCGTTATCTCTACCAAACATGCAACCAAGTTTTTAGGGAAAATTTGATCTCATGGACTAATCGGCCGATCAAAGTGAAGATGCCAAGTTTGAAAGTTCAGTAAAATCTGTGGATTTTAGTATAATGACAAACCTTCACTTATTGCAAGAAAAATGAAGGCCAAAGGCTTTTGGATAAGAGTAAAATAATGCTAATGCAAATGGAACAAGTGGTGAACAAAAGAGGGTCTAGGCGAGTCATTGATGACATGTTGTAACTAATGTCTCTTTGGAGCTCTACATATCACAATTCGTATTGATGGGATTCCTAGTGAGCATGTTGCAGACGCTACTGGAAACATTTAAGATAGTGAAGCATGTAATTATGAAGCAACCATCTAGACATTAATCCTGATATTTTCCTCTGGAGGAAACTGTTCAAACCCTGATTCTTGCACTTTCTTTTGCCTCCTAAAACTCTTTGTTCTGTTGTCAATCTAATACTAAAAGTAGATCAAATCACAAATAATTTTATTGACAGGAACAAAAAACCATATACACAGTCATCTCTATTGCTAAACTTTGTCCTCTCTTATTTTCAAGATCGCCATGTAGACAATTATCCCTCTTTTTCATTATTATTGCGAAGTGCCTTTCAAGGATCACAAGTATATGCTAAGAACTGATTTTATTCATAGATCTTTTTTCTTTCATCACGTTTTCTTTCCAATGCTGTCAATAGTATTTATCACGCTCTAGAGAGCTACCTTAAGATTCTACCCGCTCCAAAAAAATTAAAGATTTGCATGAGAGCGATTGCCATTATAAACTATTGAAGTAATTCTGGCGTTAACATCAATTTGTATCTAAGAACATGAATCTAGTCTTGCATGTGAGCTGGTCAACACCTAAACCTCAGATAATGTAGATTTCTGTTTTAATAGCATTTGTTACTGTCGGCCATGTCGAGGAAATCCAACAAAGAAATATTTCTTTATGGAAATGAGAACCTTGTTTAAATAGGGATTTAGGGTGTTCTGTAAACACATTGAAATATTTCAAAAATTCAGAGTGACTTGTTCAGAGCTATGGAGCATACAATGTTAAGAGCTTAGTAGAGAGTGGAATCAAAACCACTCCAGAGCGATATGTGAGGCCAAGCCTGGAGGTCATTGACTTGCACGGTTTGAGAGTCCCACATCTCAATAAAAACACCATAGAAGAAACTTCAAGCGCTGCAGAGAAGTGGGGTTTTTCCCAGATCGTCAATCATGGAATTCCAGACTCTCTTATTGAGCAATAAGAAGTTTTGTTCACAAAAACTGCACAAGGATGTCATGGGCCCTGCACTGTACTCCGCCGACTCGTGATGTAATCATCTCACCTCTGAAAGAATTGATAAACAAAGAGAATCCAAATCCTCCATTATATGTGGCATCGTCTTTCCAAGAGTATATGGAAAACTTCTTCAAGAAAGGATTGATTGCCAAGGATTATATCAATGAGCTCAAAATCACTTAAAAAGATCCATCCGAATAGATGGGATGCTTTCTCTAAGATCAGAAGAAATAATAAATTAATTTCTACCCTGAGCAAGTTTTCTTAAAGACCAAGTCCTTAAGCCCCGTTTGGTTGCAGGAATTAGAAAATGCTGAATTTGATCAAATGGTGGAGATGGTCAAATCATGGATTTGACATTCCGATTTTTCGTTTTCGGAATATAGTTTGGACCATTTGGTTGACCTGGAATATGAGCGAGAAGATGCATTTCCTCCATTTGGTTCCACATTTTGAAACTGGAATTGGAACATTTGTTTATCTTTTAATTTAATTTAAGTCGCGGATGAACCACAGTGTATTGGGGATGGTGTTTAGCTCGGTTTGTGTTTAAAGTTAGGTATGAAGCAATCGACGAAGTTAGGAAGAGAAGAAGGAATCGATGTTTATAAAAAGATTTCCTTGTGTTGAAGCCGACTCATGATTTCCTTGTGTGTTGTTGTGTTGCAGTGGAGACAAAGAAGGGTGTATGAAAAGGGAAGGTGAAACGGAATCTGTGAACGTCTTGATCCAGAGAAAGGGATTTCCTGTGATGGGCACATTTTACTAAAGCAAAAGCAACCCTAGGGAAATCCAGCAGCACATCATAGTAGCAAGACTGATTCTCAAGCTGAGCTAGCAGCAACTTTCATACATACATAGATATTACTACCATACCTCTTTCACATCCATTTACCAAATTTTACCACCAATTACTGAGCACAGGTTCGAATCCTCGGATGCCAGTTCCTTGAAAAAGGCCTTGATTGCCGCACCGACGTGAAAATACCACAATTGCTGAATCACGGATGCATCGTTTCCTTCAGAAGATCCTCTTGCGTAGTTTGTTACCGATCTCATTGCCAGGAATGCTTTCCTCTCGCTCATGCTAACTTGCACATACAAGCCAGTGCAAATATCAGTCATATGGGCAAATACATAAGATTATATTTGAAGCTCTAGTAGCTTATCATACCATTGCGATTGCTGCGCTCTCTGTGTCAATGGAGGTGATGTTCAACTTATTACAAAGGAAGTCTCTGAATGGTTTCACGCGGTATGCACGCAAACCTGAAATGGTTTCAAAATGGGGATTGAAAAAAGGGGAATTTGGCACTCAAATTCCAATTCCACCTTTTCAAGTGGAAGATGTATATGTTGATATTGGGTCAAAATGAGCATATACATCTCCCTCTTCCAATTTCGTTTTGCACTGCCAAACTGAGGATTTGACAAATTCGGAATTAGTTTATGCCAATTCCAGGTCAATTCCAGCAACCAAACGATATGTCTTTTTGTTGGTGGTAGGATTATCGAAGTCTATAATTTGTGTCAATAGGATGCAACTTGCAAGGAAAGTAACTTTTTAAATATTTTTACTATAGAGTCATTATTCTAGCATTCCAAGATTTATTTTAAAGTTATTATGGATCAATGGATTTGAGTAAAATTATGCAATTGAATCCTCATATTAAAATCAGAATTTAACACACTAATGAAGTACCTCCTACTTGTCAATTGATAACCTAAAAGAGCTCTACAATGAATGGTTTATAAGGTACAACACTTCTTAATTTTCTTTTTCCAAATAAAGTTAGCAAGCTGTAATGAAGGAAAATAGATGGAGGGGTGGATCACTAAGATGACTGGACAAACTAGGAAGCTCACACATATCTTCTATCATACATTAGAAGGAAGATGATTCGCTAGTCTTAAGGTGGCTCGAGCACTAGGCGAATGCAGTGATCCTTTACTTGAGTGGAAGAGGATTATGCAAATAAGAATGGAAAATGCAAGATCTAGGACAAGATCAGATTTGGGAAGCCAAGACAAAGATTGACTTATGATTCGAATTTCAGTCTGAAAAGGTAGGTTAGGGGCAAACACCAGGGTCAGGGGTAGCTAGGAGGGCCAGGGGTAATCAAGAGGTCAGGGGGGAGTATGATTGCCTTTGAACTTGCACCTTTTGATGAAAATACTGTCAAACTGTAGCTCTTGGTTAGACCTTCCTACAGCCTCTTTCACACATGTGCCACCTATAACTTGTACATAGAAAAATAGAAAATTGACTGTGGAAAGAGGTTTGACTAAGTCAAACACCGGTTGAAGAAATAACCTTGAAACTGAAGTAGAAATGCTTGAAAAGGAAGCGTGCTATATATGTAGTAGAGGCTTGATAAGATGCTTACACCCTCACAAACCTTTGTAATGTCAAATTGCTCATGAAGATGCTTGAAATTGTCCTTGATGTTGTCTTGATCTTGGATCTAGAATAGGAAGAACATGAGTGCCTTCACAAATGCTTAGATCTAGACATTACTCCTTGTCTTCCATGCTTGATGCTTGATTGAATGAACTTGATGTTTGCTTTATTGCTCCTTGAATACTTAGGATTTGAATGCTTTCTTATGATTGAATGCTTACCAAAACGAGGGAGGTAGATTTTCTTTTATACCTCACCTACCCATTTCGGGGTGCAAAACTCAAAGGAGACCGATGTGGATTTAAGGATCCTGCTAAAATCAAAAGACTGTTGCACGATTCAAATTTGGGCCCATTTTTCGGGATATGAGGTGACTCTTAGGTTAGGGGTGATTGGACTTGTCCCATACCCACCCAGTCGCCCTATGTTGACCAATTTTGGCTTAGATATGGGTTTGGAGTCTAATTTGGTATGGGGATTCTGAAAATATGCACAAAATCGAGGCTAGATCAAGCATAACAGGGATGGAAGCCTTGGACACTAAAATGAGTCCCAAGGACCAAAATTGTATAAGGATACAATTTAGGACACTATACAAGCTAAGTGGTTTTGACCTTGGAGGAAACTCCATGGTTAAGTCTTTATTTAACTAGTATAGTACTAGGATGGGTGACCCCTAAAATAGTTTAAACACTGTACATCACTTGTGTCCGTTTAATCTTTTATACCACGATTTAAGTTTTGTTTTATTATATGAAAAACATCTTCTATATGTCATTTTCGTCGTTAATCTTTATGTTTTCTTTTAACTATTACATGTTTCACTCGCATATTTGTTTTTATACTTAATGTATCTTTTATCATGGCGCATATTTCATGTTCCTAGTTTTGGTATTCTTTTGATCTTCATACACATTTTCATGATCAATATTTCTAATGATACATGCTTGCTACACTTTCTTAAATCATAGCAAAGTTGTATTAAATTTATAACGATCTAAAAAGTATCTACACCATTATCTACAATGATGCAATAGAGGTTAGCACATAAACCCCCTATCACATACAACAATTCAAAGCATAAGAAATGTCATGAAACAAAATTGAAAATACACAAACAACAATCCAATTTCTTTATTCAACAAGTAAGAAATGAGACTCAACCTCTACAAATCTGATTACAAGACTTATTTAGATCATTTCCATTTGAATTTGGGGTCCCCTCACATACCAGACTTGCAACATTATACCATCCTCCTCTTAGACCAAACTCACAACAAAAAAATGTAAAAAACTACCACTCACAGAAACAAAAAACCCAGAAAACAAAACTCCAAAACTTTCCCCAGCCAAATTCCCACTCTCCCAACACCAAGGTCTCTAAAACAAAAGGCTACAAATGCTTTAAAGAAGCATTCCCCTAAAAAAAGAAGACTTAAATTCCCATACTCCTATGCTGCATTGCTCAACTTGCTCCCATTTCCCTTCCTAAAATTAGAGTAAAACATGTAATACATGTGTAAATGACATTGCAAATTTTGCAAGGCTCCCTCCATGTGGATACTCTTGCATTAGACGCCAATGGTCTAAAACTTTGTAGCTGATCATATCATACGGTGAGTGTGATTCTCATCATGGTTTTTCCCATATTGGGTTTTCCACGTAGTTCATGTGTGTCTCTTCTCGTAGCTATATCTTTTGTTTTTGATTAAGGTAAAAACAAGTTTTGAAGGGGCCCCGAGACCCTATACAAAATGGTCAAAAAAGATATTCAAAGAAGCACTCTAAAACAGTACAAAGCAAGACCACCACGAGGGTTTTGAAACAGGCTCCCTCAACCTAGACACAAAAAAGATACTAGAAAAAGGATCTAGCTCCCAAACAAGAACAAACGTTGCTAAAAAGGAATTACATAAAAAAACCAGCAGCCCAAGAACTTCCAGCAAGCAAGCAAGTAGCTATATCTTTTGTTGTTAATTAGTTGGATTAATAATAAATATATGAGAATTGTAGCAGAATTGTTAAGCTTTTAGTTTATGCTAATTCACCCCCTCTTAACATCCAGAGGTGTTCAACATTCTGAATCACCCAAAACACTAAAATAACGTTCATTGCCTTTGCATTGTTCTCATATGCTTTGATTTCATCTAGTGTGGAAGGAGTATCAGATGTTGGAAGAACATATTATTTTCAAATAGCATCAAGAACTCCAAATGACATAGAGTCCAAATGTGATTCCATCCCCCCCTTCCAAAAAGTATAATTTGTTCCATCAAATTACTTAGGCACTTTGTCACCATGTTCATTTTCCATTTTGGATATGCCTCAAGTAGTTAAGCTTCTTCTAAAAGACACTATCTCTAATACCAATTGTTGAACACCTCTGGATGCTGGGGGCGGGGGGGCTTCCATCAGCATAAAAAAACTTAATAAATTTTGCCACAAATCTCAGTAGCTAGTTATTAATCCTACTAACGATCGACCAAAGATATAAAATTGACAACACATACACAAGAACACCAGATTATGTGGAAAAGCCAATGTGGGAAAAAACCATGGTGAGAATCACACTCACTACATGGAATAATTGATTACAAAGTTTTAGGCCAGAAGCCAAGGAATTCACTGTCCTTGATGTTTAGGCACACTACCAAGTATCTAACTAATCCCAAGAGGACTTGCGCAAACTTAAGGCAAGATACAAATCTGCACAAAGTTTCTAAAAGAGTACACAACCTTCCAACATGCATAAACATGAAATAAAAAATGTAGGATCTCCTGATCAACTTTTGTAACCACTCTGTTTGATTCTGCATTTCACACTTTTGCTCTCACTTATTCACTTTACTTTGACTTTACAATCGATCCACAC
>MU225022.1:3071694-3086504 GCA_018584345.1 Thuja plicata | reverse complement strand
TATATATATATATATATATAGTAGATAATTCATTGGAAACTCAACACTTAGGCTGACCGTAAAAATATAAGCAATGTTTATACAAAGTTAGCCACGATGAACACACATACGAAATGCAGTCCACTGCAGGAGATAAAGGGGACCCAAGTTTATCATAAAAGTCTTCCTCGAATGTTATGATCAAAGCACACACATCACAACATTTTCCAAAGCCGGTCCCAAAAGTGGCGTGTAGAAAAGCATTATATACATGTTAGTGGTCGGCTCAATAACATTCTCTGAAGCACATAACACCATATGAAGTGCAAAACACCACAATATGATCACTCTTAACCTCTTAAATCTTCCTCATTATGTATCTGGTCCAATAAAACTTGTATTTAGTCACCACAAATAGCCGAGTTGGCCAGGGGCCAACACAAACAACAATATTGCACTTAGGACAACATATCTTCACTTCCAGAGAAAACCAATATAAACTATTTGAAGTGAAACACTGCATGAACCATCTGGACATTCCACCAAACTACATAACCTGAAATACCAATGGAGAGCATTCTCTGATCCTGTCCTATCCATTCTTGATAGCCAACCTTACTATTAGCAAACATCTTATCTAAACTTATTAAAAAGAATAGTTGGGGACCTAAACAATGATAGTGCAATATTCATGAAACATAGTCATTATAACCAAAATTGCAAGCCGACATCAACTTAGGTGGAGACAAGCAAAGCATACTCCCATAAGGTCTTCAAATTTGTTTCCTTCATATCCATGCTTCTCATACTTCCATCTTCCAGATATATCTCATGCTAACTTATTATCATCATCATAACATTATTTGAACATGCAATGCCAAACATATAATATCCTTTAAGTACTCTTTCCTACATAACAAACATCAGGTACTCTTTCCTACATATCGAACATCAAATACTCTTTCTTGCATAGCACAAATCCTTATCAGATGCAACATACAACCTTTTACCAGCTTCTCAATCACAACAAGTTGACCTCAATACAACCAATAGTTGACATCAATGACAACACAAAGCATATAATGCTAACAATTTGTCTTAATTAGTTTTGATATACATAAAAGTTGTCTAATGCATTGATTCTTCATTTATTTAATGTTTTGAGCTTTTGCACCCCTTTTTCTCTATATTTAGTGTCATTGAGAGTACCACTTATAGAGACTTTCAAAGAGGGGATTTCATGCTCAAGGAAAAATGACGTTATTCTCATATGCTAATATACATGGTGTGTAACTTTAGGTGTATGCATGCTAGTACAAGGTAACCAAGTGGGGACAAGTTGTGTATGCATGTTTGTAGCATTTATGTTTAATGTCCATTGTACTATTTGCTTAATGGTCTTATTTATAGTTGTAGCTTGGTCATTGCTTTGCAGGTAGTATGAGGTAGAAAAGTATCAATGAAGATAGATTTTGTTCAAAAAATTCACCTCCTAATTCTTAAAAGATGTGGGATTATCATTAATAATAGTAGTTAATAGTCCAAACTGAGAGATATATTATCCATCATAATAAAAGTATATTTTTTTGGACAACATTGTGGCAACCTCACCTTCCAAATCCTAAGTAGAGATGGACAAAGGAGAGGTTGATGGATGCAATTTGTGAATGTGTATATTTCAAATTACTAAGTTTGGCAACTAGAAAATTTATTAAAAAATTGATCGGATTCATTTTCCATGGTATTGCAATAGTAAACCATTCATAAAAGGTTTTGAACTATTAGCTTGGCAATTATACGTCCCTCACAAATGCCTATGGCCCTTTGAAGAGACATTGATTTTTAAGTGTCATCAAGGCATTAAAGTAACAAGACCATTATAACCTTACCAATGAAGAATACCCACAATAGGTAATCATTTAGAAGAAAGCCTATAAACATGGATCACTCTTCCCTTATCGATGTATCACAAATACTTAATGATGTATCATATATAGCTTGTTGACATAAGTGATGAATAATCAAAGTGAAGTGAGAGATAGCATAGTTGATATTCATGAAGGAGGAACACTAGTATATCAACGTGTTGGATTTCTATTTTATGAATAATTCATGTTGTGTATAATTTAAAAGAGTCAAACAATTCTACTGCTAAACCATGATATTGAATAAGTAACGAGTATGAAGTTTTATAACCCCTTGAAACTTGTCAAGCAATTAGCTATGAATCATCATGAATGTCAATGAGGATTTAAATTCCAAGGATAAATAATTTTGAAATCCACCTATTAATGATTCATATTTGACAATATTATTGGTGCATTGAAAATCAAGCCAAAAGGCTAAGGGAACTAAGTCTCTAGTTGGTTATAGACATGTATTATTCCAGCTCTTGAAATAATCATATTGTAGTGATTTTCTTACCAAGTTTAATTTTTTAATATTCTTTTATTAAAATATTCTTGGAGTTGTATATTTTTAATTATTATTTGTTGCGGCTTCTCCCTTTTAACATTTAATGTAAAATTCCCTACCTTGCACACATGAGGTTTGAGGAAAGTTGCACTAAAAAAGATGTCTATTTCAAGTTATGCAAGTGATTTTGGCCCCTTGGATTAGTTCCCTACACATCTTGGTTAAGTTTGTTTTCAGTTTATGATCTATATGTATAAATCCTCTTTGTAGATATCTCTTGGCAATGTTTGCAATAAATGTGATGTACGTTTAGTCCTGGAAATATAATTGAGTGATCACATGTGTCTTAACTTGTGATTATTAAGATAATTTTTTTGAAGATTTTTCTCTGTATATTTTCCTAATGATTGTCATTTGGTTTGTTTTTCTAATATGTTTTGTATTTGTTTGCCTATGCTTCTTGAATGGAAGTGGATTATTTGTGTATTTAAATGTCCATTGGTCATAGATGTTGGTTTATGCTATTTTATACATTGGAAAGTTTATGAAATGTGAGTTGAAGCATCATTACTACAAATGTTTGCATCTTCACGGAGAGTCGACTAATCTCTTTGTTTGACACCCACAATTTTCATTTTATATGTTTGAGCCTATCAAATCTTAAAATTAATGCTCCAAAATCCCATAATAGGATTTAAAGGCTAAGGGTTGTTATCATAAAAGTAAAACCAAGGTTCATCCAAAGGTTATAGAGTGTTTTAAAGATCAATTCAAACAAGAGTGGACAATCTCTCTTGCACTTTGGTCTTATCTTTAAACCTAAGAGGGTTTTGTAGAGGCAATCTAAAACAGGTTTGAAGGTGCATAAGGGTAAAGCAATAAAATAGCTTTGTGCTCTATGCAAGACAAGTTCAACCTAAAAAGTTGTCCTCGGGTCATAGACTAGGCAACTGCACATATATCTCGTATAGAGATGAATATAACATCATTGTAGGATATGAAAGATGGTGACACATAGACATGATTCAAAAAGCATTTTTGTTGATAATGCTCATAGAAATAGTTTTCCACATTTTTGTAATTGAAGAATGAATTATAGAGATATGAATATTATCTTCAAACTATTAGTTTAAAATGATTTATTTTTTAGAAGGATAATTAAATTATTTGTTTAGATTAAGGATTATAGCCTATTCAAATGCATAATAGAGTCATGGTTTATAAGAAGGAATGAATAGTGAATGAAAATAAAGAAGGATGATTCAAACATAAATGCATCAAATAGCAGACATCATACATAAACTATACTTAATAACTTAGAGTTATGCAGATGTACATATTCATATACAAGTAATAAATGTTCAGTACAAGATTTACAATGTTTAAAAAATGCTACTACATTTATGAAAACAAGTAGTACATTCATGTTATTAAATGTGATTAGAAGACATTGTACAAACTATTACAGATTTTCCTAAAGACGCACATAAAACCTTGGAGACATTATATCATAGACATCCATAATAACAAATGACATTCAGGTGCTTCAAAATCCATTGTACTCTTGAAAATTCAACATTTAATAGTTGGAACCCTATGAAAATTGTTTCACCTATATATATTCACTAGAAACAACAATAATCAACCCCTTTGATGAACAATATTTCTACATATAAAATATTTAAAATGACCACTCAAAAACATGGCAAAAATATATAATAGCTTCTGCAATTCAAATCAACCAAGTGTGTTGATGGTATCCCACAACATAGCTCAAAAAAATAATAAATAATACATTTGCATAACATTAGAGATCCTTAATTTGGTGAAGTGCATATTTGAAATGACACAATCCCAATTAGGGCATAATGATAGACTTATGATTATAGTAGTTGAATAGATGCATACATAGTGATGCCTTTGAAAATGACTTGCAGGGCATTAAAATATTGTTTCTACCTACACCTTAGTTACCATCATAGAGATACAAATAATTAATGCGCACACACATCAGTAATAAGACAAGGGGCCAATAAAACCATGACCCTAAAGGGTATTAACCGTAGTACTTAATTGATTACAATGGATAAACTACTCAATATGACATTAGAGGAACTATATAAACAATACAAAGAGCTAAACATTTCTAGGATTTTAGAAATAGATGAAAACAAAAATCTTAAGAACCTCCATAGAAAATTGAACTTTCCAATGACTCTAATAGTGTCTCTAATTGGAGATGTTTGTCTCTTCCAGACATAAAGACAATCCAAAAGAATTCTTTGGGATCGAACCACAACAAGGAAAAATTGAATAAATAATCTATCTTTTAAGTCTTGTTTTTCGATAGATAGTGTAGAGTATAATTCCAACTTATTAATTGTATTGGGAGGTAAAATATTGTTGAACTGCAATCAATCTTAAGATATGTTTAAATTGATGGCATGTTGCGACTAATAACTGTTTTGAACTTTATGTATACCACATTTCTTATTGACGGTATTCCTACCTGTAATAAGAGATTCTAATGAGCATGTCCCATACATCACTAGGAATATTTAAAATAGTAAAGAATATAACTAGCACTTGCATTTAATGAGGTTCAAGGGATAAGACAATAGGAAAAAATATATATAATTTAAATGTATATTATTTTTCAATCTTTAGAAAATAAATATTTTGATTTTTATATAAAGTATAAATTTTCTATATTAGTTAAAATTTTAATAAAATATTTTATAATTAAATTAATTCTTATATCTTTTATTAGTATTTATCATTTTATAAAAATAATTAGAAGCTGTGCGCAAAATAGATTTGATAAAATTGAAATACCTCAACCATTGTGAGAGACTTGCGCAAAAAAGATTCAAAGCATAAGCATTTGTCAAGATATGAAAGGTTTGATGGGTTGTAGATATTGCAGCTACGAAATCTTTGATAACATGCATACAAAATGTGCATAAATTAAATAGGGTTCATGAATAATATGATATAATTGGATGTTATTTTATGGAATACAATATTGATATATAGGTAGACCATTTATAATTTATTAGAAAGGGTTTAACAAAACCTTAACTCCATTTAGAAACTTTGAAGCATGAAATATTTATAAAAATTGAAAACAAAGAGGAGGCACGCAATTAAGCCACAACCATGGTTTGTGGATCGGGAGTGTAATTTTTTTAGATCATTTGTTCCCTTTAATCGGTCATCACACACAAGGGTTAATTTCATTCCTTAAAGTTTGCAGATTGCAGAGAGTAATGCTAGTTGAATACCTATCTCTTTTTATGGTTCGAGAAAGAAATGCAAGTCATCCACTACATCCTTCTCTTCTATTCATCCGATATTTCATCAAATCATAATGAATGGTCTTCAAACCTGTGGAAAACCATCAATAGGAGCATGCACATTTAATTAACCAAAACATCAACACAATGTGTAATGTAACGAAATAAAATAGACTACAAATACCTGATCAAATATGTAATTTGCTAACATATGTTTGATCCACTTCTAAAAGTGACATCAAATACTCAAACTCTTGTTTATCTCAACTGCATTTCAATAGAAATTGATATTTTTGAAAATGGAAAAATTTGTGTTTAGAAAACAATAAAACAAAACGTGTAAAATGCATAATCAATAGGATAGAAGATTCAAAAGTTCAAATACCTTATTGGTGGTGTATGCGAATCTCAAATTGTTGTTTTAAAATTTAAAAAAAACACGAATAATGTGTGTTTATGCGAATCTAAAATTATTGTTTTGGAAGAAACAAACACAAAACACAATAAGCATTTTTTGTTCATTTCTTAGGGCAGGTCCCCATGTAGTTGCTTAGCTTAGTTTGGATAGCAACCGGGCTTAGAATTTGACGGTCACCCCTACCTGTCGTATGATTTTTTTATGACAGTTTGATCATTTTAATGCATTTCATTTTACGTTTTAAGAAAATTAGTGATTGTTAAAAAAATTATTTGCGAATAATTTATATTAAATTTTTAAAAATTTAAAAGACTCTAAATTAATAATAATATATAATCAACCATCTACAAAATTGTATTTATGATAAAAATAATATAAAGTTAGAAAACAATTATAAATTAGCAATATATGTAAAAATCTAAATTAACTAAACAAGTTTTAAGTTCATATGTCTTATTTCAAAAGAATGTTAAATTACTATAAATATATAATAAACAATATAGAAATATGTATATTACATACTAATTTTATAAATTATAATATATAGATATTCCCAAAAAAGCCTGTAAACAATAGAGGCTCTACAACTTGAAGGTTGCCGATGCACGTGGCCTTCAGATTGACCAACATTCAATGCAGACCCCGCTTGGTTACCCTAAATACCCAAATTGCGATACATGGTGACTCATTCTCCTAGTATGAGTCCAAAAAATAGAGGGAAGACGTTCAAACAAGCGTTGAATGAGGAAGTTAGCATTCCGGTGGAGGCAAAGTTCGTGATCAATGACAGACAAACCAGCAGAGCAAAAGGAGGTTCCAGTGACGGAGGTGAGAAAACTAAGCCTACTACTATCTGTATCATTAAACCTAATTCATTTATGTCAATTACTACTGAGAAAGAGAAGGAATCTCTTAGGAACACTGCAATTTTCTTAGCGGCCCAGGATGTCCATAAACTGCCCTCGAGAACCTTCCTTAACAACTGGCTCCACAATGTCTGGGGAAAGAAGTTAGGCTACCATTTCTCCTTCCTGCGAATGGTCCAGACTCTTTCTAATTTTCCTCAAGAACCCTAAGTCAAAAAAAGAGATCATTTCCAAACAATATTGGAAAATAGGAAATGCCAATTTTAGGGCACTACCGTGGTCGCCCGAAGCGGCTCACAATGAGGTTCTTGCCCTCTCGAGCCCCAAATGGATTACCATGGGGAGTATCCCGCCATTCCTATAGAAAGTTATTCCCCAAGCTCTAGATCCATTCGAAACCCTCCTTAGAGTGGATAAAACTGATGTCTTTCTCCCTCATACCGATGCCAGAATTTTGATCATGATTAACCCGGGAATTGATCTCCCAGGCGAAATTGTCTTTGACCTAGACGGATAAAACTTCAATTGCCCCATTTCCTTCTTAAGAGGTCTTAACTCTTGCTTCCTCTGCAGAAGGGAAGGCCACATGAGGCATGAGTGCCTGCTGCTGAACAAAAAGAAAAACCCACCAAAACCCACTTCCTCAAAAAAAGATAACACTAAAACTGGAAGGGAGAAGAATGAACCACTTCCCTCCCAACTGGAGAACCCTAAAAGTCTCAATGTGAGCATCCTAACAGTGTTAGATGCTATTTCCAAGTCCCTAGAAGCATCAGGAGGACCTTCAATAAGGACTCTGGGAAAATCCCACCCTCGAGCATGAGGTTTGAAGAGATTGTCGACCTTCCCCAAATCGAGAATTTGGAATTCAAATTGAGAGCAGAAACCCTTGCTCCTAAACACAGAAACTTGAATGCCCAAAAAATCATCCTCAACAAGATTAGAAATATCTCGGCCTGTAGAAGGAAGACCCCTAAGGTGGTTGACAGAGAGACTGAACCAACCCTCCCAGGGGATGCAGAGCAGAAACTAATTGAAGCCTCTAAGAGTAGTGTTGTGGATGCACTGCAGGCCATTAGGAATGCCTATGACAAGGAAGATAGGCTTAATAACATTTCAGTTACCATTATTCATGCCACTCTTAGCCTCGGGTCCCCCTCCTCCCTCCAAGTACCATGTGAGGTGGAGAGGGATCCCCCCCAAGAGTAACAAATTTGATGATGAGATGGAAGAAGGAGAGATTAAAGATATGGGATTGGCTATGGTGCCTTATGTCAACAGTGGGCCAACCGATTATACCTTCAAGGCTAAGAAGATGATTAGGAAACTCCAATCCAAGATAGTAGAGGTGGAACCATTGGGGAGAGTGGATTCTACCAAGGAAGAGGAAGAGACTCCCAAGGTCAAGAGGAAGAGAGGTAGACCTCCCAATCATACCTCTAGTATCAAGCCTCTGAAGATTCAAAAAAGAAGCCTGCCTAATTGTTTCAAGAGATTTCAAGCTCCCATGGATGAGGATTCGCAGTTATAACATGGAGGTTAAACTTACAACATGGAATGTGAGGGGGCTGGAGACCCTAGACAAGAAATATGTTTTTAAGAGATTTCTTAGAATGTAGAAAGAAGTAGACTTTTTGCTGCTCCAAGAAATCAAAGTTGTAGGCTTCTCTTTTGAAATTGCCCTAAAATGCATTTGGAAAGATGCAAGGTTCTTTTACCAATCATCAGAAGGGTAAAGCAGGGGTTGCAATACTCATGCATCCCAGATGGGCCAAAATGGTCACAGACTGGGGATGCTCACCGTGTGACAGGGTTGTTTGGGTCAGCCTGGTGCATGACAATAAGGAGTTTGAAATCTGCTCTATGTATGCACCTAATGATCACTATGATAGGATTAAACTTTGGGACTGGATGTGCAACTTGAAGAATATACCTTGGATAGTAGCCGAGGACTTCAATATGATTGAGAACCCGCAATATAAAGCAGGAGGGTATAGGATGGAATGGAAAGGAAGTGATAAGTTCTTTTGGACTAAGATGATTAGTAAACTTAGGATATTCGACCCACTAACAGGGCAGAAGAGAGATTTTCAAGGAATCTGGCACACCTGGTCTAATTACCAGAGAGGGAACAAAATGATATACTGCAGACTTGATAGAGTTTATGCTAATAGAGACTTCTTCAGCTTCAAGAAAGGAAGTGATGGTAACTCTGTAAAAGTGGTTCCCTACTCACTCTTGGACCACCACCCCGTAGTCTATTCCATTTTTCAAGTAGGATGCTCCCCCAACACCAGAAAGGGAGGGAACTCCTTTGCCCTCAATAATACTCTTCTTAGGAACCAAGAAATGAGGGCTGCATAATCCTCATTATTAGATGGTTCAACCAGGAAGTAACCAAAAAATAGAGTGCCATTAGTAGATGGAACCAATGTACTGACAGTTGGAGAAATGTGTTCCAAGTGTTAGGGAAGAAATTGGCTAAGGACTCAAGAAGACTAGAAACAAAATTACAAGATAAGCTTTGTCAATCTGAGCACCGATGCCAATTGGAGCCAGCTAATGAAGAAGCCAGACTCAACCAAGCACGGGCCAGGGACTCTCTAAGGAAACTACAACAGCATAAGATTCTGGGGGCCAAGGTTAGAGCACGAGCCAACTGGATCCAGGGAGGAGATAGGGGGTCAAAATTATTTTTCCAACTACTGAAAACTAAAGAGGCTAATACTAACACAGATTGTATATGCTTGGAAAATGGCACCCTGACCTCTCGGGAGGATATCCTCCAAGCCTTTGTGAGTTACTATACCACTCTCTTGACATCCAAAGATGTAGGCCCAAGAATGGAAGAGAAGAGAAATAGGATCAAGGAGATTATCCCCCCCGTATCCTGGAGGAAGATTCCAACTATCTTGGCAGGTTGATCACTGTAGAAGAGATCAATGAGGCCATCAAACACATGAGAAATGAGAAGGCCTCGGGACTGGATGGACTTCCAATCGAATTCTACAAGGACAACATTGAATGGATTGGGAAGGACTTACTGCAGGTTTATGAGGAGGCCTTTGAAACAGGTTCCCTGGGACCAGCAATCAATACAGGATGCATTAAACTAATTCCAAAAGAGGGGGATAAGACTCTTATAAAAAACTGGTGCCCTATTACCCTTTTGAATGTTTCCTACAAGATCCTGGTCAAAGTTCTTGCCAAAAGACTGGTTGATATCCTCCCTAGGGTTATCATCCTAACTCAAATAGGATTTGTGAAGGGTAGGTACATCTTGGAGAATCTTATTACCTATTGGGAATCCTTGGAATGGGCAAGGAGCTCTAGACAACAAGTTAGTATGCTTCTTATCGATTATGAGAAGGCATATGACAGAATTGAATGGCAATTTATTGCCACAATGCTAGAAGCTCTGGGATTTCCCCCGCATTTCACTCACATGGT
The DNA here is from genome assembly GCA_018584345.1 of Thuja plicata. Lineage (NCBI taxonomy): Eukaryota > Viridiplantae > Streptophyta > Pinopsida > Cupressales > Cupressaceae > Thuja > Thuja plicata. The sequence continues at coordinate 3,076,080 of MU225022.1, read as the reverse complement.
GCTCACTTTTATGGTGGATGCTACTATGTAGAGGTGAATGGAGTCATTTCTGACCCTATATTATTAACCAGATCTATTAGACAAGGCTGTCCACTGGCTCCGGCCTTGTTTGTCTTAGCAGCAGATTCCCTATTCTACATTCTGAGAGATGCCTCCATCTCCCCTAAAGTAGTGGGAGTTAGATTACCTAATGAGGAAGAACTGATTAATGTGAAATTTGCAGATGATACAACCCTTATGATTGATATGCAAGAATTCAACTTCAAGAACCTCGTGGAAAAACTGGACCTCTTCTACTCAGTCTCAGGTAGTAGGGTCTCTATCCCTAAATCAACCCTCCTTGGGTGGGATGCATCACCTCCAGATTGGTACCAACAATTTGGATTTGCCTGGGGAGGTCCCCTCCATCAAGTTAGGTACCTGGGCATCCTATTCTCCATCCAGTCTAATCTCAGGAACATGTGGGATTGGGTGAGGAACAAGATTGTTGGTAAATTGGGCAAGTGGAACAATAGATTCTTATCATTGGCAGGGAGGATACAGGTATGCCAGAAAATTCTAGCCTCCTATCCTATCTAATACTCTTCAGCATGGATTTTCAACCATTATCAGATCAACTTCATTCACAAAGCTATCATATATTACTTGTGGTCAGATGGAAAGGCAACAAGAAAACTCATGTAGTCATATGGGATTGGTGTACCAGAACAACCTCTCAAGGGGGTCTTGGGCTAAAGGATCTTAGGTGGTAGGGTATCTCTCTAGAAGTCAAATGGATAGCCAAAGAAGCTCAGGACAATAAGCCTTGGAAAGTTCTGGTTAGACACAATATCAGTAAAGGCACCCCGGCCCGAGCCAAGGCTTGGAAGAACCTTCCTAGCATCGATCTGATGATTGGGAAATTCAGAGTGAATGTGGCAGGCTTAGAGGAGTTTCAGTCTATTTGGAAGGGGTGGGAGGAGATCAGGGACCTTGTGAGAAGTAATAAATTGATGGATCAGGATCAAATGGTGTGTGGGGAGAGGTCCATCTGGTGGAATTTGTATAAAGGGGACAAGCCACTTGCATAACTGCAGGGATGCTCTGCTAAGAAATGAAACTCATTAGGCATCAACTATCTGGATGATATCATTGAAAATGATAAACTAGTTCCATGGGAGGAACTTGTTCTCAAGTTTGGCATACCTCCAACCCAATGGAGGACATACACTACCCTTAAAGAAGATTTTTTTGTACTCAATCTCCCTAGAGACACCTTAGTCAACTCTGATAGAACTGACCTCATCAAATGGAGTGATGGCACCCCATTATGCAATACCAAAACCAAAGCTGTATACAAGTTACTGGTAGACACCAATACCATAATTGAACACCTAAATGAGAAATGGAATATGGACCTTGACTCCAACACCTGAAGTAAGAATCTTGGTACCTTGTGGCATGCCCCTGCTGAACCCAAAATTCTCTGCTTCATGTGGCATTGTCTTCTGCATAGGTTGCCTATCAAGAAACCTGTTGGTGAACTTAACTCGTGCTCCTATTGTTCTGAACCCAAATCCTTGACACATATGTTATTTGACTGTCACTTCGCCAAAGCTGTTTGGAACTCATTTGGTCTGACCCCTTATGCTGATTTTCATATTATAGATGTCCTCTCTAGATCATTAGTAGGATTGGATAAATGTTGCAACATGTTCTAGACTGCTCTTTCTTATTATACTCTTTGGCATATCTGGATATACAGGAATGATGATATATTCAATGGTAGGACTAGGATTCTCACTGAGTCTTTGAGGAGACTCACCTTCTTTAATATTGCCTCGCAGGTTACATTAATCTTTTAGGTCAAGGAACAACAAGCTCCAAAGGTCCTCAGTAAGGTTAGAAGTGTACTGGACAGAGAACGAGTCACTTGGAAAGAATCTACCAGGGCTCTAGGTGACCAAGACTTTGAGGTCACACTAGGATAGATGCTCTAGCAGATAAAAGACCAAAGGAAGGTATCTGAGGTGCACACAGGCATAACAACAGTAATGACCAAAGGGAACACCACAGGATTGGGAGTAGAGATCGAGACTGGTCAAGAGGCACAGGTACAGGGAGGTGAAGATGTAGAGGGCTTCAACACAGACATGAGATCAGAAATGGACACAAAATAGAGGGAACAGATACTGAGGGGGCAGATCCAATAGTAGCAGTAATGACTTTGTACAGGACCATGTACCACGGGGCATTGCACAGGCCCATGATACTCAAGAAAATAGGAACTCCAACTATGTCCCACCCATTGCCTCACGGCCTCCCCTTCCCCGGGAGGCATACTTCTCCAATCCATACAATGTCATCCTGCATGATGACCTGAGACTCAAATGGGCAGACCATGAATGACCGTGGACAGCCTGGTTCCCCAGATAGGATAGGAGGATGGATGTAATTGTTTAAGTTTAGTAGTATTTTGAAACTATTCGAGTTATGATTCCCATTTGATGTACGGGAAGTGTAATTTTTTGTATTTTAAACTCTGTTATAAAACTCCCGATGCTCACTTGGTATTAATAATATAAATGATAGTTAATAGAAAAAAATTATAATATATAAAAAATCATAAATTTACTAAATAAATTTCTATAATTTATATATATATTCTATTTTTAAAAGATTCTAAAATAATATGAATATATAATTTACAATATAGAAACATACTAAATTCATATATTCTATTGTTAAAATCTTCTAAATTAATATGAATATAGAATAAACAAAAGCATACTAATATTAAATGATGATCATCTAATAATTATTACTAATAGCAAGTTTTTAAATTTATATTAAAAATTAAAAATATTAATATCTTATTATTTTAAAATATCTAAATAAATTTATATTTTATTATAAATATTTTTAAAAAGCATATATTTATATTATAAAGTAAAATATAATTTATATTATAAAATAAAATACTATATTGCTTATAATATTTTTTTTATGGTTTATTAATAATTTAAAGTGTCATATTTACGGTTTCATAAAAATATAGCTTTTTTTATACAGTCTAAAATAATTTCAAGCTGTTATATACAGTCTAGAAGTGAAAAAATGACCATTATGGCGAGAATACTTAATCAACAAAATTAAGTATTCATAGGATCACTAGTTAATATTTGTGCTTGGATCAAAGATAACTAGTCATTTCATATACACATGCGTAAATACCTACACATGCCTGGACATAAAAGAATTAGAATTAAACATATGTAATATTTGAATGTTCTTTTGTTAAAATTTGATGAGAAACTGTTTTTAAATTTTCACTAAAATATTACATGCTCATTTAACTATTTCCTCTCTCTTGATATGTTCGAGAATGCACTTAGCATGTGTTTTGAAGGCTTAATTATTTCACTCTATGATTCCTAATCTATCTAATTATCTTTTATTCATTTCCAACCTTCCATGTAGTCTATATCCATCTTGACAGTAGTGTAATCATGGTAGTTTTGCATACTTTACAACCTTTATATCTTAAAAAGACTTTTTATTATTAATATCTATATTATGAAAAATTATTATATAATATACAAGTATTATAAATGATTATACATATAATAATTATAATGATTTTATTTTATATATTAATATATAACTATAGTATATTAATTAGAGAAAATATTTATCGATTTTTTTCATATATTTATGTAATACATAAGCTCAATTGGTATGTCACTCTCTCACACTCACACTACTTGTTTCTCCCTCCCCATCTCTACCTCTCTATCCAACCCGCTTTATCCCCCTCTCTCCACCTCTTTCCATTACTTTTATTTATGACCTCTTTCCACAGGGGCTTCACTTAGTGAACCTGAATCATAACACATGCATTCATGACATACTAATGAATCCCCTTATTTCCAAAAATTATTGCCTCAAACTTCTTTTTTGTCACCCCCGCCAATACCCACCTAGTACCCCCCACACCCATATTCCTATATACACCCATATTCCTATATAAACCCCCACCCCCAAGCCCCAGNCCCCCCCCCCCTAGTTAGGAAATATATTGCCCACTTTTTTGCCCATTTTAAACCCCCCTAAATGAATGCATGTGGTATTGTATCACCCCTTCAGTGAAGACCCCTTTCCTCCTTCATCTCTCGTTCTTGTCTCCTCTATATATCTGTCTATCTATATATCACTTCCTTTATCTTTTTCTCTCTCCATCTCCTCCTCTCATTGCCTTTATCTCTCACATCCTTTATCTTTTCCAAGTTATATGTATCTCTCCATATCCTTCTTTCTATCTCCACCTCTCTCTGTTTCTATCCTTATCTCTCAACATATCTTCCTCTCTCCCTATCACTCTTTCTTTCTATCTTTCTATTTCCATGT
>MU225022.1:3061262-3071384 GCA_018584345.1 Thuja plicata | reverse complement strand
GACTCCCCTCTATTACACTCCCTCTCCCTCTTCATACATCTCTATCTATATAATATAGATCTATCCCCCTCTCTATCCCTCTCTTCATATCTCACTCATATAGACACACAATACATATTTCTCCCTTCCTATCTTTTTCTCAATTCCTCTATCTTTCCCCTCTCCATCTCTCTCCCTCTCTTTTTATAGATCTCCCTCTTTATTACTTGTCTCTATCATCTTATTCCCCTTTCTCACTCTTACCCTCCCTCCCTTTTTTTTAAATTTTCTATCCATATCTTTCTCTACCCCCCTTCTCCATCTTGATATATTTCTCTCTCCCTCCTTCTCTTCTACCGTTCCACCCTTCCTCCCTCTCTATCTCCATCTCCATCTCCATCTCCATCTCTATCACCTACCTCCCCCCTTCTCTCTCTTGCTCTTTCTCTATCTTTCATTGTTTCTACCCCTATCTCTCCTTCTCTCCTAATTGCAAATATAACAGTACCTCATTGGTAATAGAGCTCAATTATCTTCATAATTTAGAGGTTTTATTGTAGTTGTGTTTGGATCCCTATAAATGAATGCATATTTGGTTTAAACTTATAACTTATTCATTGAGACCTTTTTTTGCATGTAAAACACTATTGACTAAATGACCTACTAATTAACCTCACATACTACACAAATTCAATAAAAAAATAGATCAACTGACCTTACAAACCTCTTCGACTTACCACACCCTAATGTGATTGCTATATCTTTCATGACCTTTCCTTCCCAATTCTGTCCCAAGTATATTTATCTACATAACCTTCTTAAACTATTGAAGATTTGCACGGGAGCGATTGTCATCTTAAACTATTGAAGTAGTTGTCGAGTTTCCACCATTTATAAATAATAACAATGTGAATTTAGTCTTCGATGTGAGCTGGCCAACAGCCAAACCTCTTTAATTTCACTGTCGGCCATGTTCATAAAATCCAACAAAGATACAATACTTTATGGAAACGAGAATCTTTTTTAAGTCTGGACTAGGGCGTCCTCTAAAAACATTGATATCTTGTGAAAATCCAAGGCATATGTGTTTTAGCCATGGAGGAAGACTACGCCAATACCAGAGTTCAGAGCTTAGCAGAGAGTGGAATCAAAACAGTTCCACAGCGATATGTGAGACCAAGCCAGGAGCTCTTCAACAATTCTTCTCATTCACAAACAATTCCAGTCATTGACTTGCATGGCTTGACAGTCCCAAATCTCAAGAAAAACACAGTAGAAGAAATATCAAGCGCTTCAGAAAAGTGGGGATTTTTCCAGATAGTCAATCATGGAATTCCGGAGTCTCTTATTGCTCGTGTACAAGCCATGGGGAAGGCCTTCTTTGAGCTTCCCATGGAAGAGAAGGAAGTCTATAAAAACAGAGGGGGCAGTCATATTGGGTATGGCAGCAAAGCTGGGTATTCCGTGGGTGCAAAATTAGACTGGAGAGACAGCTATATTAATATTGTGCAGCCCATTTCGCAGAGAGATATGAGCAAGTGGCTCAAACACCCTTCTGATTTCACGTACACTACTCTTTCTGATATTCTGTTATTTATTTACTTTGTCTGCGTGTAGAAGATTGTTGTGATTTCTGCCTTGTGGGTTGTTTTGCAGGGAAGTGATGGATGAATACGGCAGTGAGATTTGCAGACTGTGTGAAGTGCTGATGCAGGCTCTATGTGTCGGCCTAGGATTGGGTAATGAGAATGCAATTGTGGAGGCGTTGGGCGGAGAGATGAAAGAGATTCATTTGGGCATAAACTGTTATCCGCCCTGCCCTCAACCAGAACTGGTGTTGGGCATCGCTCCCCACTCTGACGTGAACGCTCTCACAATCCTCCTTCACGACCAAACTCCAGGCCTGCAGATTCTCAAGGAGGGTGCGTGGATTGATGTTCCCTGCGTCCCGGGAGCTCTTGTTGTCAATATTGGTGATCAAATTGAGGTCAAAATCTATACTACTCTCTCTTTCTATCTATTTATTTTGTTTTGGAATTAAATAGGATATGTTAAATTTTAATTTGTTTAGATGGTATGTCTGAAATCATACTAATTGATTTGTTTCAAATGATTGATTTAATGAGTCGTTTAGATGGTTTGTCTGAAATCATACTATAGGTAGTTCGTTTCAAATGATTGATTTAATAAGTCGTTTGAATGATTTGTTTGGAATCATATTAATAGATGGCTCGTTCCAAATGATTGATTTAATGAGCATTTGGATGGTTTGTCTGAAATTATATCAAATGATTGATTTAATAAGTCATTTGGATGATTTGTCTGGAATCATATTAATAGATGGTTCGTCTCTAATGATTGATTTAATGAGCAGTTGGATGGTTTGTCTGAAATTATACTAATAGATGGTTTGTCTCAAATGATTGATTTAACAAATCGTTTAGATGGTTTGTCTGAAATCATACTAATAAAAGGTTCGTCTCAAATGATTGATTTAATGAGTTGTTTGGATGGTTTGTCTGAAATTATACTAATAGATGGTTTGTCTCAAATGATTGATTTAACGAATTGTTTGAATGGTTTGTCTGAAATCATACTAATAAATGGTTTGTCTAAAATGATTATTTGATTTAACGAATTGTTTGAATAGTTTGTCTGAAATCATACTAATAAATGGTTTGTTTTAAATGATTGATTTATTGAATTGTTTGGATGGTTTGTCTGAAATCATATTAATAGATGGCTTGTCTCAAATGATTGATTTAATGAGTTGTATAGATGGTTTGTTTGAAATCATACTAATAGATGGTGCGCAGGGAATCATTGTTATAGATTGTGCTGTGATTTCTGAAATAGATTTTAATTTTGAGACTTGTAGATATTGAGCAATGGAAAATACAAGAGTATTGAACACAGAACTTTCGTTCACAAAAACTGCACAAGAATGTCATGGGCCATGTTCTGTACTCCGCAGCCTCGTGATGTAATCATCTCACCTCTCAAAGAATTGATAAATGAAGAGAATCCCCCATTGTATGGAGCATTGTCATTCCAAGAGTATTTGGAGAACTTATTCAGGAAAGGACTTACTGGCAAGGGTTACATCAACGAGCTCAAAATCACTTAAAGGCCCGTCCTAATAGAAGGGATTTGTGTGTTCTATTTCAAATCTTTCTCTAAATTCAAAAGATTACAGAAATTATTACCTAGCATATGCATGATTCATAAGGCCTACCTCACGTTCATACAAGAGGAATGGGTTAACATTATTAAATACAAGTGTTGGAAATGGTGTCTCAAAATTGCTCCATACACAAAATTTTAGGCAGTGCTTTGTCTCTTCTCAATTTAATAGCTATTGAATTGCACGTTCTTGGGGTTTTCCAAAGCACATGCTTCATGGTCTTAAAGCCTATTCAGAATGTTTAATCTACTGTTTATTTCTATTTTTAAAAGTTGAAATGCATTATGAATTTATTTGTATTTGTATGGAAATGAGGTGCAGTAGTTATGGCAATAGAAAAATTTAAATCAAATATTGGAGACTACACATCAAAGAATATAATAAGAGGTTATTTGATTTAATAATTATATTATATAGGTTAATATCTAAATATTATATGTTTGTGTACATGGATTAATGATAGTAAATTTATAAAATTATTCATTCTAATACATTTTCTTATTGTAAAAATTAAAAAATATTATTCTTGACACTATGCTCAATTTAGTAGTAACAAGTATTTATAGAAGTTCACAATAAATATAAATCAACAAATAAAGATGACATATAATCGTCTCGTAAATTTCATAACCAATGTGATACAAGAGAAAATGCTCTCCTAGTTACCAATCACTAATGCTTCAAAGATTTTTTCAAGATCCCTATAGAAAGAAATTTGATTTGCATAATTGATAAAATATTAATATAATATACCACTAAAATATAAATGAAAGTGAGAAAACACTTTTCCATATAATTTCTATAAATATTTTTAATGAAAATAGGAAAAATTTCCAGGTCCATATAAATATATTTTGGATGTTTCAAATTATTAACTTAAAACTTTATTGTAATTCTATTTTGTATTGATTTGAAAGAATAACAAACATGCTTTCATACATAATCCAAATTTTCAAGCCTAAAATCAATCCACTATCATGTTTCACAAAACCTTCATTTCGACTAAGGTATAATAAATTTTCGTTGGACCTTAAATATTTATAAAGATAACCTAATATCTCAATGTTGGGATTTTCTTGTCATTGACGTCGACATACCTCTATTGGCTTATTCTATTATGGTTTCTAGAATTTAAACTTATAAGGTTGATATTGCTTTGGCTTGCATTGCTCCACATTTACAGATATGGGTATGAGTTTCGATAGTGTGTTTTGGTATATCTGATTCTTATATATTTTGGATTTCATGAGTTTTGGTGCTTCGGTCAAATTGCTATTCTGCTTGGTAACTCAATTTTACAGTTACTTTGTTCCTTCGGAATAAAACTAGGTTGTCAGTATATTCACATTTCTTTGTGTGGATGTGTCTGGTTCTATAATTTTAAGACAAGGATAAGAAATGTATGAAATGTGTAATCTCAAGTTGGTATCAATATTTGTTGTGTTTCCAAGGCCAACTCATGAAAGAAAAACATATGGTATACTCTAGTGTAGCACATAATGAATTACTTTAGCCAACTACTTGATGAAGCGTGTTTGGTTGACATGGAATATGGTTAAACCCTATATGTGTGTGTGTGCGTGTGTTCTATGAATAAGTTTTGTGTGTGAGAATTAAAAAAGAGAAGACTTGCGAAGGGATATACAGTCATATGTAGCAGAATTAGATGCGAGTTGTTGATGAATATATGAAGTGTGTAAATTCTATGTTCTAAGATTCATAGAAACTAATTTGTGCATATATCATATATAAAGTAATATTTTATTTTGTTTATTTATTCTACTCTGGGCAGTGAGCCCTTGGACAGTGAGTCGTGCAATGACCACATATTATATTTAGAGTTAACCCTCTCTGTGGTTTTTTCCTTTTGAGTTTTCAACAATAAAAAAGTTGTGTTCTCTTGTGCATGTAATGTGTTTACTCATTGATTTGATTACATGTTTCTATCTATGATATGATTAAAGAGGAGGATTTGGAAAGCATTCAGTAAACCAAATTTAAGGATTTAAGAGAATATTGATTCACCCCAGCTCTGAGTATTTTGGCTATTCAAAAATGGGTATCATAACTTGGTTCCTTGCTTTGGCTTAACCACTTGAGGGAAATCTTGTAGGTTGAACAGATGCCTAATATAAGAAAAACACTGAAGAAAGTCATTTTGATGAAGAATTATAAACCACTCTTAAGGATCTTGAGAATGTGGAAAGTGAGAACAAGGATATGAAGAAATTATCAAGGAAGCTAATGAATATGTCAAAAAATTGAGAGAATAGATTAAGAAATTCAAGGAAAGACATAGGGAGGCTAGCAAGGAATTGAAGAAAGCAAAGTGAAAGAATTGTCAATTTGAAGATGCTAGTTGAAGCAAGAAAGAAAACTGAAGAATGTCTAGAAATGGATAATCAATCACAAAATTGAGGAATGTAGAAAGATGGAGAAAGAAATAGTAAGCTTGAAATTAGAAGGAAAATTGAAGGAAAACACTCTAAAACTTGATGAAATGATGGTTGCACAAAAGACTCCAAAAGATAAAGGTGGATTAATTATTGAAGTAGAAAAAAGATCAAATCAAAATGCTAAAGACAAAGGTAAAATGGAGAAGATTGAAACTAAGAAAATTGTTGATGAAAAAATCAAGGGAAATGAGCTCTAGAATCAGAAGAACTTTGTAAAATAACCACCATCAAACAACCCAATGCTCAAAGGTACCCTTATTTTAGTGGTTATTACTTTTCTTCTAACAAGTTTGGACATAAGGCTAACAAGTACATAAATCAAATTATGAATGGAATAAATAAACCCTTTTATGGTTACTGTCAATTTTTGAATGGATCTGGACACAAAACTGATTAGTGCAGATCTAGAGTGACTATATAAGGAATTTAGGATAGAGAAATATCAAATTCTTCAATTGTAATTAAGATGGACATATTGGTAAGCATTTCAGAAGTAGAAACTTGAACCAAGATACACCAACAAAATAGAATGATCCTATGAAGAAAAAAAACATAGAAGAAGTGAGGAATGTGATGAAAATGATTTGGAGAAAGAAAGAAGTTTCAACAGATAATACTACTGCACCTAGCTCTAGTACAGATAATTCCTCTAGAAATTGGTTCAAAATGCTTTGACTAAGGGGAGCTATCTTGAAAATCTTTTTCCCTTGCCAAAGGAACTTGTGCTATTATCATAACATGTTCAACTATACGAAAAAATTGATGAGTTTGAACTATTGAAGAAAATTGTGAGAGAAAATGTTGATTTGCATAAGTTTGCAAAGTATTGGATGATTACTGTACACTTAGGAAATACATGTTTAGAAGATTTTTGATGAAAAGACATTTTAGGAACAAAACCCTGAACCTACTCAAAGGTAAACTTAGCAGATTTTGATGTTCATTTTCACATCAACAATTTAACAAATTTTGAGGAACAAAAATAAATTTGAAGTAGAAGCTACAATCAATTGTAAAAAGGTATTTATAATTTCTTATTGATTCTAGCATATTAGTGTGTTGCGAAGATACACCTCACTTAGAATATGGAAAGTTCATGAAGGAACTAATAATATATACTTCTATTCAAATTTTTTTGGCACTATCTACTAGGGTCATATATGTTGAAGACATTTATAAGTTCATTGATGTTCGGTTTGATGATTATGATAATGAAAAATTGAATTTTTTAAAAGGTTTTCTTTTTAGAGATGATTTGCTAATTTTTTTTGACCTAGGGCACAAGGGTTTAAACACAAAGAGTAATTTTTTTGGTGACAAATAAAGAGTTGATTAATTGTTTTGAGTAGAATTCATCTTGATTATATTTGGCTGGACAAACCTTATCAGATAACAAAAAAATCTATCAAGGTTGTTATAGGTCTTTTCTTGGACAGATTCATACCTATATCAACATCAGCAAATAACAAGAGTGTTGGAGCTCTAATAGGTGTGACAAGAGATCAAAGGACATTACAAATCAACACCATTGTTGATCTATTTTTCAGGTATGCAACTGTATAGTCAGAAAATGGAAGCACTTCCATGGTAGACAGGTTTAGCCTTCTGAGTAAGTGGTTTGGGGTCATGTCAAGTGCCTTGGATGGGTTCCTGACTTGGATCTGGTTTCCCCCCTATTCTGCCCCATTTCCACTTTTTCCAACCTATTTCTGGCACCCCAGACTGAAAAACTGGGACTTTGACCTCAGGGTCAAGGTCAAATTTTTTGGGTCAAGGTCGACCTTGACCTTGACCTAGGTCACAATTAACCTTTTCTAGGCCCAAGGTTCAAATTTCATAATTTTAGGGTTTCCGGATGTTGGTCTTTGGAAAAAGTTAATTTTCACTTCCGGGTCAGCTGTTTCAATCTTCAGAACAAAAAATCTTAAATTATATTTAATATAGGTCCTCTTCTAGGTGCATGGGTCCAATTGGAATTTAATTCTCCTATATCAGCCTCTCTAGAAGATTGTGCCCTAGTTTCATATAAAAGGAAGCTTTCTCCTCTCATTTTCTCTAACCACAAGAGCAATAAGCAATCTAAGACTTGATAATCATCATTGCAAGAATTCAAAGATTTGAAGAGTGAGATCCAAAGGTGAAGGAGAAATATTTGAAGCAAGCCAAGTATCCATTGAAGCATTCATCCATTCTTAAGCACTTCTCAAGCACTTATTTTCATCAAGGAGATCCATTGGTGGCCATTGAAGGATTCAAGCTCCATGGAGCCCTCTTGTTGAAGATTTATCCATCCACATTCCTCCAAGACTCTTCCAATTCAAAAACCAAATCAAGATTGGTGTTGAAGATCTACAAGCAATTGATTTGAGACATCCTACATTCTACATTCTACATTCTACATCCTTTTTGGTGCATACATACTTGCAGATTCACGGATTTGAATCTGCCACAAGGACTTCTACAAGAAAGGTGAATTTGTTCATTTACTTTGTTTTTATTTATGCAATTTCAATTATACTTTGAGGTTAATTCCAAAAATGGGGTTGACCAAGGAAAACCCCTCCCCCCCAACAAAAAAACCATTTTTTTGGAAGGTACATGTTTGGAATAGCAGATCAGAGTGCAGATTTGGATACCCTTTTTGACAAACTTCCTGGATTTGAAAATAGAATCTCAGTCTGAGAATTTTTAGGTCAATTTTGTCCTAGGTCAGAATTGGAAATTCTGGGTCAATGGTGACATTGACTTGAGGGTACAAATCAGAACTATCTCAGAACGGAAAAATATTTCTGGGTTTTGTTCATCTCTACGTTTCTATTCCAGATCTAGACTCATAGTTTCCAGAAACTAAGTGCAGTCCCCCTTAAACAACATTCTTCAGATCTGCAACATTTCAAGGTTAGTACCTTTCTCCTATCCATTTCAATTAAAGTCATTAATCTATCTAAATCTATTACACATTTCAAATAAATAAACGGGTACTTAAGATCTTCCCTTTTTGTTCTTATTTCCAAACGATTGATTCATTTATGCATTGATCCTTCCATTTTGGATTAATCAATTTCGACCCTTCATTTATATATCTAAGGATAAAAGGAGAGCATCTTATTTAACCCCTACATTTCAATAAAACAACAATCATTCTTTTAAATGTAAGATAGGATAATAGAAAACCCTCAAACAATCAACAATATCTCTATTTTCTTATCTTACATTTTGGTGAACCTGCGATAGACAAGTCTTTCTTTTTGGTGTTAGATTTACATCTTTTATGTTAGATCTTGCATGCATATTAGATTAGCTTTCTTTTATGTTCTTACATTTACATTTTCAAAAATTAAAATCAACACCTTGTGTTTTCTAAATTAGTTCATTTCCATTGCATTGATGTATGAGCTTTACCACTTCTAGTCCTACTTATAGTATCCTAGTTAGAAGAAGCTATAGACTTATGGGTTCCTTTGATCCTGAGTCTTCCTCTCATTTCCTTAGGATCCCGGATGACAATTTGATCACCCATGATTCCAATCCTTCTATGGAGCATAACTCTTCTCACTCATCTCATGATGAGGATGATGCTTTAAGAGTTCCTCTTGAACAAGTACAAAAACTTTAAACCGAACTTGATAAAATGGGAAATTGGCTTATTCAAGAAAACCATAATCAAGATTCCATCTAGGCTATAGAGGCTCTTAAGAAATTCCTTCATGATAGTGATCAAGGTATTAATCTCTTGTGTGGTATCACTCATATTGTGCATTTGAATGTTAAACCTTTAGCACAAGAGGCTCAAGATCTAGGATTTACTCCTCCTATCACTAGTGAGGGACCTTCTTCTATTCCTTTACCTAGCATTCCTACTTATACTCCTCCTTTGGTGACTACATCTCTCCCAATTTCATCTATTCCCGTGAGTGTTCCACCGGTATCTCTACCTACCTCACAACCTTCATATCATAGTGTGCCTTTTACTTATTCCAATCCCCTTCCAACTGTGGTTCCAAGTGTTCCACCAATTGTGTCTTCTATTCCTACTACTTCCTACACTTTTCCTAGTGTTCCAAATGTTTCTTTTCCACCTATGTCTTCTAATGATTCCAAAATTATTAGTTTGGCTCAAACCATGCCATCTTTACGACAACAACTTGCATCCTTAACTCAATCCAAGTTTAGCATTCCTACATGTGAAATGGGTAGTCCTTTATCCTTAGAAATTATTCATGCTACTATTCCTCAACAAGACGATATGCCTCGTCTTGGAAATTACAATGGTAAAGGTAATCCTGTTACTCGTGTTAAAACATTTCAAATCCTTTGTAGTGATTATGCTCATGACCATAGGATTTTAGCTAAACTGTTTCCTAGAACTTTTTGTCATAAGGCTTTGCAATGGTATTGTTCTTTACCTCCTTATTCTATTGATTCTTTTCCTAAACTTGCTAATACCTTCATTCAACAATTTCAAAATAACATTGGTCCGCAAGTTTCCTTAACTGATTTAAT
>MU225022.1:3042222-3061184 GCA_018584345.1 Thuja plicata | reverse complement strand
TTTATTTCAAATTTACAAAAGGATATTAGAGATAAGATTCTGCTTATTGAATTTACCTCTTTTCAACAACTTTGTGCAACACTTCATCATTATCAATTACAAGTGAGTCAATTTGAGAGAAACACTCGAATGGCTCATGTTCTAGTTGATAAGAGTGACACTGCTCCTAATCCTAATAAATTTCAGAAACCTAACAACTATATCAAGATTAATAAATAGACGAATGCGGTTGCTGATCAAGTTGTTGTTTCATCCCACAATGCCACTTCTGCATCTACTACTTTCTGTATGAATCGTATATTTACTCCTCTCTCTGAATCTTTACATTCTATTATGAGTAGATTGTTAAGTGCTAATATGATTACCTTGCCTCCTATTCGACCTCTCCTTCCTACTACAATAGCTTCAAAATCTTTTGATTCAAAATCTTTTTTTCCAATACCATCGCCAGAATGGCTATGATACTGAAAAATGTTATTCTCTAAAGCATAAAGTTCAAGACTTAGTTGATTCTAATGCTTTATCTATTGATAATTTTGATTTTAATGGTAATAAATCTATCTATCCTCATAATCAAAACCTTAAAATCTATACAAATCCTCTACCTACACATGATACTAATACCATCGCTCAACCATCTTCTGTGTATATTGTTTACGATTCAAAGATGGATGATCTTAATCAAATTGTTAATCATGTGGAGTGTGTTGTTTCCTCTCAACCTACTATTCAAGATCCTTCGCCTCCACCTCAACTTCAAGTTCCACCTAAACCTCAGAAACAAACTAAGGATAAGCGACCTCGGGAACTTTCAATTACCTTTGATGATTCTGAGACTATTAAGGCTCCCGATGGTCCCCTTTATATTTATGCTAGGATTGCTAAAATACCCACACGTAGTTTTCTTGTTTATCCCACATCTTTAATAAATATCATTACTAAGGAAAACCTTTTTATGAAAAACCTACAACGTGATTGTTATGATCCATCAGATGCATGGATCCAAACTTGTAATGGTTTTATCTATCCTGCACTTGGTTCTATTAACTTGCCTGTTGAACTTTGTGGAAAAGTTGTAGATACTACCTTCATTTTCATTCCTACTTCTAATCAATTTCAAGTCAAATTTGGTTTTCCTTGGATAACTGCTATGCATGCTAATGCTTCTCCTATTCATAAATGTCTTAAGTTCATTCATAATGGATAGGTAAAAAAAATTAATCATAGTTTGTATCAACCTTCTAGGCCTAGAGATTATGCTACGCTTGATTTCTTTTGGCCTTCATTACCTAATTCATGTCCTCCTCACCTTGACAACCTTTTTTTTTCATATCAAGCCTATAAACATCGCAAGATAGTAGAGTTAAGCATGCCTCAGATAGATCTTAACTGTGGTCTTTTGCCCACTCCTTCTATACCTCCTTTATCCATTACTACTAACTCTATTACTCAACTTCCCAGTGTTTCTTCTCAGCCTACTGTGAATCTTACCAATCTTCCTATAGAACCTATGAAGGAACCCGTTTTTATCCCTCCTAGTTCTCCACATGTGTCAAAAAAAGAAAAACATAATAAATCTGCTAACGAACGTCGTAAGAAGCATAGAGCTAATGCTAGGGCCTGTGGTTCTGTTCTTCAAAGTTATTTACTTTCTTTTGACCAACCTATGCCTGATGTGTCAGAAGAATTTAATATTCACAATGATGTTAAGATGAATGAGTATGATGATCCTATTCGCATCCTAGATCCCATTTTAATTAATCTTGATGAGGAGGATACTCTAGATGATCCTATTGATCTTAGTGATAAATATGAGACCATCGATCTTGATACTGACTTACCACATATTCTTTCAACTCAATTGACAATTACACCTAGTATCGAGCAACACGATTCTCAAGAGGATCCTTGTTTGGAACTGGCTATTATTCCTACTGTATTGGATATAGTCCCTATTGCGATTTGCCCACCTTCCCTAAATAATATAAACTGAGATGGGGAGATTAGGCGATGCACCTGATTGGCTAATCCTTCATGGTAGCCCTTTTTGTGTTTGCATGTTGTACTATGCTTCTCCCGTAATGTGTTTGGTAAATGTTTGTTAGACTCTTTTATATGACCCTTGTTACTTTTTTGGTGCAAGGTGATAAAGGAATCAAACTTGTTGTACAATTCCTCTCTCTCTCTCTCTCTCTCTATATATATATATATATATATATATCTTTATTCTTCTATATGTTGTTTTCATGTTATGTTGTACTTGTGCTATTGTTCGTAAATGTTTTCCTTGTGTAGTCCGCTTGGATCTGCGACATGGTGGCACTGATTCTTTTTGGTTTCCATGTTGTGGTCTGAAAAGAATCTTCTTCGTAACTCTTGAGTTTTATTTCCTCCATTGTGATTGTAGTTCTACTTTCTTTGGGGAATGATGTCAATTCATTTGAAATAATATCATATCTATATCTACATATTATCTTATGATCATACTGACCCCATAGTAGGTAGATCCCTTATGTGTTCTTTGTATGTTTATGTGATATTTCCCTTCATTTTTCTTTGTTTGGGGGCATCTCGTAGTGGAAACATAATCAGTAGACTTGTTTATGTTTTCATCAAATCCTTTTCTCTTGTTAAAGTGTTAGCAATAACTTTAACATGGGGGCATACACTCTACTCAATTTTTGCACACATGCACGTTCAAAATATTTTCAAAACTTAAAATTTTTTCCCTTTATGGATTAAAGACTAATCCTTAAGGCATGGATATTTTACTTTTTAGGATCTCTTGATCCCTCCAGTTTAAATTTACATGGATCTCTTGATCCCTCTAGTTTGAAATTATAATGTTTTTATCCCTTAAGTTTGGAAGGTTTCCTTAAGAACGGATCTCCCTGATGGGTTGACTAGTGAGTAGCCACATTCACTAGGCGGTTCAAATCCATCTTTCCAGTTGCACTTTTTCTTTGTGTGGTTCACAATGGGACATAAGTTCTCATTGGGTGAGGTAACCACAGTCTCTCTCTCTTTCTCCTTAACTGGTGATTTCTCTCTTATCATTATCTTAGGGTTGATAAATAATTAAGTCCCTTGGGGGCTTGAGGATTCCTTTGTCCCTTTTGATTCCAATAAGATTATCTATTTTTATGATCTCCTTTACCAACAGTTTGCGTCGAGTCCATACTCTTGCTAAATTGGCGGCTAAATGTATAGTTAGAAAATGGAAGAACTCCATGGTAGACTAGTTTATCCTTCCGAGTAAGTGGTTTAGGTTCATGTCAAGCGCCTTGAATGGGTTCCTGACTTGGATCTAGTTTTCCCCCCTGTTCTGCCCCATTTCCACTTTTTCCAACCTATTTCTGGCACCACAGACCGAAAAAATGGGAGTTTGACCTCAAGGTCAAGGTCAACCTTTTTGGTTCAAGGTCGACCTTGACCTTAACCTAGGTCACAATCGACCTTTTCCAGGACCGGGGTTCAAATTTCAAAATTTTAGGGTTTTTGGATGTCAGTCTTTGGAAAATGTTAATTTCCACTTCTAGGTCAGTTGTTTCAGTCTTCATCAAAAAAAATCTTAAATTATATTTAATATAGGTCCTCTTCTAGGGGCATGGGTCCAATTGGAATTTAATTCTCCTCTGTCGGCCTCTCTAGAAGATTGTGCCCTAGTTTCATATAAAAGGAAGCTTTCTCCTCTCATTTTCTCTAACCACAAGAGCAATAAGCAATCTAAGACTTGATAATCATCATTGCAAGAATTAAAAGACTTGAAGAGTGAGATCCAAAGGTGAAGGAGAAATATTTGAATCAAGCAAAGTAGCCATTGAAGCATTCATCCATTCTCAAGCACTCATTTTCATCAAGGAGATCCATTGGTGGCCATTGAAGGATTCAAGCTCCATGGAGCCCTCTTGTTGAAGGTTTCTCTAGCCACATTCCTCCAAGCCTCTTCCAATTCAAAAACCCATTCAAGATTGGTGTTGAAGATCTAAAAGCAATTGATTGAGATATCCTACATCCTATATTCTACATTTTACATCCTTTTTGGTGCATACATACTTGTGGATTCACGGATTTGAATCCACCACAAGGACTTCTACAAGAAAGGTGAATTTGTTCATTTAATTTGTTTTTATTTATGCAATTTCAATTATACTTTGAGGTTAATTCAAAAACTGGGGTTTGACCAAGGCAAACCCCTCCCCCCAACAAACAAACCATTTTTTTGGCGGGTATAGGTATGGAACAATAGATCGGAGTGCAGATTCAGATACCCTTTTCGAAAAACTCTTAGGAACTGAAAATAGAATTTTAGTCTGAGACTTTTCAGGTTGATTCTGCCCTAGGTCAGAATCGGAAATTCTAGGTCAATGTTGACATTTACATGAGGGTACAAATTGGAACTATCTCAGAACAAAAAAATATTTCTCGGTTTTGTTTGTCTCTACGTGTTTATTCCAGATTCGGTCTCAGATTTTTTAGAAACTGAGTGTAGACCCCCGGAAACAACATTCTTTAGATCTGCAACATTTCAAGGTTAGTACCTTTCTCCTATCCATTTCCATTAAAGTCATTAATCTATCTAAATCTATTACACATTTCAAATAAATAAATAGGTTCTTAAGATCTTCCTTTTTTGTTCTTATTTCCAAATGATTGATTCATTTATGCATTGATCCTTCTATTTTGGATTAATCAATTTGGATCCTTCATTTATATATCTAAGGATAAAAGGAGAGCATCTTATTTACCCCTACATTTCAATAAAACAAAAATAATTATTTTAAATGTAAGATAGGATAATAGCAAACCCTCAAACAATCAACAATATCTCTATTTTCTTATCTTACAACAACTTTTGGCATAACATACAAAATTTAATTTTGAAATAGGGAAGGATCCACTTCTACCATTGTTGTGTATGTTTCCCATCATATAGTTAAAGAAGGATTAGACTATTATTTGTGTGAGTTATTAAGACAAAAACTGTTGAACAACTTGATGTTAACCAAGAATGAGTGTTATTCTTATAAGCTCAGATCTTTGGTTGTTTGTTTAGTGTTCTACATTTTGAATCCACTATCATTGAAGGGCAATATTGTTTGGTATGATAATCTACCTATAGGTAAGAGATATATAATTATTTGAATGAATTGGATAGAAAAAATAATGTAGGTAGAGATTTCTTCCTTCAGACTCACAATTTAACATCAACATTAAGAATTCTAGGTAATTGTGTGGAAAAATAAAAGAATTAAATTATATTTATAGTTGATGTAGACCATTTGCTTCATAGAAGCAATATTACCTAGGAAATACAAGTTAACTAAATTTGGTTATGAAATGAGTATGGAAGTTTGCATGTTGAATGTAGAAGAGTTGCTTAAATGTCCAGGGTAGACCTAATAGAAGATGAATTTGGTAGATATGAAGAATTGGTTGGTAAAGATTAATTGGAATGTATAACTGCAGAAGGATCTACCTCCAAAAAAAAAGACATAGAATATCTTTTGAGACTCCTTCTCTTGTTTCAATGAAGAATAAAATTGAAATTAAGAAAGAGATAACAATGATCATTGATGTTGATGAACCAAAATTTTCTAAGGTTAATGAGAAACATAAAGGAATTATAACTACAAAGGAAGAAAAACCTAAGAAGAATTCATGATCTTCTAATGAAGATCCCTATTAAGTAAACTCAAGAAGATGAAGATCTTCTAATGTTCACATATGTGCTATTTGAAGAAATACAAAAACATTTGACCATGAAATATGTGGTAAAGAAAGATGACGACCTAGATGAGAGGCTACAAGAAACCTTGGGGAAAAAGTATTTTGTGACACAAATAAAACTAATTGATAGCATAAAATAAATGAGGAAATGTGTTGGTGCTAGTTGTAGGACTTACAATTACTATCTCAAGTGGTCTATTGCCACTAAGAAGCACAAAAAAATTGATGAAATTGGGAAGGAATTGAACAAGTTAGCACAAATTTTTGATATCTTTAAAGACAAGGGTGGTGGACAAAGGAAAAAGATAAATGAACTTCAATCATAACTGATATCTATATAGAGACAAAGAGATGACCTTTATAGATTCTTTTGGAAAGTCAATTAGATGGTTGAAGCAAAAATGGAACTCTTTACCAGGTTATTAGATGAAGCTGAGAGATAATATTTGAGTTTGATTGTACCATATACCTTGATCAATTCTATTGACCTGCTTGTGTAGTGCAATAGTCAAAATTTAAAGCTTTTATTTTCCATCAATTACTGAAATTTTTTTAGTTTGGAACTTAAAGAGAAGTACATGGAGATTTTCCCTTGAAGGTAATTTAAGTTTTTGCTTAAATTGGTATCTTTTTGATACCCTTTTACCTTGATAGAAAATGGGGAGAATAGTAGAAGGAAAATAGTACAAAGGTGGAGAAGAGTAGAATGTACAATATAGATAATAATGGTTTAAGGGGGAGCATAGAAGCTAATGTGGAAAGTTTTTTATTTTTTATTTTTGTACTCCTTTTTAGTATGTTGTCATTAATGAAAAAGGGGAATATTATTGGAAATTTTTCATTGATGAAGGAGTGTGTTGTGGTCATTCCATACTTGTTGTCATTGATTTCAACATATCTCTATTGGCTTATTCTACCATGGCTTTCAAAATTTAAGTGATATTGTCGGTATTGTTTTGGTTTGCATTGCTCCACATTTATAGATATGAGTATGAGATTTTGATATTGTGCTTTGGTATATCTCATGCTTTTATATTCAAGATTTTATGATTTTTGATGCTTTATTCAGATTGATATTGTCTGCCAAATCAGTTTGTTAGTTACTTTATTCCTCTAAATTTGAATAGGTCGTTAGTATGTCCACATTTATTTATGTGGATGTTTTTGGTTCTATAATTATGGGACAACGATAAGAAATAGATTTCAAAATATGTAATCTCAAGTTTGTATCAGTAATTGTTATGTTTTGGCCGATTCATGGAAGCAAAGCCTATAATATACTCTAGACGTAACATGTAATAAATTAGCTCAACCAACTACTTGATGAAGTGTGTTTGACCAACATGGAATACGGTTAAACCTCATATATATGTGTTCTATGAACAAAATTTGTGTGTGAGAATAAAAAAGAGATGACTTCAAAAGGGATATACAATGATATGTAGTAGAATCATATGTGAATTGTTGATGAATAAATGAAGTTTGTAATCTGTGTTCTAAGATTCAAAGGAACTGATTTATGCATATATTAGATGCAATTGTAATAGTTCATTTTGTTTACTTATTCTACTCTAGGTAGTGAGCCCTTCAATAGTGAACACTTGTAACATCTTATAAACTAGTTATATTACACTAAGAGTTAACCCTCTCCATGGTTTTAACCACTTGGGTTTTCCACAATAAAAACCTTGTGTTTTCTTGTGCATGTGATGTGTTTACTTAGTTATTCATTTGATTACATGCTTCTTTTTGTTATAAGATTAATGAGGAGAATTCAAAAAAATGTTCAGCAAATCAAATATAAGGATTTAAGGGAATATTGATTCACCCCCTCTCTTGATATTTTGACTATTCAATAACTCCATCAATAGAATTGAATATAGTAGTTCAATAATTCAATATTTAGCATTTATAAATTTTAAGCATCTACCATATTTTCTATCAAATTCATTTAGGATTTGTACATGGCCTTGTTGGATGATGGATGCTATTGAATATTGCAATTCATTTAATTCATTATTCCATATTTATACATTTAAACAAATTACCTAGGGTAATTTACTTGATTTTACATTTAATATTTTTATTTGAATTAGAAATGTATTTAATTTAATTGGATAGGATAGCTTAAGTTTTGATTAGATAAATTAGGAGGGGGCCCAAACCCTTACATCAAGCCAAAAGGAAGAATATATGGGGACTCACAAGAATTGAGACCACCCAACATTAAAAAGACCTAGAAAATAACCAACACAAAAAAACTAGTAAAAAAAATGTAAGACATAGAGGACCAAGGTAGAATACCTCCATCCTTAACCTTGTTCTAATCCTGGTTGAGCTCCTTCAAAAGATTAAAAAATGAGTCTTTTTTTTAATTTCCTTGAGTAGGGACTGGCATAGTAGGAGCCTTGAATGTAAAATCAGTTTCCATCTCCTTCTTTCTTTTTGCATGAATGTTCTCAAGTTCCTCCTAGAGAATCTAAATAGAGCTAGAAGTCTTGTCGATCATGTCACTGTTAAAGTCCATAATATATTTCAACTTTCTTTTAAGATCATCTTGTTATTTTTTACATTGGCAATGAAAATTAGAATTTATTTCTTCTCCTTCTCAAAGGGCACAAAATCATGGATATCCTTAATCTACTTGTCAATACTAGCCTAATTGTCAAGCCTGATAGATATATTATCGACCACCACTCAAATTCTCTGGTCATTGACCGCTCTGACCAATCCCCTTCCTTGACATTAACTTCAACAAGAGCCTCTAGCCTATTAATTTTCTTCTTAGTTGTATGCATCTGGGATAAAAGCCTTTTTATGATTTTATTTTCCCTATTGTAATGCACAGAGAGATTGTTTTATTTAACCATCATAACTGCACATAATTAGACAAATCAACCTCTTTGGGAGAATGAATAGGGGAATTGGGAGGGGAAGTAGTAGAAGGAGAGGACAAATTAACTTTTAGATTCTTATGCTTTTGAGGAGAATTATCTAGAGCCCAATCTAACCCAGTCATCCATGAGGATGAAGAACCCTTAGATACCTTAAGAATCTCCTTAGGAGACACCTTGTCCTTAGTAAAATTCTTCATTTTAGCTAATCTTTAGGGGTTAACCCTGGTCTTAGAAACAAGGGGGTATGAAGACCAGAGGAAGAGGTACCTTTAGTATCTTATAGATTAGAGAGCTCAACATAGAGATTCATATTACGTGAGGTGAAGAGATTAGGGACTGAGCTAGGAGAGAGGGATAAATGGAAGTTATACAATCTAAGGATGAGCCCTTGATGAAGAGGAAGCTAACTCTACACCTTACCAATAGCTATCGAATAGGAAATGGAAGAAAACACTAAAAAAAAGAAAGTTTATCTTAACTCCATGGTGAACATGATTCAACATAGGAAAGAGATGGGAATGAAACCGCGTATACCTACCTTCTACTATTATGTATTTAATGAGCACAAGAGTGACATCCTTCTATTCCCTTGCAGATCTTCTTTATTGAACCCATTTTGTAGATTAGCAATTTTCTCACCAAGACAAAGAAATATTTTGAAATCAACCTTGTAATGACCCTTAGAGTTCCTAGGGAGGGTCGCACCTTCTGCAACCAGCCTAGTAACTATAGCAATGGTCTCCATGGAGATTGTGAAGGAAACCCCAACAATAGAAATGTAGCCCTTATCTCGTGTTTTGGATTTTTTTTTAGATAAATCCAGATCAAAACCCTTCATGCCCTTAACATAATTTGCAACATTTCCTTCAATCAAATTGGCTAGAGAACATGATCATTTTTGAAATCATCACACTTATCAGGCTCATTTTGAATGATATCTCCTCCCATAGCACTCTGTCTAGAGAATTACACATAGAGGCCAAGAAGAAAATAACAAGGACTACCAAAAACCAGGGTATTTATTTTACACCAAGTATTATAAAAAATAGAAATCTTTTGCAATAAAATTGGCATTTTCAAAACATCATAATTGTAGGGAGTAGTATGACAACCCATCATCATGATGACATTGATCAAGCCTTACATCAAAATGTGTGAGCTGAACATTAAGGATAGCGGTACAAGCTTCTTTAGGGATGTCATGCAGAGAAGACCACATCTAAATATAGGAATTGAAGTGGCCATATGAAGCCAATCTATCCACTAAGTTGTTCCTCTCCTTGAGGGTGTGTTGAATTTTGACCTGGACCAAAGGAAACAACATATTTCTTCTTTTAGTGATGATGTTAGTGACATCCCAACCTGCAGATGCTTTCCCATTTAGCATCATAATGACATTCTTGGCATCCCCTTCAATGATGAGATTGTGAAAGCCATTTTGGAAGACCAAAAGAATCCCATGATACGTTGCCACCACCTTAATAGAATTAGTAGATTGTATACCCAGGTTAGCCACATAGGCCAGCATTAAGTTACCTATTTCATCTCTTATAAGACCATCCCCACCCGCCCAACTTGGGTTCCCTTTAAAGGAACCATCAAATTTAAATTTAAGAAATAGCTTAGGTTATTCAACATTTATAATTTATATACTTTGCATGACTATTAAAATATTTCTAGAAAAAAATTTAGAGTGTGCAAAATGAGGGAAAAAAAAGAAACCTTGATATGGGGAAGTAGTTAGAAAACCTAAAAAGTGGTATAACAAAAAAATAAAAACTCAAGGAGATTAGGGATGAGTTGGACAAGTAAAGAGTTTTTGAAAAAGATTGACATTAAATTTCTAGGTTTCTTTTAGCTATCTTCTTTTTAAGTGAATAATTCTAAACTAGTATGGTTTCTTGTTGAGTAAATGATTTTCTTTGGTACTTTGATGTATCTATACTATTACATTGAGAATGATGAAATTGGACTAGAATGTATGTGAATACTCTTTTGTTATACTGTAATCAATGAGAATGGGCGTCGTGCATTAGTTTTGTCCTAAATTTGTATGTGAAATTTTCTAGCTTGAACCCTCTATCTTTCTTTTGTTAATTCAATCTTGAAACCTTTTATTGCCTACGTACTAAAGGCATACCCTCTATTACTGATAGAAAGAAAGTCTATTGAGAGTCATTTGTGATTGTTTATGCATTTTGTTATAAACATTTAATCTTTATTTAAAGACGTTAAATGTCGATTGTCCATCAATATTAATGATGACTTGATGATTCTTTTGTTCACTTTGTTTGGTTAGTATAGAAGAACCTAAACAAAAATGATGACCCTAGTCCATCAGCCAAAATGACTGTCGTACCTTAATACCTTGGGGTATGAATCAATTAGGGGTAAATCTGTTGAGCTCTATATATAAATCTAAATTGTTCAACCAAATCAAGTCTAGAAAGTTACATGGTTTGTTCTTTTCTCATCTGCTAAGAAACCTAGGCGTAAATCTTATGCTTACAATGGGAATTACTTTTCTTATACATTGAATTGGTTATCAGACTAGAAATGCAAGAAATTATGTCAGAAACCTCCTCATTTTCTAAAAATTTTCTTTAATATTGATCTGGTTGCAACTTATAATTACTTTTGATTTAAATTTGTGTGAAGCCGAAACCTCTACCATATAATAGGGTTCATCCATAAATTTTGCATGTTCTTAAATGATTATTGATCCCTCTTTTGACCGTAATCATCTAGAAATAAGGAATGTATGAGTTTTACCATTAAAGAGATACCCTTGAACCTCTGTGCTCATGATATTTTGTTGTAAAAGTAAATTATGTGCACTTATTTTGATAGAGATTGAAAGAAATAATAAACAAAGACTCCAATTTATAAAATGATGATAATCCATAAAGAATTAGAAGTTGTCATTAGTATACAAGAAGACAGTTTTGGTCGGTTGGTCATGATCACTGAGAAACAACATTCACTGAGCGCAGTGATCACAGAAATGTTTTGAACACCAAGAAATAGATCACTCGAGCACCAGTCTACAAATACATCACCAAGAACCAGTCTATAGAGACATCACCGAGCATCAATCTACACCGAGTGACAATATTTCACCAGAAAAAGCAGATCTCAACTACAAGTCACCTAAAGCACTTTAATCTTTAAAATATCTTTTTTCTTAGCTGGATAACCATTTCTTGTGGATCAAAAAAAGTGTAAATTGTGGATGTAATTAGTTAACTGATTGTATTCATGCAAACTAGGAGATCAAGGTTAAGTTGTAAACCTTTGATCTTAGAGTTTTTCAAGAAAAGCGTGAAACCTAATTAGGTCAAAATATTATATATATTAATGTAATAATCAATCAAGAACATGATGATTGTAGCCACCAAGGACATCTATGGATAAGACAGAGAATTTCATGCAGAAGGATAGATAAATAATAATTCAGTTATGAAGAACTACATTCTAGGCTACCGAGAAGAACATAGGTATTATTCATCATAATGAGGTGATATATATTTCATGAACTTAATGGATTTGTAATCAACACTCCAATATTTTAGCAATCAGGTCATATATTTTGTTACTCTCTAACAATTGTAGCAAGCAGTAAAATCCTTTCACAAGGTGGACTTAACAGTCTTTTTGTAAATCTCTTAACTGAGTGCACACATACATTGTGTTGCTGAAATCTCTTAACTGAGTAGAATTAACAAGTCTAACATGTTACTCCTAACAGGGTAAGATCATAAAAACTGATCACATTGTGTATCCCTAATAGGCACCTTCCAGTCTGTAGATAGTGAAGCTTTGTGGGTTTCATCCCCACCGCAATTTTTACCTTCTAACAAGGGTTTCTGCATTATCAAATACTTGTGTCATGTGTAAATGAGTTTCATGAATGTTCCAATGTTTGTTTACATGAATTTACATTTATGCTATGATATTGCATGCATGAAGTAGTAAAGCTACAATGGTTAGTTATGCAAGTAATGAGTGCTAAAGATTAATTGATAAAAGTTTTAAGGGTATTGATTCATCCCTCCCCTCTCAGTACACACCCTTCCATTATCCCAACAATTGGTATCAGAGCTAGTTCTCTTATTTGGAAAAGTTTAATCACTTGAGAGAAAATATCTTACAATGGAAAGGTATAAGCTTGATAAAAATATTGAGAATTAGAATTTGCAAATACAGATTTTCTTTGAGAAATACAAAGAGGTAAGAAAAACAATGAAAGAGTTATTGGGTG
The DNA here is from genome assembly GCA_018584345.1 of Thuja plicata. NCBI lineage: Eukaryota > Viridiplantae > Streptophyta > Pinopsida > Cupressales > Cupressaceae > Thuja > Thuja plicata. The sequence continues at coordinate 3,048,296 of MU225022.1, read as the reverse complement.
AAAGAAAAGTCATGGCATGTCGCTACAATGAAACTGAATATCAAGAAGAAGAGATAACTAACCTATTTGATTCATCTGGATCTGGATCTGGTGGTATATCTGACACATCTGAAGGAACCATTGAAGATCTAAATGAAGTCAATCAACATCTGACTGAACACGTGAAAGTACTGCAAATCAGTCAAGATACACAAATAGTAAGAATGATTGATGAATAATGCAAGACAAGATGAACAAGAAAGAACTTTAGCTATTGATGATATTAAAAAGATTACTAAAAATTTGCAAGAGAAAGAATCTAAGATAAAGAGACTTACTGAACATCACCTTGAGATCACCAATAAAATAGTTCTTATGCGTCATGAGGCCAACCGAGTGAACATGGAGCTTGCTGGAAAATTGGAAGACATTGGTGAAGTAAAAGAAGAAAATAAGAAACTAAAGCATGAAGTGAAGATTCAACAATAACATAATGATATGATCAAGAAAGCTGAACACAGTACAAAAAGAATGGATGAATTTCTGAATAGACAAAGAAGACTCAACAACAATACTGGTTTGGGGTATACCGAGCATGGAGAATCATCATACCGAGATGATCAAAGGAATGTCTAAACAAATCCAAGACCAAAGAGGCGTTCATGTAATCACTGTGGAAAACCAGGCCACACATCAAATGTTTGCAAGAGAAAATAAAAAGGTATTCCTAAAACTACTTCTACATTCATAGGTAATTGTTATAACTATAACAAGAATGGACACAAAGCACATGAATGAAGATCTAAGCTGAACAAACCAAAGAAGAAATCTTACATGGAGAAACATTGTTCTACTTGCAACATGCATGGCCACACATTTCATGAATACAGGAAAAGGATAAAGCAAGTCTGGAAACCTAAAGAACAAGAAAATGCATATCAACTAAGAAGAGTTGGTAATACATATGTTTGGGATTAAAACACTTGGGTAAATTTTACAACATGTGGTAGATATGTACATATAGCTACTAACTATATGAGGAAATGGCTAAGAAGATCTAGAAACTAGAATAACCCTGGAATGACATGCTTACACTGTCATAAGGTCAGACACTTGAGTAAGGACTGCAGAGACGGAGTGACAGAGTCAAGCACTTTTGCAAATGGAAATACTATTGAAGACATCATGAGAATGAGAAATCAAATGTGGAGGAGAGCTTCAAACAATGATAATGCTGGACCAAGCACTACAGTTAGTGACATCTCATCTAATGGATCAGGTGATTCCACCACCCCCACCTAAGCAATACAAGTATGAAACTGCACTCTACAAAGCTGTATTTTACATCACTTCCTATATTCATTAAGATCATGCAAAATTAGCATGAATGAAGATGCACTATGGTACTACACATTATGTTTTGTGAATCTAGCATGGTCGGTCAAATATAAACCAAGCATAAACTTCACGTCGGTGAACATGTGAAAGTCAACCAAGTTGACACTATGTTCTGAGCATTATATACTCACCGAGCTGAAGACTTTGGTGTGTTGGCTGAGCATACCCATTTTGTTGACTGAGTGGTAAGTGATGCATCACTTAGGGTATTTTTCTATAAAAAGGGCAACTTGAACTCATTCGTTCACCCAACCTTAAAGAGAAAATTGCAGAGTGAAGAAGAGTGATTTAGAGTGATTACATTGCAGAGTGATTCACATCACTTTCAAAGATACTCCAACATATCTCAAGCATTTATAGCAAACATTCAGTGAGTATCTAGACTTATCGAGTTAACAGGTTATTTACGAAGAAGCCCTAAATTTAATGAACAATGGAAACCACTTCACGAACCTCAAAAATCAAGATGGCAAAGGACAAGAAGGTCATTTTGATAAAGAAATTGACCTGTGAGGAACCTAACTACAAGTTTTTCCCTGAGGTTGCTGCACAACCCGAAGACAAGGGAGCATTCTTGAGTATCCCACCTAGGGTTTTACTAGTCGAAGACATCCATGCATACATCCACTGCAAAGTTGCAGAGATTGGAGACCTTGAGATTGAGGAAGCTTATCAGAAGCTATGCAAGGATGGTAACCTGAGATATTAGTACAAGCACATTGAAGTGAAAGGGTTAACTAATGCCCTACTATTCCAAAAAGACTTCAAAATAGAATGGATTCGCATTGTGCTTAGCCGAGTGCATGATGGAAATATATGCTTAGATGAACCCAAGACAATCACACAGGATGTGATTCACACAGTGACTGGTTACCTGATAACCGAGAAGGAAAAATCCCTAAGGCACCCTGGTCACCCCGAGATTGAAAAATTTACAGGAGCCATGTGGGACGACAGAGGTCTGAAGTCAACTCAATCACCAACCCTGAAATGAAATTTGGTGCATATTTGATTGGATACAAGATCTTTCAAGCAACCAGAATTAACAACATTGCTTGTGGAGTTTTCAACACTGCGTACAAGATAGTAAAGAAAGGTGTGCAACTAGACCTAGCCAAGCTACTACTGAAACAACTGGAAGAAAACATGAGAACAATTAGATCAACCTGATCTAATACATGTAAGTTTGGTTCACTACTGATGTGCACATTCTTTTACTTCCAAAACTTCTTTCCTTCCATCGGTAATGTCACTTGGGACACCAACTGACCTATCACAACACAGATTAGTGATTACATTAAATCACTAGGAGATAGTTTCATACCACTATTGGATGCATATTTTACTACATTCAAGAATAGGATGCAGAAGAGGATGAGAATCCTTGCCCAGTTGGTTGAACAATACAAGGATGAGATATGCTTTGTAGTTGACACCAACACTACACTCATCAAACTTTCTATCCCAAGAACAACATGGTTACCACCATTGGATTATGAAATTGACATAGATATGGCTACAAGAGCTATTGAAGCCCTAATGGAAGAACCAGTTGACAAATCTATAAGTGGATTTGGTACATATGAGGAAGACAAGTCAAGAATAAAGACTATTTTAGTGGTCAAGAAAATAGGAAAGAAGAAAACACAAATGGGTAAAACACTTAAGAGGAAACTTTCGGTAACTGATGAAGAATTGGAACAATCAGTAGACATCACCGAGGAATAGACACCCATTGGTGAAAGAAAAGAGTTAAGTGATTTTGAGTCTACAAAATCAGATGCAGAGCCACCAAAGGCCAAGAAAACAAAAGTTACTGATATAACGACTGCATCTAGAACAAGGAGCAAAATAACAAAGGTAGACTCACCACCATTAAAGAAAGGCATAATAGAAAAATATCTAAAAAGAAAATCAGCAACCGAGCAACCAGCACCGACACAATGCAAGAGATATGTAAGAGGAAGAGAAGACAAGAATGATACTGAAGAAGCAGAAAGAGAACAGAGAATCCAAGCAGAAAAGGCCAACATACCAAAGACAATTGATAAAATTGCAGAGTCAATCATCAACACATGCAGTATACAACATCATAAGATTAGACGATGGGGAAATCTATCTACCAAGGATTATAATAAAATAGAAGAAACAATCATTAAGATGATGATAGATTACAAATATGTACCTCTACAATTTGGCAATCATATTCCACAGGAACTACAAGACAAAATATCAGCTAGGTGGAGATATGCATTGCACATGGAGAAATAGATGAGAGAGAGATCCTTAGTTGCATTCATGCACAATTCCATAATTGAAGAAATTGAATCAACAATGAAGGAGCACACAAAGAATTTTTTTGCAAAAACTAGAGCATACAAAGTATTGTAGGATAAGTTAGAAGATATTGACATAGAGAGAAATAAGATTTGGACTAAAATATTTAATCCACCTGAGAAGATACTAGCTCTACCCGAGAATTCTCACACTAAGGAGAAGGAGGCCACCCTGAGCCCCAAGCACATATTCATGAACAACACCGAAGATGTCAATCCTATTGACTTAACCATAGAGGCAAGTAAGGCCATGGATGAAATTCCTCAAATATTGAAATCATTAGGAGAAACACCAGACATAACTATACAAGATATCACTCATGGTGATTTTGATAATGATGCCAAGGCTGATGAAGATGTCAATATTGCAACCGAGAAAACAAATGAAAAGGACACTACTGATGTTGTACAGGAACTTATACCATGTAATTTACTTTATTGATGCAAGCAATCAATATAATGACTGAATCAAAATAGACAATGCCTGAGCTTGAAGAAAACATACCAATGGACAAAGGTGAGTATCAAGGGGAGAAGAAAAATACCAATGGAGAGGATAAACCGAGTGATTCACCCACTAAGGATAGTGGAAATGCAGAGAAGGTTGTAGGTCAAGAAAAAGTTGAAGTAGAGACGTCTACTACCAAACAACTGGTCCAGACCAAGAAAAAGTTGAAGTAGAGACATCTACTACCAAACAACTGGTCCAGACCATGAAACCTAGCCAAGGTACCACACCTCCCAAGCAGTCAACGATAGAAATTGAGAAAAAAAGGCTCTTTCTATAGTACCTCATTCCCCTGTTGTCAAAAACATTCAAAAGAAGAAGAAGAACAAGAAGAGTAAAGCACCTGTCACACTCGATGAGATCATATACATACCCGACTGTGATCCAAGAACACTTGATCCCGAGTCACTGACAAGATATGGGGAGCTATGAAAAAGGAAAGCACAACAGGACAACCTCCGACAAGAAAACATAAATTCACAAGTCCTAGAAATATCAAAGGAGATTCTATTGCAGGTAGTTCCTGACACCCAGATTGATCAAACAAGACCCATCATTGATCAACTTCCAAGTCTGACCGAGGCAACCACACAAGAGAATGTAGACGCCGAGAAGGTCATTGAGGAATAAGAAGAAGAGAAGTATCCTTACAAGCTCACTGATAAAATCAGCCAAGAAGTGGCAGAGAATAAGGTGAAACATTTTGAACTAGTAGTTGGGTGTGTGCACCAAGTTGTGGACCAAAAAGGGGGTATAAGTGGACACATTTTTTCTGAAATCGGGTAAACCTAAACTTGGAACAGGATTTGGAGGGTCATGCACTCAAAATAAGAAGATGTGTTAAAAATAAAAATTGTAGTACTCTGAATCTAGTTTTTAGAAAACTATTTTTTAAAAAAAACCAATAATATTAAGAGGGTCAAACCTCACGCACACAAAAATGTGTTCCTGATTTTTTTGGAAAAACATAACATAGTTGTTTCCATGTGCGGTACAAAAGGTATAGTTATATTCAATATTTTTTAAATCCCTTTAGTAGGATGATAGGTAAGAGTGAGATATAGAATTTGTGTATTTTTTTGTAATTTTCTAATGAGTATTTTTTTTTTCTGTGATTTTTTGAAGTGATCTCATCTTGAAAATTTGGTACCTGTTCGTGCAGTGGGCATAACTTGCATCAAAATAATTGAAAAATGGAATTTTATTTTTAAAAGTGTATAGAATAAAGTTTCAAACAATAATATGTAATTTATTTGTAATTTGATTATGTATATCAAAAGTTATTAAAAAAATGGTAGACATATGTCTGTGAGGACAATCAAGACACTGGTAAAGAAAATTAAAGTTTACTATGCTAATGTTTTCAAAAAATAGAAAAATTTATATGGTTAGAAAGATAAGAAGATGTATGAGATTATGGTGAAAATTATAAAGCTACCCAATTGACAAATTGTAAACCTGATGAAGATAAAGTCGAGAATTCATCTTACAAGATGAAAAAACATCTAAAAGAGCAAAAATGGAGGGAAAATGAGCCTCCAAGCCTTTGGGTCATTTTTCAAGCCTCATCCCGAGCCATAACCCGATTGGGTTTCTAAATTTCAAATAACCCGATCGGGTTGTGAAAAGAAAAAAACTACTTCAAAACTTGATCGGGTTTTGAAGAAGTAAAAACTATTCATTTTGTTCTTCATAACCCGAGTGGGTTATGAAGAAACTAAAATAGGCTTTTCTTCCGGAAGCCATAGCCTGAGAGAGAGAGAGGGAGAGGGAGAGAGAGAGAGAGAGAGGGAGAGAGAGAGAGAGAGAGAGAGAGAGAGAGAGAGAGAGAGAGAGAGAGAGAGAGAGAGCGA
>MU225022.1:3013205-3024335 GCA_018584345.1 Thuja plicata | reverse complement strand
ATATATATAGGAGGTTTTCTTGTGGAGACGTTTGCATCTTGAAAGGAGGTTATTGCAATTTTCTTCCCTTTCTTTCTAGCGAGAAGTGAGAGAATAATATTGAAAGTTAAAAAATAAAGAAAACTTGATTTTTTACATTGATAGCAATTTTTAGCTTTTATTAAAGTTTCAGTTATATGTTATTTTTTCAAAAATATTTAAAACTCTTTTGTGGAAACATGCGTTTTATTTAAGAACGAAATGATATATTGGAGTTTTTTGTGAAGAGTTATAAAGTTTTTCTTTGTAATCTGGAAAATAATATTTTTGTAATTAAGTTCATTATCGATCCAGTAACTAACACTTATTTATCAAATAAAATAATAATAAAAAGGGATCTTTTTTGTGTGTGGGTCCGATTTGAAGGGAGAAGGAGAGTATTCATTTGCAGAGATCTCTCTTGAATCTTGTGTTGAGCATTTAAGTGGTCTGTGCATATTTTATGACAAATATGGAAGACAATGTAATGTATAATGTGTTTATTCTCGTCTTTGAAGTAGACAATTTTACATATTGGTGTAATAGAATGAAAACCCTACTCAAATCTAAGGATTTGTGGGATAGTGTTCAACATGGCTATGTTGAGATAGCAGATGTAAATGCATTAACTAAGCAACCAAAAAAGGAATACAAAGTAAATATAAAGAAAAATAATGAAGCCTTATTCTTGATTCAGGGTGCAATCACTCAAGCTATCTTTCCTAGGATAAGTGTTGTAGTTCATTCTAAAGAAAGCATGGAAAATATTAAGTAATGCATATCAAGGTGCACAAACTTCTAAATTACAAATAATGAGGAAAACCTTTGAAAATATAAAAATGACTACTAGTGAATCTGTCCATAGATTTCTGACAAAGGTAGAAGGTCTCGTGAGTCAGATGAAAGTACTAGGGTAAGATTTATATGACAAACATGCCATTGAAAATATTTTGAGAATTTTGATTCCAAAATTTGAAGGTGTGGTTTCTACAATTGAGATATCTAAGGATCTCTCAAGCATGAAAATTGATGAATTAAGTGGAATTTTGTTAACTGTTGAAGAAACAATGAAAAGTAATGAAGAAAACTTAGAGCAAGCATTTTACTATACAGAAAATATAAGAGGAAAAAAAAAATTATTCAAGAATCATAGTATAATAATGAGTTGATATTATTACTGTTCAAATCATGTTAGTTCCCCTTACCCATTTCATTTGTACTCTCACTATTTTTAGTTCCTTAAAACCCCAGTTTTCTACATGTATAAATAAGTTGTTATTATTATTGTTGAAAACATGTTAGTTTTACTTATCCTTTTCATGTACTCTCACTGTTTTATGTTCCTTAAACCCCTCTTTTCAACATGTATAAATTAGTTGTTATTAGTACTATTCAAATAATCTTAGTTTCAGTTACCCATTTCATTTACTACCTTTGTTCTTAGTTCCTCACATATCAGACAACACGACAAAGGAAAACATGACGAAGGAAAAAATAATGATGTTTTAAATATATGGGAAACATACTACTTTTGTTCAAGACTCACCACCATCTTCCACAGAATATGCTGACAATTGAATGACAAATAGGTTTTTTATATCACATTATGCATCATTGTTCAAATGCATCATCAATCACAGTTCAAATACTTTTTTCCATTTATATTTACCCAAGTTTTCTACCACACTGTTACTGTAAAGCTCACATTTCACATTTAAACACTCAAACATTATGTAGATGACCTTGCAAATCATCAACATTCAATTTTCATGTAGTACTAAGGATACAATTCAAGAAATTATTGTAGACATAGTTGAGTGTTGACATCAATCACACAGATCAACGTAATCAAATTGTACAGATTTATGAAAGTGATAGTGATAACTATTTCAATGCTCATCGCACCCTAGTTGGTCAGGGTGTTATTGCACCCTTCTCTCCATGACCTACAAATGAGGAAATCCTAAGCTATCTCATGGAACCATTTCCTGCATCTCCTACATTAATTCCTGAGATTGAGTGACACATTACCATCCCATACCCACCAATTCGAGACCCTCAACTATGGCTAAAAAACCATGCTCATATTATTGACCAATTCTTTGTGGGACCAAATCCTATAAATAATCTTGTGTTCCCCACAAGGTCTTACTTCTCAAAATTATTCAAGCTCAGCCTGGAATCATGTCAAACCCAATATTTGAACAAATTTTTGTTGGAAAATTTAGGTCTAGAGGTTCGAGAAAGCTCTGAGAATCTATCACAACAAAAAAGGCTACGAAGAGTTATGGACGAACAAATCTCTTCTTGGATATTTACCAAAGTGTATGTTATACCCCACGGTCATCTCACTGGTGAGACTCCTAACAAACCTTGTCATGTCTATAGTCAATGAATTATTTGGAAAGTACCTGCCCCTCCAACAACACCCCATCTTGTTGACAAGGAAGGATTCAAATATGAATCCCTATCACATTAATTGTTCTATGTGGTGACTATGAATCCCTGCCTCATTATCTGTTATATATATTTTCATCTATTACACTTTTTCATCCCTATTATTATCCTATGTGATTGATTGACGAGTTCACTTTCCATCACCCTCGTTTGATGCAGGAGCATCTTGGGTTCTTAGAAATATTGCATCAACCAAAAAATTATTTGTTTTCCTCTTTGATTAGTCCGGGGTTTCTTTCTATGATCATTCTGTGCTTATTTCCTATGGCTATGATCCTTCCTGCATGTTCATGGCTTCATTCTTGTTACCCTCCTTGGATCGCACGTCATTTATTTTTTAAATAATTAGTTAACAAAATATATAAACTAGAGAGCACATTGAAATTTTTAGAGCTCTACAAATACAATTAGGGAGCTTGGAATGATACACCTGCAAGAAAACTTATTAACCAATATTATAATATTTTTTTTAGGAAAACTTTCATACACTAGTCAAATTAATATGTAGAGAGATATATAAAATATGCATCTATGTTCTACCTTATCATTTGAATTCTAATTTATTATCTATTCTAGTGATTAAGTGATCTTGGATTTTTAGCATGTTTTCATTCTAGTTCTAGTTCAATATTACATTTACATCCATCTTTGCATAATTGTTCATCTTTTGACCATTCAGCTCTTGAATCTTTGTTCTTCATAGCTGATTATGCACATGATTATGAGAGAATCCATTACTAAGCACAAGACCTTGGTATATAGGAAAACAATGAAGTGAGGTTCCTTTAAAAGCATGTGTGTTTATTTATTTGATTTGTGTTTATTTTATAGTGTGTTTATTTATTTGATTGAGTCCAATTTGGTATAAGGATTTTCATGGTTAGAGCATGAAGCTAACCTTCATGTTTACAAATATGAATCCTAGGCATGGATAGGAATGTAAACCATAAATTTGACCTTTGTTTGGTTTAGGTAAAGCAAGAGAGGGCCTGAACCCATAACATTTTTTCTCAAAAAAAGGCTAAGCTAAAAATTACCAAGAGGCAAAGACCAAAGAGTGTCACATGGAGTCAGACTAATCAAGATCTTTTGAATAGGGCAACAAACTAACAAGAGACATATTTCTCAATCTTAAAAATTTTACATTTGTTGATTACGATATTTGAAACCTATTCTCCTTGATATTTACCCTAAATATTTTGATTGAGATGTCAATAGACATTGTTTACGAGTTTATTAGGCTGAGATTTTTTTTCCTTACATGAACTCTTATTAAGTTACTTCACCAATACTAAACAATGAGGAAATGTATCACATGCCATTTTCCTAGAGTATTAATGAAGTCATGTTGATGTCATGATCTCATAGTAACATATTAGGTAAATGTGGCACTCTAATAATTTCTAGGCATGGTCTTATATAAGTATAAAAAATAAGAGATTATGTGCTTAAATAAACCTCTTAGCACATAAATTTTAAAAATTTATGCTCAATTCAATACATAGTCAGGTGGGGATAGTTGACTCCAACCTAGATTTTAATTTTGAAATAAAAAATTTATAGTTATTTTTTACCCACAAATTGATTTAGATTGATATTGTAATCATATATGTAACATAAGATAAAGAATCGTAAATAATCTCTCAAATATATAAACATTGAAATAATTTATTTGATAATTTTCACATCAATATATATTATTTATACGTGCTAATAGTTTCACTTGAAAAAAATCCTAAGAAAATAAATATGAAGGTGTTACAGACCATTAGTCACACATTTCGCCAAATTTTCCACAATGGACATGATGGCTCACTTCATAAACTTAGTCATACAAAATTCCTCCCATTTGACCTCACAATCATGGTGAAAGAGTTATGTAGGCATTTATCTTCTATGATCTCATAGAGCATCTCAAATTGTGGTTCTAATGAATCTTCACCTTAACTAGCAAGTTTTATGAGTTAGAAAATAACTCAAGTATGTATAATGGTATATAGTCTTTAGTTATTTGTAAAGTGAGTGAAAATGATAAAAAAGTTGGGAAAGAAAGAGATAAGCATGAATATTTGAGACCATGGTAGATGATGATGTAGATAACTTTTAGATCTCTATAATTCTAATGCAACTTTATTAGGATTTTTGAAAACATAATAATTATCATAAGAAACACATATCATGAAAAATATATGGGAATGGAGACTTAAGAAAATATCAAAAGTTAAAACATGTGCAACAATAAAAGATGCATTATGTATAAAAAAAATGAGAATGAAACATATGGCTATTAAAGAGAATATAAATATTAAAAAAATGAAAATGGTATATAGTAGATATTTTTGGATGATAAAACAAAACTTGAATCATAAATATACAAGATAAAATGAAAAATATGTAATCTTCAACAAATAGAATATAATCAAAAGGTCAAATGCTAATATCTTATAAAAGTAATTAAAATATTATTAAAAATTCTTGGGAGGTCACCCATCATAGTTCTACTCTAATTTAACCGTGTTTAATCATATAGTTTCATTTAAGGTCAAACCTACTTAGCTTGTTAACTCATTTGCAAAACCTTTAGCAAGTGTTGTACATTATGAACTAGTCATCATATAATTTATTTAGCTCAACAATTGACATGTAATCAATATTTGACAATGTATCAAATTATGATATTAATATTAGGATTCTACTGCATAATTTTTGGATCAATTAACTCATTGACACATTAGAATGCTAAATACACCATAATAGCAATAACTACATAGAAAAGAGACTTTCCTTACATGCAAGGACAAGTACAAATAAAGAATCAAATACTTTGATACTACTACGAGCAACCATAACCCATTCTAGGATCTGGGCTCTTACAAAACAAACTTATGCTAGGAAATAATTTATTTAATCTTTTCTAGATTAACTAAAACACGCACATCCTTTTTATTAGGATGGTCCTTCAAATGATTTTGAGCTCATCAATATAATCCTTGCCAGATGGTCGTTTCTTGAAGAAGTTTTCCAGATACTCTTGGAAAGACAATGCCGCATACAATGGTGGATTCTCTTCATCTATCAATTCTTTGAGAGGTGCTATGATTACATTGTGGGACGGTGGAGTACAAAACATGGGCCATGAAATCCTTACATGGTCCTTGTGTACGAAGCTCCTATGCTCAATACTCTTGTATTTTCCATTGCTCAATATCTACACATGTCACGATTGAAACACGTGTGAGAAAAAACACCCCAATCCGAAGGAAAATGTAGAAGTGACAACATCTATACAAGGATGAGAATGCACCTTTGATCATTAATATGAAGAACAATTATATTTAGATTTATTTATATTTTTAACTTAATTAATAAATAGGATTTTTGATAAGTAGGAGATATTATCAACAACAAGTCAAATTGTGATATTGCTATGAAGATTCAATTGTGTAGTCTTTTTACCCAAACACATTGACCCATTTTTCATGAGTAGCGATTCACAAGAACACATCTCTAATGAGAATGAATGGAACACTTAGCACTCATTGCATAATGAGAATGAATGGAACACTTAGCACTCATTGCATTTAGATAATGCTTACGAATGAATTTTTTTTATCTCTAAATAGAAAATTGGAAAACATATTGTCTAAAAGATGAGATGAGAGTGTTGACCTCAATTTGATCCCCAATGTTGACAACAAGAGTGCCTGGGATGCAAGGAACATCAATCCATGCATTGTCCTTTCGAATTTGCAGGCCTGGAGTCTGGTCGTGAAGGAGAATTGTGAGGGCAGACACATCAGAGTGAGGAGTGATACCCAACACCAGTTCTGGTTGAGGGCATGGCGGATAATAGTTTATACCCAAATGGATCTCCATCCTCTCTCCACCCACCGCCTCCATTATCGCATTCTCATTAGCCAATCCGAGGCCGCCACATAGCGCCTGCATTAGCACTCCACACAATTTGCAAATCTCACTGCCGTATTCATCCATCACTTCCCTGCAAAACAATTCACAAAGTGGAAATCAGAACAATCTTCTACACAAAAGTGGCAACCCAATATTAAAGTAACAATAGTTTCTAGATTCAATGAAAATTGTTACACAATCAAATCCAAAAGCTATTGTAACATTCATATAGATTATGAAAATTTAATGGCTTTAGCCTAATATTAGAATGGTAACCTACGTGAAATCGGAAGGCTGTTTGAGCCACTTGCTCATGTCTCTTCGAGAAACAGGCCAAACAACATTAAAATAGTTATCTTTCCAGTCTAATTTCACATCCTCATATTCCCCGGCTTTGCTGCCATACCCAAAATGACTGCCCCCTCTGTTTTTATAGACTTCCTTTTCTTCCATGGGAAGCTCAAAGAAGGCCTTGCCCATGGCTTGTACACGAGCAATAAGAGACTCCGGAATTCCATGATTGACAATCTGGAAAAATCCCCACTTTTCTGCAGCGCTTGATATTTCTTCCACGGTGGTTTTCTTGAGATGCTGAAGGTGCAAATCAATAACCGGAACCGTTTGTGTATGAGAAGAGTCGTTGAAGAGATCCAGGCTTGGCCTGAGAAATCGCTGGGGAACTATTTTGATTCCTCTCTCCGCTAAGATCTGAACTCTGATATTGGCGGACTGCTCCTCCATCACTCCAACAATTATTTCAATGTGTTTACAGGACACCCTAGTCCCTACTTAAATAAGGCTCCCATTTCTTGATTGGATTTCGTGGACATGGCCGACAGTAACATTATGTTTTTATAAAAGAATTCTTCATGAGCAGAGGTTTAGCTGTTGGCCAGGTCACACTCTTATTTTTAAATTCACGTTCTTATTTCTTAATTCACGTTGTTAATACTCTTGACCGCAATGCGAAAACTCTTGGGAAGCTCACATGCAAGACTAAATTCACGTTCTTATTTATAAATTGATACAAACACTACAATTACTTCAATAGTTTATAATGGCAATTGCTTTGAGCTGGTTCAACCAGCACACTTTAGGCATTGACTGCTCAGGGTGGCCTAGTTAAGACTTTTTGGTAGATGAAATATAAGGGAAAGGATCTAATATCTGATGATGTCATATCAGTTGTACAACTATGTGTGTTTGTATCATTGATCTTACTTTTTTTTTGTTTGGTTTGTTTGGACACCTTGACAAAAAACATGTTGATGTGGCATCATATTTGATAATGTCGCTCTGAAATCTTAGTTTTAAGAAGGGGACTTACCAAATGAGTTGCTGTAAAAAATTGGTAGTGATTTGAAATTTCCACACAAGATTTTGAGAAGGGCAAAGTTAGGGTGCTCAACTACCGAATCCTCTCCCCTATACGTTAATGATCTTGTCTGTGTTGAATCAATGTTCATGTCATCCTGCATCCTTGAATAAGAGTGTGACCTAGCCAATAGCTAAACCTTTGCTAATGTAGAATTCTTTTTTAATAACATTATGTTATTGTCGACCATGTCCATGGAATCTAACGAAGAAATGATAACCTTATCTAAATAGGGACTAGGTCCTGTAAACCTATTGTAGGCTATATTTTCATTCTCTGGGTATCATATGTAACAAGGCAAGACTTGTTCCTTGTGATTAGAATGACTCAACTTAGGTATATATGTGTGTTTTGTTGGAATTTATGTCTATAATTTGATATGCATTTAAATGTTTTACTTTGATTGCGTTTGTTTGAGTGATAGTTGTCTTCTTGGATCACTTTATATATGTATGTATTGTGCGAATATATATAAAGAGAGATATATAGGTGAAAGTAGTGACACAATAATAATGATAATGGTCAACAAAAGACATGCCCCATTCTAGTTCCAATTTGTGTCCTTGTGAACCGGCACACTAGGCAAGCCCTTTATGCAAAGGGCGAGGAGCTATTATTGAGTGATTATTTTGAGAGAGTATTATTGTAATAGAGTCCTCTGAGTCATAGGGATTCTTTATTTTCAAGGTATACTGACTTTGCATATGGCTTTTGGTGATAAAGTATTGAGTTATTTACTGGAAGGTGGCATTGTCAAGTATAAGGCTGATGAAAGGATGTTAAGCATGTTTTGGACTGAAAGGGCATCAAAGATGGGTTCAAGAAGGCAAATGGAACTACCCTATTTGATGAGAGTGAGCTCTGGACTAGAGAGCAGGTTAAGCAGGATGAACAGGACATTAAAATTATGCTATGGACCAAGAAGAAGCAGGAAAGTTGGCTCTAGGAGATCTCTCCCTCCCAACTTGTATAATATCCATGACATGACTAGGAAAGGGCTTACACCTAACACTGAATAGGCAAGGGTGTCATATGTAACAAGGAAAGAAATGTAAGGACTAACTTTATCTCAACATTCCACATGGGATAAGAAACCAAAATAAATGAAAAAGTCTCATAAACATGGTGATAAGTCAAAAGGAATTTCATTTAAATTTAATCCATATTATCCAATTGCCAAATAACCAGATTCTACTAGTAGGCAGGTATGCAAGAAAACATAATTCCTACCCTTCCCTGTTGTTAACCATATTCAACACCCTTCCAAAAGTTTTATTTCATTCCTCACATAGAATTAATAAGCATCAATAAATCATCCCACTATCATGAATTACTTAAAAAATTAACTTCTTTACTTAAAAATAATTTAACTGTGATAGGTGGAATAAGCATATGTCTTACAACATAATATCCAACCCTTTTTGTACAATCAATATTCGCTAAGTAATCAAGCATTTTTACAAGCTTATTTAGTCATTGAAAATGCACACCTCAAACTTGAGACTTTTATGCCACACATGAATCATTTCAAGTTACTAAGTAACATATAACAAGAATATGGTTCAAACTGTTTCCCATTAAACATCTATGTAAATTCCTATGCAATCATTACAATACGTTTTCTTGACATTGCTAATATCTCTAAGTTTTTGATGACATGTAACTGATTGAATGTTTGATAATGTTAAGTTGAAGATGATGCAAGACATTAAAATAATTAATGGTTTGTTCATTGATGTCAACTTGATATCATCTATACGGTCATGTACATAATTCCAAAGACTTCAGAGAATCAATGAAACAATTATTATGCTTTTAGCAATACATAAAAGTCAAGTATTCACTAAGTGACAGACTACACCGACGGAGTGCACACCATCGATAAAGGCAAAGAAAAAGTCACAGTGATACCCGACAAGCAGAAGACAGTGTTTCCTGATGAAGCAAAATCATAGGATGCCCAACGAACTAAAAATAGAGTTGCCCGATAGACAGAGATCACAAAGCTAACTGGAGTTACATCGACAAAATTGGCAGTTGTCACCGACAATGAACTGCATAATTGACTGACGGAACAGAGAGTTTAGAAAATGACAAAATATCTAGTTGGCAGAGCTTAAGGATAGACTTAATTGGTTTTTTTTATTTGTTTTATTCAACCACAGTTAAGTAATTGATTTAAAGAAGATTTGTACAGTTGGAAAGAAGATAACTACGAGATAAATTAGGAGTTAAAGGGTTAAATTAGATTGGCTGGATTGTTTTTCACGCCAAGAATCAAGAATCAAGAATCAAGAATTAAGGAATATCATGTCTATATAAGAGACAAGCATAATTAATTTCCGCATGCAATCAGATACACGAAAGGGGAGTGAATAGAAAGAAGATGTTGAAGAGAAACTAGTGAAGGATAAACTTCATACAGTCCTGATCAATCAAGCTGAGGGAGAGCTAAAGAATTCTACAGACACCAATGAACAGTGAAGCACAACATCAAAGAGCAGAAAGTGTGGAGCACAAAGGAATTGAATTGATATATTGATCAGAGAGGTATTGTACTTAAATAGATCTAAAAATCTGCAATTCAAAGTTGCATTAGAAATAGGTCATAGTGTTTCAGTTTGACCATTGAAGCATTAAGTCTCTTAATAGAGTAGTCCACTTAACAGTCTCCTATAATTAAGGTATATCCTAACAGATTACCAAAAAGGGTTGATTCATGAAAGTAGCATTGAATTTGCATAAAGCCTATTGACAGCCTAAGAAGGAGGTTGATTCAAGGATGGTAGCAAGATTTGCCTAAAGCCTATTGACAATCTAAGAAAGAGATTGATTCAAGGATGGTAGCAAAATAGATGCCAGATACTAAGTGACAACCTATATTTATAAAATCCTCTAACAAGGTCACACTTAATAGTGTGTTTGTAACCTTTAACAAGGTTGGCTCCTAACAGGGCTCACTTTAGAAGAGTGAAAATTTGGGGTATTGGTCTCAGTGGTTTTTCCCTTAACAGGGTTTCCACGTTAAAATCCATGTGTTATGTGTGTATGGTTTATTACTTTATTGTTTTACATTTCACATATGCATTTCTGGATTGATTAGTATACTCTGCATATTTACTGAGTATCGGTAAATAAGCTTTACTTCTTATCGGTAATCAAGGAGAATAAGGACAGACAAGGTAAACTAATAGACAATTAATTATTTCAAGTATTTCAAGGCAGGCATCTTGTAGGGACTTAATAATTTGACGTGTATTGATTGGTGGATTAAAGTATTAAAGGATAAATTTTTAAGGCCATTGATTCACCCCCCCCCCTCTCAGTTATTACTAACAATTGGTATCAGAGCTTGTGTGCTTAGAAGGAAG
>MU225022.1:2964553-2975312 GCA_018584345.1 Thuja plicata | reverse complement strand
TAATTTCTACTTCTCGAATATTATTGTATGAGCTTGGCTCTCTCTCTCTCTCTCTCTCTCTCTCTCTCTCTCTCTCATTCTTAGGCATTTTTTCCCATTCTCTATATCACGGGGGTTTTTTCATGCTTTTCCCCCTTCAAAATCTTGTCTCCTTTTTGTTTTAGATCTTTGGTGCATGCTCCTAGTATTCGAATTATTCATGGTAAATCTTCGTTCTCCTGCTCATTGAATTAAACAACTTCATGTTTCTCTTTATTTTGTTATTATTTTAACAAAGATATCTGCAATTTGATCTTTTGTGTTGCAGTACACAATTTAAATCAAGCCTTGTTGAACCAAATCCTTGATATAGTGATGTTGTATCTCAATATGTTTGGTTCTACTATGAAATATCAGATTCTTTGTCATTTGAATAGCACTCTTGTTGTCACAATACAACAAGGTAGGTTCATTCTGAATTTGATGTAAGTCTTCTAATAGTCTTCTCAACCATATAGTTTGACAAGCTGATGATGTTGCTACTTTGTATGCCGCCTCTGCAGTAGAAAGTAATATTTTTGGTTATTTCTTAGACTTCCAAGAGAATACTACAGAACCAAGGCTAAAATTGTAACCAGAAGTAGACTTCTAATCATCTAGAGAACCTACCCAATCAGAATCCGTATACCCAACCAATCTGATATCCTCTGGATACTGAAATCTGAGACCATAACTCAATGTCCCTCTAACATATCTAAGAATCCTTTTAGCTACACTCCAATGTGTTTCCTTAAGTTATGACATGAATCTAGAGGCCAAACTCACTGCATATGTGATATCTAGACAAGTAGTAGTTAAGTAAATCAAACTTCCAATCAGTTTTCTGTATAGTGTGGGGTTCAATGGATCTGACACATTTAAAGTAGAGAATTTAAATCCAACTTCAACAGGTGTTGCAACTCTCCGTTTGAAATTTTTGTAAGAAATCTGAAGCATACTTTTTTTGAGACATAAAGATTTCATCTTTGTTTTGCCATACTTCTATACCAAGAAAGTAGTGCATTTGTCCCAAATGTGTCATTAAAAACTCAATAATCATGATTGTTTTAAACTCTTCAAATAAAGTTGAATTATTCCCTATGTAGATAAGGTCATCAACATAGAGAATTAGGATAGATATATCCTTAGCTGACCTTTTGATATAAAGATTTGGATCAGATTGACTTCTTGATATAAGCAACACATCCAAATACCTTTTGATATAAGCAACACATCCAAGGTCTTGTGCTTAGTAATGGATTCTCTCATAAGCATGTGCATAATCAGCTATTAAGAACAAAGATTCAAGAGATGAATGGTCAAAAGATGAACAAAGTTGCAAAGAGGGATGTAAATGTAATACTAAATTAGAACTAGAATGAAAACATGCTAAAAATCTGAGATCACTTAATCACTAAAATGGATGCTAAATTAGAATGCAAATGATAAGCTAGAACATAGATGCATATTTAATAAAAAGTAAGAACCGTTTGAACATTATAAACTGATGAGACAAGATATTCGAATACAATATATGGAGCTCTGCCTATCTAGTGTATTTTGAAACCAGTGAAATACTGAAAATCAGCTAAACAAAATTTCACTGCTAAAACATGAGAATCAAGGAATTGAATATGGAGTTATTATTTAAAACATTTGAAATACCTAGAATAACAACCCTTCCTCCTCTTCGATGAGTACAGTGTATTCTTCCTCCTCTTCACCGCCTATTGTTGGTTTGAACAATGACTTGCATGAGATGCTTTGCATTCCATTTGTATGTTTGAACTATAATCTTTGTATGGATGGCCTCATTAATGTGTGTACTGTTATCACTTGAATTTTGAATCTTCTTTTGAATTGCACATCTGTGTTGTTTATGCAACTTACTGTTGATTTTATTTCCCTTCAATTGAAAATGGTGGCCTCACATGAATTTTGTTGTCGATGCAAGGGAATTCAACATGAAATGACCAGTACATGTGCAAGTGAGGTGGGATGATGGGACGGGGTGGTGGCAGTACATGTCATTCAAATGTGGCCTTCCCTATAGTAATACTTGTTTTGTTAGAATTTGTTTGCCAGTTGTCTTCATATTTTGGGTTCATGGAGAACCACGTGGCACTTTAATGAATTATGATTGTAGTGTTACATGATTTGGCAACCTCGCACGCATACTACATTGCTTTTCCTTTTGTTTAAATTATGAACAATTGCTTAGTGTATTCGGCTCAGTTTTGGGTATGACAGGATGTGTCAGTGCGATTGACAGCTGAAGTCTAATGTAGGAAGACTTGTCAAACTGCCTCATTTGGAACACAAATTTTATACTTTTATATATGAAAAAACAACTGTTTAAACCTTAAGTAGTATTATTTTTATCTATTATTGTTCGGTGTGTGTAACCGACATGTTTTGATAGTATTTGTTCCATCTACAGGTGCACAAACTGGGAAACGGCTATGCAATAGACAAATGGTCCCTGATTTGACCATTTCATAGCATTTACTAAATTTTTTTTTTATAATAAGGTGACCAAAACAAAGTTACAGTATAAAGTTCACAAAGTCACAGAATTAAACTCACAAAACCGAGGCATCGCCTCAGACCGAAAGTATCAAAATTTTACAGTTTGAGAACATCATAAACAAAATACATAATTTTAGTACAAAATATCATCAAAGACATCCACCCATGTGGTCCATCCCATGGTGCCCTCAATCCAAACAATATTCTTCTTCTTCTGAATCTGGTGGAGCAGGAAGCTCATGCTATCTAATTCGCCCTTTCTTTTTTTTTTTTTATGTTCCAGGTTGAGTTGCTTTATAGTTCTTTCAAATATATGTAAGTTGTCCATATGACTTCTCCAAGCCTACCAATCCTTAAGCTCGAATGCGAAGAATGTGGCATACCAGTTCTTTAACAGTCTTTTTAATTTTTCCTTTTCCACCCTCATGGTAATTTGCACCTATAAATTTTTTTTAAAATAAGTGAGTCTTTTGAAAGACTCAGTAAGAATCCTGGGATTGCTTTGAAACCTTTTCTCAATCCTATATTTCTAGATCTTCCATAGTATGTTAGAAGAAAGAATATTCCAAAACAAATTAGTATCCTTTTTAACCCCATCAATATTCCCAGTAATGATTTCAAAAACATTGATATCTTTAGGAAGAGTAATATCAAACATGAGCTAGTTTTCTTTGGAAAAACAACAGTCAAAGAAAATATGTCTACCAGATTTAGGAACTCTACATATATTGCAGTATTGTGTCATAGAGAAATCCTTTCTAATAGGGAGTCTATCAAGAGTCAAAAGCCATCTAATGCATTTGATCTTAGGATCAATGGAGCTTTTCCATAATCTGCCAAAGATCTTCTTCAATGAGGGGATTTCCAGATTAGAGTACCAGAGTTTATTGACATGGCCAATGATGGAGTCATTATACCCAATAACACTGTAAATATTTTTGGCTTTGATTTTGGTCATAATGGTTCCATCGGGCCATTTAGCTTTCAATATTCTATCTGAATCATTATGACAACATGAGGGAAGACCTCTACAAGCTTTACTGATCATATTATAAGTTTTTTTTGGGATATGGGGATGTTAAATCTGGTCCTTTTGTCATCCCAACTAATCAGAGTGTCATGTTCAAAAAGGTCCATAAATTGAGTGATACCTAGCTTATGCCAATACTTGGCAGAGAAACCTTGGGAGAGGGCAAGGGGCCTACCAGAAAGATGCAAGTTCCACCAAATGGACCTTTCACCAAATAGCTGATTATCATCATGGAAAGACTTATTAGTGGCATAACTTCTGACATTGCTCCAGGCCTTCCATATGGATTTGAAAATAGCTGAGCCTTGAACCACAACCGGAAAATCCCCAATGATCAAATCACTAAAAGGTAAATTTTTCCAGGCCTTAGCATTCTTGGGGAAACCACTTTCAATATTGCTCCTAACAAGAACTTTCCAAGGATCATCCCTAGCTAAAGAGTGAAAGATCCATTTCGCAGCCAGGGCAATCCCCATGGTTTTAAGGTCCTTCAAACCCAGTCCCCCAAGAAGTTTTCCGAATAGCATCATTCCCATTTAACATCATGGAGTTTTTTGTTTCCTTTGCCATCCGACCAAAGATAGTTCCTTATAGCCTTTTAGATTTCTAATATTTGGTAACTGTCGAACATCCAGGCAGAGGAATAATAAATATTGTAAGATGAGAGAATTTTTTGACAGTCTTGCACTCTACGAGCAAGGGATAGAGACCAGTTGTGCCATTTATTCAACTTTTTAGTAATTTTCTCCTTAACCCAAAGCCACATATCTTTGAGAGAAGGTTCAACAGAGAAGGGTATACCCAGATATCTGACAATGTTGTGAGGTTCACCCCACTGAAAATCAAATTTATTAAACCAGGTTGAGGGCTGCTCATCCCAACCGAGACATATTGATTTGGTATGGGAGAGACGAGCCCTAGAAATAGTATAAAATATTTTGAGTTTTTCTTGAAGATCTTCAAAGTTATCTTCAAACGATTCATGAAAAATGGCATTATCACCCGCAAACTGACAGTTAGTAAGGTTAGATCCATCAGGAAGGGAAAATCCCTTAACCGTTGGGGAAAGGGTGCTATCTCTAAGAATGTAGAACATGGCATCTGCAACAATAGAAAATAGGGAAGGAGCCAAAGGACAACCTTGCCTTATGGATCGGGCAAGGGGAAAGGCTTCCGATAGAGAACCATTGATATCAATTTGAGCATAGGCATCATTAAGTAGCACTTTGACATCATCACAAAAGAAGGTAGGAAAACCAAAGGCTTCAAGCATCATGGAGATGAAGTTCCACTCGATTCTGTCGTAAGCCTTCTCGAAATCAAGAAGAAACATAGCTGAGTTTTGGTTAGAGCCTTTAGCCCAATTTAAGGCCTCCCAGCTAGTAATTAAATTTTCAAGGATACATCTGCCTTTGATGAATCTAGTTTGGGTTGAGCACACATATTTGGGTAAAATATTCTCAATCCTAATAGCCAAGATTTTGGCAAAAATCTTATAGGAGACATTTAACAGCATGATAGGTCGCCAATTTTTAAGCAGGGCCTTATCCCTATCTTTAGGAAGCATTTTAATGACACCACTATTAATGGATCTACCCAAGGTTCCCAAAGCTAAGGCCTCCACGTAGATATCATGAAGATCTTTGCAAATCCATTGATTGTTAGCCTTGAAGAACTCAATAGGCAACCCATTAGGGCCTGGAGTCTTGTCATCTTTTAGAGTATTAATGGCTTTTTCAATTTCCTCCATAGTGATCTCCTTACTGAGAAAGGAAGAATCTATGTTGGAAATCCTATTAGGAATCAAAGCTCTACAATGGTTCCTGAGGGTGTTAGCTTCCTCCGTATCCTCAAAAGTGAAAAGGTTCTTGTAATATGTGGCAAAAGCATGTTTTATGTTATCAATATCAGTAATCTCTTGATTATCAACAATAATTCTGTATATAGAATCATTAGAGTGCTTTTGTTTAATAATATTAAAGAAGAACTTAGACCCCCTATCACCAGCCTGAAGCCAGTGCATCCAGGATCTAATTTGGGCTCCTCTAATCCTAATCTGTTGATGCTGCTTAAGGGCATCTTTAGCACTAGCCACATAGGGGATAAGCAAGTCATCCAAGGGATTAGTTTGTATCTTATTTTCAGACACTAAAAGGTTAGCGTTAAGAATTTTCTCAGTGAACCTAAAGTCTTTAGCCTTCTTTTGACCTAAGGTTCTCAATAAGTTCTGCCAAGCAAGAATGTTCATATTCCAACGGTTGGTGTGAGAGATGGCAGGATAGTGGTTTTTGTTAATGAGCCGAATGAGGTTGATAGCCACAAGAATGTCCTCATCATTAAGAAGACTAGTGTTAAGAATGAATTTTGGATTGGAAGCTCTAATAAGGGTAGGGGAATTGTTAAATCTAATACAGACAGAGATCAGATGATGATCAGAAAGGGAAGTGGGGGTGACCAAGATAGAGTTACCAAGTTTATCAGGCAAAATTGAGAAGAAGTTTTTGTTAGCATAAAAACAGTCCAGTTCGAATAGATTCTTGACGGCCCATGCTAGAAATTGCACCAAGTATGCCATAATCTGGGATTGGAATCCTTGCTTCCAGACAGGGGGTCGAAAAGAAGTTTATCCTATTTCAGTCTGTCCCACTGAGATTTTTCAGATTCTTTCCAACTAAAGGGAAGGCCACCAATCTTATCATCCTGGTTTTCAATCATATTAAAGTCCCCACCCATAAACCAAGGTATATTAGGAAGAGAGGCTAACTAGGCCCAAAGCTGAGATCTCTCTTTGTAATCATTAGAGGCGTAAACTGGACAAATTCCAAACTCCATGTTGTTGAATTTAAAAGTAATCCACAAGGCTCTATTATAGGGGGAAATGCCATTACTAGTATTAGACATTTACCATTTAGGATTAATCAAAATAGCCACACCACCCCCACCTCGAGGGTGCTGAGTAACAAATTTAATTGCATCTTTCAATAAAAAATTAAGATTGGATTCAAGAGTGAATCCAGTTGCTTTGATTTCTTGTAGCTTCAGGAAGTCAATGTAATTAACGGAATCAAGAAAACGCTTGATAATAAATTTTCTATCTGGGGATTCAAGACCCCTAATGTTCCATGAAATGCAATTCATGAGGAAACATCTGTGGGGGAAGAACCACTAATGCCCGCGGCCTCATCATTAGGCATCATTGCGACAGAGGAGTTTCCTCCTTGTTTTTTAGCAAAAGGCTGTTTGTTTTTGGACCTTATTGGTCTTCCTCTTCGTTTAGAAGAGGGGACATCATTCTTGAGTTCCAGATCATCATCAGAAAAAACTTGAGAGGCTAGGTCAAGATCCATGAATGGGTTAGAGGTGCAAAGTGAATTAAGATTGTGCGAGGTATCTGCAGGAATGATTTTAAGAACAAAGTCATCAGAGATCTCTTTGAAAGTCTTCGGGTGAGGGTTAAAGTGAACAGAGTCCAAACTAGGTTGATTTGAAATGATTGGATTCGAAGTAGGCGAGCCGGAATGAGGTGAAGGAGTGCGGGATAACTCGGGAATAGGATTAGAAGGCGACTGAGGAGGTGTCAAAGCAAGGAATCGCACAGCGGAAGGTATACCCTGCTTTTTGGCCCTCTTTTTCCTTTTTTTTGAGACAATTTGAAATCCATCGGTATGCTCTGTTTCCATGGTGGGTGACGATTGCGGGACAAGAGAAGAAGGTTGCGACGTAGGGAGAGAGGTAATAGCTGGTGACGCATTGGGAAGAGCGGTCAAAGGCGGAGGTTTACTCAAAGATGATTCAAAATTAGGTTTAGATTTTCTTTCAGAAGCAATAGGATTAGCCGTTTTACTCAGAGGAGGATTTCGTTTGAGAATAGGGCAATCTTTTCATAGATATCCCTCTTTTCTGCAAAGAAAACAAGCATTGAGGCCTCCTAATACTTCAATGGGGCAAGAATAAATATCCGAAGCAATGTTAATCTTAATATCGTTAGGGATTTCTCTTCCAGGGTTAAGGGAAATTAATATCTGGGCATCCATATGCGGGACAAGCCTGACAATGTCATCCATCCTAATGAATTTGCCAATAGGTTCCAGGAGTTGGGGCAAGAAACGCCACAAAAAGGTAGAATTTGCTTAACCAAAATCCATCTTGGGGCCAAAAGGGCCAAAACTTCTTCATGAATGGCTTCAGGGGTCCATGCTAGGGCATGAAATGAGGTATTTTCTATAGTCCAGTACTGTCGTTTAAGAATAGCAGCTTGAGAATCATGATTATTGAAAAAAATAACAAACAAACCCTTCTGTATTTGCCGACAGAATGAAATATGAAAACCAAGTTTAAGATTCCAATAATTGTGGAACCAGTCATCTAAGAACTTTCTGGGAGGACATTTTTCAATTTCAACTGCCGCAAAGAAAAATAACAGAATTCTTTAACTTACTCTTTACTTTCATAATTTCTACAAGCATTTCCGGATTCGGAGAAACAGAGAAAGATAGGAAAACAACCCCAGAAACCTTACTAGATTCCTCGGCTTCATTTGAAGTAGCAATGTTAAACCTAGCACTGGTGTCGGTGGTGGAGGAGGACTCAGCGACGGCTTCAGAAAAGGATTTAGGTTTTTCAGAATGGGAGGCATGATTGTTAATATCGTCGGTCTCATTAAGGATGTCAGACTCCATTGAAGTCCCCATTAATGGCGAGGGTAAGTTAGTGGGTACGGCCTCTGCCGAGCGACAGAGGGAAGAGTTAGGAGAAGACATATTCAAACCATCGAAAAAGGAAGGAGCACACCTGACATTCGATGATGTCGGGAGATGCCCAATGCAGTTCCCAAGGTCGCCAGCGGAGCACTTTGATGAATCGGGCGACGGTTTTCGCATTGCAAAGCAGTTTTCCTCACCTTAACACTAAAATTAAATATATAATTCATCTTTATTAATTAATTTAAAAACCATACAACAGTTGTTTTTAATTTTTAAATTAATTAATATATGCTATAAAATGGTCAAATCAAGAACCATTTGTTGACTGCATAGCCCTTTCCCACAAACTGCCGGGTACTGTAACATGTACTTGACCTCGCGTAGGTATTGGCCTCCCTCCCTCCTTAGTAGGACAGCTCTGAGCTGGCACTGCCAAAAACCTTTGACCCGCACCGATAACAGGAGATCACCATTCACCAGCTTTCATTTAACTGGCCCTGCGAGGTTTCTCTTTTATTGGTTGCTTCTTACCAAGGATGCTCTTCTGGTTTTCTAGAGCAAAATGGGTGCCAAGGACTTCATGTTCGCCATACTGTTTGTTAATGTCTTCTGGTTTAGCAGGAGTTTGTCTGAAGAAGGGAAAGCATTGATGTTGTTCAAGAATGGCCTTGGCAAAGAATCACAGAAGTTGCTTGCTTCATGGAATAAGTCTTCCCAGTTGTTAATGTTGCACAAGTAGGAACATTAAAGAAACTCCAGATTCTGATTCTGTACGAGAATTTCTTTGCGGGAGCCATTCCAGCGGAGATTGGGAACTGCTCGAGCTTGATAAAACTTGATTTGTCGAAAAATTCTCTGAGCTTCTCCGTGCAATAAGAGAAAATTAATGTCATCACATCATAGGAATCTTGCATGATCATTGACAAACTATACTCCATCACAAGAATGAAAAAATATTATTCAAGAGGATTTCACCAAGCTTAAACTGATGTTTCCATTTAGTTTACATTATAGATTTAATATTGTATTTTGATTTCTTTTATTCTTAAACTAATAATGCACCTAATGACACAATAATAATAATAATAATAATAATACTTTAGAGGTTTTCTAGAGACCAACTTTTTATTCCAACTACACCATTCATCAACACAATCAATTGCCATAAAACACTCCTTCCTTGTGAAATATAATAAAAACAACACAACTACAATGTACATGAAAACCATTGACACTCGTAAGATTATCCTTCATCGTGAAGAAGATAGTCTTTTAAACATTCTTCTATTGTACTAACTTCTACCATGTCTTATTGCACTAACTTCTACCATGTGTAATTTATTTATATATAGACCACATATGTGTTGTCCAATATCCAACTCATATTGTAGTAGTGAGTAGATTATGATTTTTCCATAGTAGGTGAAACAAGAAAATTAAGCAAAAGATGAATGGATTAAATTTCAAGGCAAAGTAAATAGGACTAAAGGGGGCTCTAGGTATTTAACTAATCATCACTCTTATACAATAATGACATTTCATATAATATTACTCATTACTAAATTTCAATTGCGACCCATTTATGTATGAGCAAAATATATACTTATATAATCAAGATTCATTTAATTATAGAAATTGTTTGAGATTTTATAAAGTGACCATTAAACAACTACATTCCATTACAAGAATGAGAAAATCTTCTCAGAGATAGGAGAGTCATACTTAGTACAAAGTTCACGTTTAGTTTAGA
Organism: Thuja plicata; assembly: GCA_018584345.1. Lineage (NCBI taxonomy): Eukaryota > Viridiplantae > Streptophyta > Pinopsida > Cupressales > Cupressaceae > Thuja > Thuja plicata. The sequence continues at coordinate 2,965,282 of MU225022.1, read as the reverse complement.
GTTTGAATTTAATATTATGTTTTGATTTTTTATTATCTAGATTTTTTTCTTATATTAACAATGCACCTAACTAGACAAGAATTGTACTAATAACAACTTTTAGAAGATTTTTAGAGATCACCCTCACAATCCAACCAAAACACCATAATTAGCACAATCAATTACCATCAAGAACTCCTGCCTTGTGAAAAGAATGACCAAACCAACATAATATCTACACCATGCAAAAATAACATTCACATTGAAAGACATCTCCTTCTATAAAAAGTGGGCAGTCCATACATACACCACACGTGTTGTCCCATGTCCAACTCACACATTGTATAGTAAGTGGATTCATAGTAATGAAAAGCTAATGATTTTTGCATAATAGACAAAATAAAAATAAAAATATTGAGAGGTAAAAAATTCTTTATCCTTAGGCGAACAGGCTAATTTCCCCGTCGCAATTAATTTCCATATTTCTTTCAAATGCACTGGACATACTAGAGTCATGGAAAGCGTTAAAACGAATTGCAAGGATGATCGGGAACAAATTATTGTTAGCGATCCAACAATACGATTTATGGAAAGGACATGCTTATGTTGGAAGTCTCTTTCCCTCACACTTCCTTCTCAATAAATAATATTTTGTAATTATATATAATAGTCATTCGGACGTTCGAGCTCTTCAACAACAGGACGTTCGAGCTCTTCTTGTGCATAAGAAATATATATATATATATATAT
>MU225022.1:2930234-2948477 GCA_018584345.1 Thuja plicata | reverse complement strand
AGGAGAGAGTGTGCAAACAGCAACACAGAGGATCGCCGCTCTGATACCATGTGAAGACTAGATAATCTGTATATTCTACCTTGCCCAAAACGTTGGGTTACAGTGATTTAAATAGAGATTGTTACAATCAGAGAAAGCAGCAACTACTGCAGAAAATAGAAACAGCTAAAACAGAGTTTCTAAAGAAGAAGACTCTTTCTAAAGAAGAAGACTCTTTCTATCTGCGAGGAGATCATTCGGATAATCTGCGATTTCCGTGATCAGTGTTTGTTTGTTTCCATAGTAATCTCACTGTTCTTGATTTGGGAGCGAATTATCTCGACTTGATTCCTTCCAAAATTGGCAACCTCCAGTGGCTGAAAGTTCTGCGGCTTAATTTGAACTCCTTCAATGGTGAATTCCCTCTGTTTATTGCTAAATGCAGAAATCTAGAGGTCTTGGACCTCAGCCTGAATTCTCTGCAGGGGACTATTCCTTTGGAGCTCACAGGGATGAAGAAACCGGCGGTCCTCAATCTCATTTTGAATTATCTTACTGGCGGCGTACCTGCACAACTGGGGAATCTTACACAGCTACAGGTGCTTCATCTGGGAGTCAATAATTTTACCGGATCAATTCTAATGGAGTTAGGTCGGTTACACAAGCTCCAAATTCTGGAGCTCTTTCATAACCAGTTGGGAGGCAGAATTCCAGGTAGTTTGGGGAAATTGATGTCCCTCCAGAGACTGGATCTTCATGACAACAGTTTGGAAGGAAATATACCTGAAGAGCTCGGACAGTGCTTGAATTTGATGTTCATGGATTTGTCGCTCAATAAGCTGGAAGGTCCTATTCCGCTTGGCTTCGTTTCTTTGTCTCGCATAACCAAGCTCGGAATGTCGGGAAATCTTCTTACGGGAGGTCTTGACGGAAGATTTCTTGGCAATTGGACGAATTTGATTTCCCTGCAGCTCCAACAGAATAAAATGGGTGGCAGAATTCCTGCACAAGTAGGAACATTAAAGAAGCTCGAGATTCTGTATCTGTACGAGAATTTCTTTGCAGGAGCCATTCCAGCGGAGATTGGGAACTGCTCGAGCTTGCAAAGACTCAATTTGTCAAAGAATTCTCTGAGCGGCTCCGTGCAATAAGAGAAAATTGATGTCATCACATCATAGGAATCTTGCATGATCATTGACAAAGTATAAGCCATCACAAGAATGAAAAAAAAAAAATTATTCAGGAGGATTTCACCAAGCTTAATCTGATGTTTCCATTTAGTGTACATTATAGATTTAATATTGTATTTTGGTTTCTTTGATTCTTAAACTAATAATGCACCTAATGACACAAGAGTTATAATAATAATAACACTTTAGAAATTGTTTGATATTTTATAAAATATCATTAAAAATTGTGTGGTCATCAAACAACTACATTCTATTACAAGAATGAGAAAATCTTCTCAAGATAGGAGAGTCACACTTAGTGTACAAGGTTCACATTTAGTTTAGAGTTTGAATTTAATATTATGTTTTGATTTTTTATTATCTAGAATTTTTTCTTATATTAACAATGCACCTCACTAATAGCCATGGCAGAGCACAGGAGGAGACTAGGGTTTCGTAGCTATGGCGGTGGTAGGCAGAGATGGTAGACTGGAAATGGAACCTAGAATGGAGTGGGGCAACCTTGGAAGCCCCCGCGACCCTGGGGTGGTTTCCTGGACACCAACAGGCAGGAACGTACCCGTAGAATGACGGAAGGTTTACACAAGTTGGACGCTTCGGCCACAACCCAAAGGAGGAAAACAAAATCCAAATGGAAGTGGGTTAAGAGACATGCTGAGAGGCCGTTAACATTTGGAGGGCTCACAAAAGATGTCCCAGCCACAGTGGATAATAAGGCGATCAACATCCGGGTAGACACGGAGGAATGGAAGACTTCGGTGAAGATGCTAAAGGATAGAGCATTTTTCATGAAATGGGGAGGCGGCTGGCCTTCGCTGCCTAAACTGAGAAGTTGGGTCAATGACATTTGGGGGCAGGATGTGATTATCAAAACCCTGACCAACGGTTTCTTCCTATTAATCATGGCCTCCAAACATGACAAGACAAGAATCATGTTTAATGGGCCCTTTCTGATGGAGGGAGTTGGTTTCTATATCAAAGATTGGATACCCAACTTTAACCCCAAATAGGCAAAAGTGGAAGAAGTCCCCATCTGGATCCGGCTATATAATCTTCCCCATGATTACTGGACCCCGGGGATTTTCAAAATGATAGGAGACAAACTGGGGAAGTTCATCAAAGCCGATGAAGCTATTGAGCAGAAGGATTTTAGCCAATATGCAAGAATATGTATCATGTGGAAACCCCACCTATTATTACCACATGCAATAGAGATTCGTACGACAGAAGGCTACTGGTGGCAGGAGATTGAGGTTGAGGATGAAATTAGTCTGTGCAGTTGCTGCAAGGAATGGGGACACACGGTGGAGACATGCTCAGTCAAAAGAAGAGGAAAAGAGAAGGTAATGGAAACCACTACAAAGTTCACAAGCACTAGGGAACCAGGGCCTTCCAAAAACTAGGAAGGAGATGACTTCACGCCTGTAGCCATGGTCGAAGATAGAAGGCTGGAGACCGACAAGGGGGACGCAACTATCTTAGTTAATGGGCTTGATCAAGGCAACCTCAACGCTAATACCATAGCAGCCTCTGAAAAGAACTCGCCGCAGGACTCACACCAAGACGTGAACATGGAGTCTATTGCTCTAGCAGTAGAGGAAGATTTTCATAAGGTATTGGAGGGCAGGGTAAACTCAGACTGGGTCTTAGAGGACGAGATGCAGATGGAACCTCTGGAGAAGGTAACGATGGCAGAGCCAGTTGACTCGGAAAAGGGTGGAAGTTGGGAGACTCACTTGCAGGAAATTCATTCCTTTAAATCCCCCATAAGGAGGTTGATCCCTTTCTTGGGGAAGCTCACTTACAAAGACGAGATTGGGCTCACTTACCAGAGAACTATCTCCCAATCACAGGCCAAGAAGAGAAAACTACAGGGAAGCTCGCTTAAAAGAGGAAGAAAAAGTATGCAGAGGCTGCTGGAGGATGCTGGAAATATGAAGGGTCAAACACGCTTAAGATCCAGGAGGGATATAGTCCCTCCTGGGCAGAAATGAAGTTCCTTACGTGGAATGTCAGGGGTTGCAATGCCCCTGACAAAAGACGTATGATCAAGAGAGCTCTTGATTAGGCAAAAGCATATATAGTTTGTATTCAAGAAACAAAGATGGAAGTGGAGGAGGCAGCGAAGGTTTTAGGAGTTAGAAAGCGATGGTCCGGTTTTTTTGTGGAGGCAGTAGGGGCATCTGGAGGCTTGGGAATCTTGTGGAACCCAAGAATTCTTAAAAGTGAGACCCTTATTAAGAAGAGGAACTGGCAAGCTCTTCGTTTCTCTTCTTTTACTGTCAAGCTTTAGGGGGTCTTGATTAATGTTTACGGACCCACAAAATCTGATGAGAAGAAGGTAATCTGGGAGGAGATATGCCTTTTTTTAGCAACCCTGGGGAATGAATTTCGAATGATTGCAGGAGATTTCAATGCTACTCTCACCCTGACAAACAAACGAGGGGGGGCCTGCTCCTTATGTCCAAGTCAGACTAATTCCCAGAACTTTGTACAACACAACCAGCTCTGGGAGGTCCCAGCCAAGGGTGGCCACTTTACATGGACGAATAGAAGGAAAGGCTTTTCACACATCGCCAAGAAACTGGATAGGATTTTGTTGGTAGGAGATTGGTAGGCATTACCCATTGTTTTCAAAGGTAACATCCTGTGGCTGTTAGGCTCTGACCACTATCCAGTAACGATGGTGGTTCAACAAGATGGGATCCCGATCAGGTGTCCCTTCAAATTTGAGAAGATGTGGTTTAGAGCAGAAGGATTCCAGGAGCTGGTAGTGGAATGGTGGCACAATGCGCCCTATGTTGAGGGCAACACTGCCTTTTGATTCTATTCTAAACTAAGATACCTCAAGCAGAAGCTGAAGGAATGGAATCAACATCAATTTGGCAACATCTTCAAGGCCAGAGAAGAGGTGGAGGCAGACTTGGCTGCTCTCAACAACAAGGTTTTGGAATAAGGAATGGACAATGAGGACTTCCAAACCGAACAGATGTTGATGGGAAAATACTCAGAAATCCTGAAAAGAGAGGAGATCCATTACAAGAAAAAATCAAGAGAAAATTGGCTGAGAGAAGGGGCAGGAACACCAATTTCTTCCACAGCTCTTTGAAGGTTAGGCAGAATGTAAACCGCATCCTATCTATCGAAGATAGGAATGGGACCCTCCCGGAAGACAGTGATAGTATTAACAAGGAGGCAGTTGATTTTTTCTCCTCGCTTTGGCAAGAGGAGTGGGCAGACAAGTAGGAAGCTCATAATAAAGCCCTGAGAGTTATCCCACACTTGGTGTCAGAGGAGGACAATAGGATGATGATGAACACAATAACATTGAGCGAACTCAAAGCAGTAGTTTTTGGAATGGGCGGAGACAAGGCTCCAGGCCCGGACGAATTTCAGGCCTTTTTCTACCAGATGTTCTCAGAGCTGCTCAAAAATGACTTGTTGATTGTGGCGGAGGAGTCGAGAAGAGAGGGCTTCATTCTGAAAGAATTCAACAATACTTTGATTGCCCTTATCCCGAAAAAGGGTCATCCTCGAAGGTATGATGATTTCAGACCCATTCCCCTTTGTAATATTGTTTATAAAATCATTACAAAGGTAGTTGCAAATAGGTTGAAAACTCTTTTAGACTCCTTAGTTTCTCTAGAACAAAGTGGCTTTACCCCCAATCAGAGTATTATTGATGGTATAATTGTGGCCCATGAGGCCATACACACAGCCAGTAAGGGCAAGGATAGGCGAATGATGCTCAAACTAGACATCCGCAAAGCCTACGACAGAGTGGACAGAGGGTTCTTACTTGAATTTATGAGGATTTTTGGCTTTGGGGAAGGATGGTTGAAATGGAAGTCCACAATGATATTTCAGCACAAGTCGGGGCATCAGACAAGGGGACCCAATTTCCCCGTTCATATTCATCATTCTGGTAGAGATACTGGGTAGATTAATCACCAAAAAAAGAATTGGAGTAGCTTGGAAAGGCATCCAGATTGCGAATGGGATACCACCTACTTCCCACTCTCAATTCGCGGACGATACCTGTTTCTTTGGTATGGCTTCAATGGCAGAGGCAAAGGTGATGAAACAAGTGCTGGACAATTACAGTGTAGCGTCATGACAGACTGTGAACTGGGATAAGTCAAAAATCCTTTTTTTCAATACAAAAGTAGGCTTGCAAAGATCAATTGTTGGCCTCTTTGGCGTTAGGATCGGCAAGCTCCCAGGAAAATTCTTGGGAACCCCACTTTTTGAAGGGGCTAGAAGAGGACAAATTTGGAAAGCACTGGTGGATGACTGCAGGGATAGAATGGACAGTTGGAAAGGGCAATGGCTCACACTGGCCGATAGGATCACCATGATTTGGGCAGTCGTCTCGGCAATGCCAGTATACGCTATGGCATGTTTCAGAATTCCCAAAAAAGAGATCAAATCGATTCAAAGTTGTATGCAGAAATTCTTATAGAATGGGTCGCAGGACAATGACAAGATTCGCCTTATGTCTTGGTCACAGGTGTGTAGACCAAAATGTGGTGGTGGGGCAGGGGTGAGCGATTGGTTTCTTTTCAAAATAGCTATGGGAGCCAAACTAGTCTGGCAGATGTACACCGCTGGGAAGCAGAGATGGGTCAGATTATTAAGAGCAAAGTATTTGGACAACCAGGAGAATGACAGGATCTTGACAATTGCGGATCCTCCGAGAGGTTTGGCCATCTGGAATTTCCTTCTCAGCTATAGAGATCTTATCAACAACCACTTAACGTGTAAGATTGGGAATGGGGCGAAGGCAGACTTCTGGCACGACTCCTGGGATGGGGGCAGAAATTGGATTCCTCTGCGGTTCCCCCACGTGTTATTGAGACGATGTAGTAGCTGTGGGGCACTTGAGTTAGTGATTACATAGATTTTTAGCCTACTGACTTGGGCTATCCAAGGAAATGGAAAGACCCCTAAAAATTGGAAATCAATAATGAAGAAAAGGATTGGATGAGACAAATCTTGGCTAGAAGGGCCTTAGTTGCATCTCCCTCGGAGGATCAACTCATATGGTGTGGCTCTAAAAGTGGTAACTATTCTGTCAAGATTGGGTATCTGCTCTTGGAAGGGAACCACAACAAGGTTGAATGGGAGCGACACTTGTGCTCAAGCAAAGAGTGCCTACCCAAGGTGGGCGCTTTCACATGGCTCACGGGCAATGGTAAAATCCTAATAGGTGAAATACTCACAAGAATGGGATTCTAGGGACCCTTCAGATGCCCACTGTGCAAGCAAGCAGAAGAAATGGTGGATCACCTTCTACTCCACTGTAGTTATTCCCAGGAAGTTTGGAACATGGGTAAAGCTAAATTGGAATGGGCTTGTCCTTTGACGCAAACCTTAGAAGGCTAGCTGAAAGCATGGCTGGAGAAGAAACAGGGGTCTATTTTTGGAGCAGCCTGGAAGGTATTTCCGTTAACAATTTTATGGGAGTTGTGGAAGGGACGGAACAGGCGAATATTCTAAGGTAAGGAATAATTGCTTGGGCTCTTTGAGCAACGAATTGATAGAGCCTTAGCATAAATCATCTCTTCGGCTGCATCCTCTTCAAGTAGGAACAACCCCCCTTCACACAGTTTGATGCAAGTCTGCAAGCAAAGTTGCCCACGATCAAATACTGGCCCATTAATGGGACTGCAAGGGTTAAATCCTCTTCTTCATAAGGATAGGTGCACCTAGAAACCGCTAGAGGAAGGCTGGATCAAAATTAACTTTGACAGGGCTGCCAGAGGAAACCCAGACATTTTTGGGTGTGGCGGCATCACAAGAGACTACGAAGGCAATATTATTGGTCTTACAACGAAGAGGTTACGAGATGGGACCAATAATGAGGTAGAATTCGAAGCCGCAAAAGAGGCCATCTTGTTGGGTGTTAAGATGGGCTTCAAGAAGGTGCATTTGGAAGGGGATTTAGAAATCATCATTAACGGGATCAAAAAAGGTAAACTGGAGTCATGGCATCTTGACAAGCACATTAATCAGATTAGGTGCTTTTTGCCAAAGTTTGAAGATTTCAGGATCTCCCATGTCTATAGGGAGGCAAATGTGGTGGCCGATATGTTGGCCAACCTGGGAGCAAATAACCCCCATGGAAATCAGAATGTTATTTTTGAAGATTTCAGTCTCCTCAAATTGGACTAACCCGATGCAGTTTTATTGATGTCACCCCCCGCAATACCCTCTTTGGAGCGACTTTCAATTATTGGCCCCTTTCAAGAACACTCATGGGAGAACAAAGCACCACATGTTATAATGTCGTACGCAGGAAGTAATGGGATTGCGTGTATCCAGACCCTTCGCGGGAATTCATTTATTTTTGAATTTATAATGGAAAACCCCCTCACTTCTTGACACAAGCTAAACAGAGTCTTTTGCAGAGGTGCAATATCAGCCATGGAAGCAAATTTCACGTTGGAATCAGGCAACCAAATGTAGGCGTATGAGGGGAAAGTAACGGCTCGGTGTTTGAAGAATATCTTCCTCTTTGAGGATCAAGCTTTTTGAGTGCGGTTATGGACTTCTTGGGGCCAGAATTCATGGACACATACTGGCGCAGGAGGTCAAATTTGGATATCGCCTCACTTTTTGTTGCGCTGACTCTGATGGTGGGGGATACGAAAGAAGAGGTCTGAAGGGTCGTTGAAGCATGCATTGACCAACGATGGCTTGTGGGGGTTGGGGAAATCATTGAACAAGCTATGCTCGAGATAGGGCTGAACATGGGTTTGAACCCTTGGAGGCAAATTGGAGGTGGAGATACTCCACTGCAGCCATTGGTGGTGTGGTCGTTTGCGAACCCATGAGAAGTTCACCTGCCGAAAGCTACTAGGGCATGACGGACTATGATAAACTTTCTGCAAGCAAATACAGGGGAGGAGGAGACTGGTGGTAAGGGCCTAATGAAGATGACTCCCAGGAAAAGCGTGTGACCACATGGCGAGCCTCTGAGATACCAATTAAACATGGGAGGATGGGAGGCGACTGGTGCGGCTAAAAGAATAGGCTCAGGGGTTGACAAATCTCTACTTGGCAGGGAGACGACAAGTGGTGCTGGCAGGCTACGTTTCTCCGTGGCAGAGAACCACTCCATCCCCAAGTTTACCTGGGAAGAGGTTGCTTCCTGGTTCAAAGAGTGAGGTGGCTGACGGGTGTTCCGTTAGGCGGGATGAAACCCAAGTTTTTGTCTCTATCTTCTCGCTTTAGGGGTCGGTTATGCTGTAGGTGTTGATGCCTTTTGTCTCTTATCTGCATCATCTTTATTATATCAGGGTTAAAATGAGGGCCTTGCATGCTCTCTTACCTATCTCTATATTGTAAGAACTTTCATTATTAATACAAAAAACATGTTACCTATAAAAAAAAACAATGCACCTCACAAGACAAGAATGGTACTAATAACAACTTTTTAGAGGATTTTTAGAGATCACCCTCACATTCCAACCGAAACACCATAATTAGCACAATCAATTACAATTATAGCTATACCAAACCAACATAATAACTACACCATGCAAACATAACATTCACATTGAAAGGCCTCTCCTTCCATAAAAAGTGGGTAGTCCTTTAGACTCATCCCTATTCCACTAGGTTTTGTCATGTGAGAAAAAATGATTTTCCATACATACACCACATTTGTTGTCCCATGTCCAACTCACACATAGTATAGTAAGTGGATTCATAGTAATGCAAAGCTAATGATTTTTGCATAATAGGTCCATAAAAATAAAAATATTGAGAGGTAAACAATATAAAAATACAAAACTAATTACTATAGATTATGGGAGAGGACCCATTAATTGAGCACCCTAAGTTCACGCTTCTCAAAATCTAACGTGGAAATTTCAAATCACTCCTATTTTTTTTCACAGTAGTTTACTTGGCAAGTCTCCTGCTTATAACTAAGGTTTCAGGGCCACATTATTAAATATGATGCCACGTCAATATGCTTTTTGCCAAGGTGTCCAAAACAACCCAAAAAAAAACTGAGACCAATCGTAGTGCATTAGGGACCCCATACTTGTGCAATTGATGTGGCATCACATGATTGATTGTTTTTTAGAATAAGGGACACATTTTCATTCAATTATGGGCAGTCATCATTAGCAAAAACAACTTTAAAGTCACAACTATTGGTACAATGTTGTCAATAAGATTGGATATTAAATCAGAAAGTGTGAGTATTAAGTTGATAACTTCTATCACAACCATTCGAATGTGTTCAAATACCGGGTCCTTTCCTACTAGAATAAATATCAAGATAAACTAAATGAAAGTAAAAGAAGTTCTGCACATTGCAACTAATCATTGCTTTCTATCACAATTATATTTTAAATGGCTTTAGACATTATTAACTCTAATCTAAAGTACTTGAAGATATCAATAACACTCAAATCTCTTTCAAAATGTGTTTCAGTGCTTGCATGTGCGAAATGACAAGTCCAAATTAAAGTCTGACAATGTGTTCATAACATGATTACGCCTCGTTAAATATGCAGTAAAGCATTCAATAATACAAAAAAGCTTGAAAAGTGTGCGAAGAAACACAAATATGCAGAGCCCTTCCTCGTCATCTGATTCAGGGGATTTTCAGTGTGATGCCATTGCAAACAATGTAATATTGGCCGCATAATCACATAGTACATCAAAGCTACACTTTGAAAGTACATAATTGCTCAATTAGAAAATCAGGATGAAAATTCAATTCAACTTGAAAATCGTGATGAAAATGATTGGGGTTTGCAACCAATCGAAGATTAAATGATTAAGTATTTTGGCTTTTCCCTAATTTTGATATTTTGTGTCCATAATCTGCGCCAATATCTGTAATTTTGTGTCCTATATTGGTAGGCTGAATTGCATAACAGTCACAGATCGAATTAAGGTTTTTGGTGCACGATAGACACTACTTGAAAGACAATTCCTATATTTTTTGGTGCCTGTGGACAGTACTTAAAAGGGCTTGAAATGTGGTAAAAGGCAACTTATAGAATTTTTGGGGTCTGGGGATAATATGTTAAAGATTTGAAAGCCAGTTCCAGTTACAGCGTGAAACATACACAACGCTTGCTCTTGAAAATATAAATAGTATATGTAATATCATCAATCCTTGCTGATGGAATATAAAGGGAAATCTAAGGCTATTTTGAGACCTTGTTTAGTATTTAGAGTAACATTCTTGATGTAATATGGTAATCAAGAAGTTGATTGTAATTGTGAATTGTGTTTGTTTCTAGGTAGTAGTTCAATTCAGCCCCTTCTTTGTATTTGGAGTAAGAAATAGAGGTTTTCTTCAAGAGCTCTTTCTTCCAAGGGCTTGTGAACCAGTTTATATATATATTTATATATATAATCAAATATCCATTTAAGTCTAAAATTACTAATAATTTATTAATTAAAAAAGTTTAATGGAGTAAATATGAAGACAAAGTAAATGAGACTAAATGAAATTCTATGCATTGCAACTAATCATTGCTTTGTGTCATTATTATATTTTAAATGGTTTTAGACATTATTAAACTCTAATTTAAAGTATTTGAAGATGTGCACAAATATTTATCCAAAATCCATTTAATTCTAAGATGAGATAGAAAATATCATTAATAATTTACAAGATTTCTCATTTAAAAAATGACTTGTTAAACTACTTTTGACCTCCCATTTATCAATAAGAATATCACACTATAATATTATTGTATATGACTTACATTTCTAAATGTTTATTCCTTTCTTGAAAACAAAGAAGTCTCAAGGTCAATATATATTAGGTATCTCCCATAGAAAAGCGGCTTTGAGGCTAACAAAAGATCCACACCTAAATATCAAGAAAGAGTAGACTTGACGGTGTCCTTATAAAATATTAGTAAGACCGCAACAAAATGACGGTGAACTCTGCTAAACTAACGGCTGATTTAAGGAAAGAAATTGGAAATAGGAGAAAACACATAATATTTTCCAAGATAGGGATGGAGACAAACACTAAATTTGGTGGTCTCGGAGTCGTATTTTTGCTTTTTCCTTATTGGAGACTACCTCACCTGCCGAATCTAATCTTAGTGAGGGCCATTGACTGGAGCACTACCATTTTAACTGTGGTTAAATGGGAAATTGAAAACGTGGAGCTTTGAAATGTATCCTAACCCAAACTGGTTGGCCCGCGTATTTTGTTGTTTATGTAGTAAGTGGTGTAGTCAATTCCCCTCTGAAATTCAAGCGATTCTCAAGTCGGTGAATTTAAAGCCGCCCCTCGAAGTTTCTACACATTGAAGAAATGGTTGAAGTTTGAGTAAGTTCAATGCATATAAAACAAGAAGTACGGGATAAGGATCCCTTCCTGTAGCCTACCTCCCACGCTTTAGTAGTTTAAAGTGGACTTATGGATTTGTAGGACAGCGCTCTGAGCTGGCACTGCCGAAAACCTTTGACCTGTACCTATAACAGGATATCACCATTCACCAGCTTCCATTAAACTGGTCCTGTGAGGTTTCTGTTTTATTGGTTGCTTCTTACCAAGGATGCTTTTCTGGTTTTCTAGAACAAAATGGGTGCCAAGGAGTTCATGTTCTTCGTATTGTTTGTTGATGTCTTCTGGTTTAGCTGGAGTTTTTCTGAGGAAGGGAGAGCATTGATGTTGTTCAAGAATGGCCTTGGTGTAGAATCACAGAAGTTGCTTGCTTCATGGAATGAGTCTTCTCAGCTTCCCTGCAATTGGACTGGAATCACATGTGATGAGTTCCAGCAGGTTAGTGCTATAGATTTATCTTCGTTGAATCTTGAAGGATCCTTGAATTCCTCTGTTTCGTCTCTGCTTAGTCTGAAAAGAATTGATCTCAGTCACAATATCCTGACTGGAAGCATTCCAGCTTCATTCCTCAAGCTCACAAATCTTGAGGAGCTTGTACTTGAGGAAAATTATCTGTCTGGTAGGATTCCGCCAGAGCTCGGACAAATGCGGAGCCTTAGAGTGCTGAGTCTGGGAATTAATAATCTTCAGGGTGAGATCCCTCCAGAGCTCGGAAAGCTTTCCAAGTTGCAATCTTTGTCGCTGTTTAGCAATAATTTGTCCGGCCCCATACCGCCTGCAATCGGAAATTGTAGTAACCTCACTGTTCTTGATTTGGGAGAGAATTATCTCGACTTGATTCCTTCCGAAATTGGCGACCTCCAGTTGCTGAAAGTTCTGCGGCTTAATTTGAACTCCTTCAATGGCGAATTCCCTCTGTTTATTGCTAAATGCAGAAATCTAGAGGTCTTGGACCTCAGCCAGAATTTTCTGCAGGGGGCTATTCCTTTGGAGCTCACAGGGATGAAGAAACTGGCGGTCCTCAATCTCACTGTGAATTATCTTACTGGCGGCGTACCTGCACAACTGGGGAATCTTACACAGCTACAGGTGCTTCGTCTGGGAGTCAATAATTTTACCGGATCAATTCCAATGGAGTTAGGTCGGTTACACAAGCTCCAAATTCTGGAGCTCTTTCAGAACCAGTTGGGAGGTAGAATTCCACAGAGTTTTGGGGATTTGACGTCCCTGCAGAGACTGGATCTTCATTATAGCAGTTTGGAAGGAAATATACCTGAAGAGCTCGGACAGTGCTTGAATTTGATGTTCATAAATTTGTCACTCAATAAGCTGGAAGGTCCTATTCCGCTTAGCTTCGTTTCTTTGTCTCGCATAAGCGAGCTCGGAATGTCGGGAAATCTTCTATCGGGAGCTCTTGATGGAAGATTTCTTGGCAATTGGACGAATTTGATTTCGCTGCAACTCCAAGAGAATAAAATGGATGGCAGAATTCCTGCACAAGTAGGAACGTTGAAGAAGCTCAAGGTTCTATTTCTGTATGAGAATTCCTTTGCGGAAGCCATTCCAGCGGAGATTGGGAACTGCTCGAGCTTGCAAGAACTCGATTTGTCGAAGAATTCTTTGACCGGCGCTGTTCCCGCTGAGCTCGGAAATTTGAAGTTTCTTGTGACGCTCAATCTCTTCGAGAACAGTATTAATGGAAGCATTCCTAAAGAGCTAGGCAATTTGAAGGCAGTACAGACTTTCGATCTTTCCAGCAACAGCTTGACGGGAAACATTCCAGGAGGTATATTTGTGCTTCCTAATTTGACTGTGCTCTATCTTCATAACAATCTTCTTTCAGGTAACATTTCTCAAAGCTTGGGGAAATACAGTGATATTGCAAGAGTTAGCATCTCCAACAACAGCCTGACGGGAAATCTTCCTCCGCAGATCTGTCAACGGGGAATGCTGCTACTTTTAACCGTGAATCGCAACAACTTTTCAGGTCCTATACCGGCGACTCTTAGAAATTGCAAGAGCCTGGTTCGTGTTCGGCTAGAGGAAAATCAGCTGGAAGGAAGCATAACGGATGCCTTTGGAGAAAATCCGAGTTTGTCATACCTGGATATCAGTTCTAATCAGCTTTACGGTGAAATTCCATCTGTTTTAGGTCAGTGCAGCAATCTTACTGTACTCGGCATGTCGAGGAATTATTTCACAGGGACAATTCCTCTGGAGATTACTGGCCTCAAAAATCTCAGTAAGCTTAATATTTCAGGCAATTATGTAAGAGGAAGCATTCCATTAGAGATCGGCAATATAAGCACATTGTTTCTGCTAGATTTGAGCGACAATGAGCTTACAGGGACAATACCAGTGCAGATTGGGAAGTTGACAGCGCTAGAAAGGTTATCTTTGAGCGGAAATAGACTTTACGGTGAAATTCCATCAGAGATCGGTAATTTTCAAAAATTGCTGGAGCTACGTCTGGATAGAAATAATTTCAGCGGAAGCATTCCGGCAATGCTTGGGAATCTGGTGAATTTGCAAATAATCCTTGATCTTAGTCACAATTCACTGTCGGGATCTATTCCTGCTCAATTAACGAGCTTGCAGTCGCTAATCATCCTGAATCTGTCTCATAACAACCTCACAGGTCGAATTCCGTCAAGCTTTCCAGATTTGCTGAGCCTTTCTTCATTGGACCTGTCCTACAACGACCTGGAAGGTCCGGTTCCTCAATTCAAAGTTTCGATATTCACGTCTTATGACGGGAATGCAGAGCTTTGCGGCATTGGAGGCGGATTGAAGTCTTGTACAAGCAATTCAGTAAATCAGAAAGATGAAGGGAAAAGTTCTCCGACTCGTAAGATTGTCGCCATTGTTGTTCCAATAGCTTCAGCTTTACTTATCTTAGCAGTTGCAGGAGCAATATTTAAATGCTGGAGCCGACGCAGAGCTGTATCGGGAGAACCAGAGGAAGAAAAAGATAATTTCTCACTGTGGAACTCAGACAGCGGCAAAGACATGCTAGGCGAAATCCTCAAATCCACCGAAAACTTCAACGAAAAATACTGCATCGGCAAAGGCGGATCTGCCGCAGTCTACAAGGCAGTTCTCTCCACTGGCCAAACCCTTGCCGTCAAGAAGCTCTTTCCAACAATTGACGGAGCAGTCGCAGACAGAAAAAGCTTCCTTTCAGAAATCGAAGCACTGGCGGGGATTCGACACCGGAACATAGTGAAACTTTTCGGCTACTGTTCACAGAGTCCGTTAAGGCTCCTGGTATATGCTTACGTGGAAAACGGAAGCTTGGGACAGATTTTACACAGTGAAAAGGCAAAAGATTTACAGTGGACAACACGCTACAAGATCGTGCAAGGAATAGCGCACGCCTTGGCGTATCTTCATCACGATTGCGATCCGCCAGTTGTGCATCGGGACATTACTTGCAATAATGTATTGCTGGATTCCTCCATGGAACCTTGCGTTTCCGACTTCGGCACTGCCAAACTTCTCAACATCGATTCCTCCACCGTCTCTAAAGTTGCCGGCTCCTATGGATACATGGCTCCAGGTATTACTCTTACTACTATTAAAATATGCATAGATCGAACATGTTTCTGCAAATATTTTTTCATTTCCGATTCTCCTTTCATTTTCAAGTCAATTTCTCGAACAAAATTCAAATCTTTTGCAAAAAAAAGCCGATTGACTGACTGCAAAACCGAGCTACAGATCCAAAAATCTGAAATAAAAATTGTTTGTGCGGTGCAGAGATCGCATATACGATGAAAGTGACAGAGAAATCTGATGTATACAGCTTTGGAGTTGTTGCTTTGGAAGTAATGAGCGGAAAGCATCCGATTGGAGACGGACAGAAGATTTTGTCCATGGAAGGAGATCTGGAAAATGGAGGAGATGACGTTTTTGTAAAGGATATTCTGGATGGAAGATTGGAGCCTCCGAAAGGCGCCATGGTCGACAAGATTCTGCATTTGGTGAAGATGGCGTTTGATTGCCGAAATTCATCTCCAAATCAGAGGCCCAGCATGAGAGACGTTGCTAAGTTTCTGGCAGCCACAGATGAAAATATCAGGAAAAGCAAAGTGCATGAGTACTATTTGAACACTCTTACACTTTCCCAGCTCTTGTCAGATTCATAGACAGGCTTCACAAATCCTCTGTCAATATTTCCGGCAATCGCCATGTTTGACTGGCTCAAAAACATGCCAGGAAGGAAGTTTTTTAAAACAAAGACATAAGTAGGCTGGTCCACAATTTGTTGCTATTATGTCTATCATATTAGTTGAATTTTTTTAATTTGATTTTGTTTCATAAATAATTTGTATTTAAATATGGATAGTGTGGTTTAAAAAGAAAATAGTGCCTTGATTTTTTTTAGTTATTTATTAGTAAAACAATTATATGCAATTATTTTTGTTGAATGTAGAATTCATCTTCTTCATTATGAATTTACAAAAGTCCTACTTTTAACCACTATTAGGTCTCAAAAATTAATATTTTTTACCATACACTACGATTTGTCAACTATTGTGAACTAACTACCAAGAATTTAAGGAAAAATACAATAGTACAGGCTAAATAAATCAACACTTTTTAGGAGTCAATGTATCAAGCAAACTCTCAAGAATTAAACACAAGAAGAAAAAAAACAATTTGTGTCATTTACTTTGTAGATTTAATTTAGAATTTTAGAAATTTAAATTATATTAAACTTTATTGGTTTAATTTAACTTGTATTTTTTCTAATCATTTTATAGTGAACAATATTTTACAATAATAACTTTACAACAATTTCTTGGATTTAAATTGTTAACTCTAATATCCAATGAAAGGATTTTTTTGGTTAATTTTATTGAATATCTTTTTTGTTATTAATTTATAACTAATATAAATAGAAATTTAGATTTTTTTAATCATAACATGCTTCTCTTTGTTTAATTATTAAAATTAACTTTTTTTTTGGTTGAAACAAGGGTATTGATGCAAAACAAACTTTTTAAAACTATATTTTTACCTTTTTGTTTAGTTTTTCCTAGTGTCTCAGTCAAAGGTTATCATCACAATGGACCTATCTTGCTAATCATTTATAAATAAATTATATTTAAAATATATAATCATATGGGTTGGGGCCTGGCTCAGTTGGCAAGGGCTTCCTGTGGTAAAGCACAAGGTCATGAGGTCGAGTCTCCCCCTACCCCATGTGGTATTGGAGGACATGTTGTGCCAACATCACTAGTAACGTTAAAAAGTTTACCCGTTACACTGCAATTTATAGGGGGTCCAAGTATGTAAAATATTTTTACTCTAAGGGGTTTTAATTTTTCCCTAATAAAGCCTCATTGATTAGAGATTGTGTTGTAGAAGGAACCATAGTTTTAAAGGAAGATATATACATCCTACTTCCTTTTCAACATCACTATATAGTTTTTTATCAGTTTCTAGCATTTAAATCTTGTTATTGTGAATGGATTTGATTGTGCGATAAAGAGTACAAGGTACTACTTTCATAGTATAATTTTATGGTCTACCTAGAAGAAGATTGTATGTGAGACTAATTGGCATGACATGGATAATCATGGGTAGAACCACAGGACTTGCCTTCATAGGCAATGCAATTATTCGTAATAATTTCCTAACAACATTATGAAAGACACAAATAGAAAGAGAATTAGGTTGGATGAGGGATGTATCCAAAATGATCCTATGTAGAAAGTCTATGCTGAAAACAGTAAGGCCTAATCCATTATCAACAAGGGTATGTATTATTCTAGCACCCTTGATGAGAACAATAATCATCTGGAGATCATACTGATTTTGAACTTCTGAGGTGGTAACTCATGTTGCGAGAACACACTAACAATCTTTGTTACAAGAATACAATCAAGAAAGGCTTCTACATCATTTGGTCTCATAGAATATGAAACAACTATCCTTTTTAAGACTTCTTGGAACATCTAGTGGTATGTAGGGGAAGTTTGAATCAAATCCCAAAGAGATAACCTAGTTGGAGTAGCACAAAGCTACTCAAAAATATCATACTCCTTACCAACATGTTGTAAAAAATGAGGAGGAGGAAGAAAAGGTTGAGAAGTAGGAATAAAATTTGAATAGTTTCTATTGTTAAGAGTGTTACACACACACACACACACACACACACACACACACACATGCATACATATATACATATACATACATGCATACATACATACATACATATACACACATACATGGGTGAACCCGCAATAGTAGGTAACAATTTTTCAGAGGAAGCAATTCCTCAGGAAATCCACAAGGTGGGCGGATTTAGTCAGGTACTTTTGATAGAAAGTACTTGACTGTTTCGATTGAAACATTCTTACTTTAGATCGAAACTACCTTTTTTGGTTAGTTTCGCTCGAAACTAACTAGTAAGGATTTTGGTGGTGTTTTTACCCCGTCGAAACCCTCACTTTTGCAGGTTAAGTTCAAGTTTTGATCTGGGTTTCGGTGGGGCATCTGACTTTCAAACATCTATATCAGAGGTATTTTACTATGTATACCTTCTTATTTTGTATTATTTAATGTATTTTAATATGTATATATATGTGTGTGTGTGTGTGTGTGTGTGTGTGTGTGTGTGTGTGTATATATATATATATACACACATTTACATGTATATGGGTAAAAGTATAAACATGTGTCACACATTTACAAAGGAAGAGGACCACGACATGCAAAGTAGTTAAACTT
>MU225022.1:2872144-2924787 GCA_018584345.1 Thuja plicata | reverse complement strand
GAGGACAGTTAGGTGGGGAAGCATACTTAGGAAATGAGGTGATGGGAGTAGGGTAGGAATAGGGTAGGCTTTAGGGTAGGATTAATAGGTTCCTAGCTAGGGTTTAGATTATAATCCAAATTGAATTCTGAATAAATCATGCTTTAGAAGAATTAGGAATATGGAGGATTTAATAAATATAAATTTATTAAAAGGGGATTTTGTGGAGGCAAATGTATTTAAATAAAATACATTAGAATAGTGTTTAAACTATTGATAAATGAAACTGCTTAATTGATTGAATTAAATAGTTAGAGGAATAATAGGGAAAATAATATTAATAATAATATTAATATTTTTGGACGTCTACATTTTGCCCCTCTTTGACGTGGCATCGCAAATGACGTTTCATCAAAGATAAGAAAATGAGTTGCCCCAGAGGAAGAGGGTTTTTAGGAGTCGTGCTGAAGCAACAATGGTACGAGGTTGTGCCCCCTCGAGAAAAGAACACAATGAAGATGATGTTGTGGAATTTTCTTGAAAAAGGACGCAACGGGAGAGAGGAAAGGAAGGAGGGAATAAATAGAAGCCTTCTGAAATGTAATTAAGAATGCAGCTAAGAATGCAAGTGCAAATGAAACTAAATGTAGCTAATGAGCATTGGGGATCTATTTGTGTGTAAAAGTGTGAAGATCACATCCGATTTTGATATTGCAATAGGAGGTATGCATCAGGTGTTAGAAAACATAGATGACAAGATTTCTTTGCATGGACTAGACGCTTAAATAAAAGCACACTGCAAAAGACACATGTATCAGTAGCAACTAGTCACAATGCACCAAGATATAGCAGATTGAGGTAGTGGTGAGTAGGTTTGAACTGACACAAAAAGATAAAATCAATAAAGAAGGCCTCATGACCAAGCAGTCATTCAGTCCAAAGTTCTTGCCATGAACAAGATTGATTGATGAAAGATTTGATAAGCCGACGCCAGAAGGATGCATCCTAACAGGCAAAGACTGGATTTGATTTGATAAAAAGAGATTCGCTGGCAAAAGTTGTGAACAGGATGGAGAGCAAGGACAATCGGTCACAAAATTGATTTGGTGAAAAAATAGTGTTGCAATTGCATGAGTCGAAACGTGGCTGAAAACTAGGATCTGGAACAATGCAGAAAGAACGAAGTGTTTATTGCATGATTTTTGAGAATATTTGATGTTTTTGGAATTTCTTGAATTGTTATGATTTTTAAATGTTTTTGAGATTTTATGCATATTTCAGCTTTACAACAGGATGATATATTCAAAAATATATACACGGGGGCGAGGAAACAGGGGTGGGAAAAAAAATTGGGGAAAACGGGGGCTATAAGAGGGGCTGGGGTGGTTAAAGAAGGTCATTTGTGAATAGTGAATAGTGAAACTTGAGCTCTAGAGTGAAAATATGGCTGAAGAGAGGAGGAAGGGGCAGCTTGGAGAGCGTGTGCGGACACACGGGAGGCCCGCCGAGCGACCAGTACCGGTGAGTGGGCTATCCGAGACCTCACATTTATTGTTGTTAATGTTATTTAATGCTTTGGGGGGGTAGATAGGGCATTAATGAGGGGTAAAATAGATTTCAAACCAGAGACGCCGGTTCTCAAACTAGCGTCTGTGAGGACACCAATCCTTGGATTGACGTCTTCATAGACACTGATCCCTAGATCAGCGTCTCTAGAGCCGACGGTACTGGACTGACATCTTCGAAGATGCCGGACCTAGACCTGCGTCTTTGAAGACGCCGGTCTGCGGGAAAGCACGTTGGAGACACCGGTGTATGAACCGGCGTTTTTGGCTGAACCGGCGTATGCGCCTAAAAGGGAAACCACCGAAAAGGAGGGAAAAGGGGAGACCCGATGGGGGTCGGGGATGGGTCGGCATAAGACCTAGGGACAAGATGCCCCACTTTGGAAAGGGTTAGACTAGGACTAGAAGAAAAGGTGACTGACATGGTGGATTTTGAAATTCTTACAGGAGCAGTTCCCACCATTAGGATCACGAGAGCATTGGCCTCCCACTATGGGTAGAGCCATAGGACTTTCCTTCATAGGCAATGCAATTATTCATAATAATTTCCTAACAACATTATGAAAGACACAAATAGAAAGAGAATTAGGTTGGATGAGGGATGTATCCAAAATGATCCTATGTAGAAAGTCTATGCTAAAAACAGTAAGGCCTAATCCATTATCAACAAGGGTATGTATTATTCTAGCACCCTTGATGAGAACAGTAATCATCAGGAGATCATGTACTAATTTTGAACTTCTGAGGTGGTAACTCATGTTGCGAGAACACACTAACAATCTTTGTTACAAGAATACAATCAAGAAAGGCTTCTACATCATTTGGTCTCATAGAATATGAAACAACTATCCTTTTTAAGACTTCTTGGAACATCTAGTGGTATGTAGGGGAAGTTTGAATCAAATCCCAAAGAGATATCCTAGTTGGAGTAGCACAAAACTACTCTAAAGTATCATACTCCTTACCAACATGTTGTGAAAAATGAGGAGGACGAAGAAAAGGTTGAGAAGTAGGAATAAAATTTGAATAGTTTCTATTGTTAGGAGTGTTGTGTGTGTGTGTGTGTGTGTGTGTGTGTGTGTGCACACATACATATGCATACATATATACATATACACACATACATGGGTGAACCCACAATAGTGGGCATCACTTTTTTCAGAGGAAGAAATTCCTCAGGAAATCCGCAAGGTGGACAGATTTAGTCAGGTGCTTTCGATAGAAAGTACTTGACTGTTTCAATTGAAACATTCTTACTTTAGATCGAAACTACCTTTTTTGGTTAGTTTCGATCGAAACTTAGTTTCGCTTGAAACTAACTAGTAAGGATTTTGGTGGGGTTTTTACTGCGCCGAAACCCTCACTTTTGCAGGTTGAGTTCAAGTTTTGATCTGGGTTTCGGTGGGGAAACCGACTTTGAAACATTGATATCAGAGGTATTTTACTATGTATACCATCTTATTTTGTATTATTTAATGTATATATATATATATGTGTGTGTGTGTGTGTACATACATGTATATATACATATATATATATATATATGTATATATACATGTATATATACATATACATGTATACATGTGTATATACATGTATATACTTCTCTCATTTTATATTATTTATTGTTTGTAATATATATTCATGTACACACACACATATATATATATATATGTATGTATGTGTATGTGTATATATATGTGTGTGTGTGTATGTGTGTATGTATATACAAGATATGTGATGGATCATGGTATACCAAGCTATGGCCTTAAGTGGCAATGAAAAATCAGAAAATCAGGGTTAGTCAACTTGACGTAAAAAGTTGAACATCTTATCAACCTTACGTGAAAAATTTGTAAGAATAGAATCTGTAGGAAATTGAATGTAGTTTCTAAACTACTAGCCCTTGTTTGCAAAAAAAATAATCTAATTGTTCAATATTTTAGATTTCAATGCAGTAGTACAAAAATTTTAGGAAAAAGATAAAAAGTACATGTATGTCTGACCACCTTAATTACAATCAAATGATGATATATTTTCACAAGATTCTAGATATAAGTAGTAGACTCATGCCCGGATGTGACACATACTTTTGTGAATTTTTTTCCAAATAAATAATTAATTATACATTTTCTGCTACAACTTATTTAAAATAAAAAACTCTCGTGTCTGACCACCTTAACTAATTCTAAACTTTACAAAATTGCAAACTTTTTTTTTTCTTATAGTAGGCAAAGCATAGAATGTGACACATATTTTAGATTTAAAAAAAGGTTAAACCGTTTGAAAGTTATAGTTATTTTTCAATCAGTCTATCAATTAGGACTTACTCAATTATAAAATAAGTAATAATTACTTACTGAACTCAAAATTTGATGGCAATTATATTGATGGAAAGCTAATAATGTCTTTAAGAAACCCTTTTTGTTTCATCAATTTCAGGTGAAAAAAGGTCGTCAGCTACATGGTCGAAGTCTAGAGATCAAAGGAAATATGGTGAACACGTCGTTTGGGTTGACCATCCACGTTTGGCATTGCAAAGCCAAAACCCAAAACAAATACCAAGCATAATTGTATATTTGATAATATCGGATATCCGATAAGTCCTGCCCAAATTGAACATTTCGATTTCAATGCTCTTTTCAATTTTATGATTTTAAGTTTTTTTTTTAATTTTTTTTAATTTTATGCTTTTATATTTTTAGGTTATATATTATAATTTTTTTTTTAAATATTAATATTAGATGGTAATACCATTAGTATTATATAATTATTTAAATATTAGTATTTTATTATAGAAATTAGTATTATATTATTATTATTTATTTCTCTATTGTATAATAGTATAATATTAGTATTCATTATTATTAATATTTATAATATAATAATAATACCACAGAGAGAGAGAGAGAGAGAGAGAGATCCATAAATAGGTAGATTTGATGTGGTATGGCCTTAGGTGTCTACACTACACATAAACTGACTTGTGAGAGTGCTCTACACCTTTGTTTTGATCCTACAACTAACCACAAATTCACTATCCTCCTTGAGGATTCTATGTCTCTTGAGTAGAAATGCTATCTACTAGAATTAAACACAAAATAGGAACCTAGATGTTAAAAAGGGGATGGAAAGGTTCCATAATTCTCAAATGTCTCTTATAGAAGTGACCCAAAAACCCTCAAAATGCTTAAGAGTTTAGACACCAATTCTGGCTATTAGGCCTTCCTGGCTTGTAGCCTTTTTCAGGGAGTTTTTGGGGTTTAGTTCTAAAAATTCCCAAGGGACCTATAGAAAAAGTACTATATCCAGACACCCTTTAATGAGATTTGTCAAACCCCAAAAGAAAAGACTTCCAACTTGAAATTACACCATCAAAGGATCACTATTGCACTAGGCCTAATTAGGCCTAAAAGGCTTGATTCTTTGTGAAAGTCTTCACCAGTCAAACTCCATAGAAAAGCCACTGATTGGAATGATATTAGGGACCCCTAAGAGACCACAATCCACCATTATATTTATTTTATCCACCCCTAAAGTGCTACTATCACTTCATTCTCTGATATTATGGTCCAAGCACATAGAGATGCTTGGACTAGGGCTTGCAACCAAAAATGGAAAAAAAAAACAACTCCACTACTCCCTGGCTTCTGGAATCCTAAAATAAATTGTCCCTAATTGCATTTCCCTTGGGGGCATGGGTTTTCCACTGTTATAATGCAAGTTAGGACATCTTCTTTGCAAACCACTCAGTTAGGAAGGTTTTCTGTGCACTCGAGAAAGATATCCTTCTAACTATCTATTCTGATCTCCAAATTGACTCAAACAAAAAGAATTGGTTTCCTAATTGATCAAAGATATCAAATATTTAAGATCCATTTTTATTCAATAAATTACATGTCCTTACACAAGAGGTTTCAACACAGAAAGTAGGGAAAACAAGGTAATTTTATTGATTTGAATGCAAATGTACATCAATTATCTTCCACCCTCCTGAAAGGGATATATGAAGATATTACCCAATGAGTCAAACTAATTTTCAAAGGTTGTGAGCATTGGGCAAAGTTTACAACTTATTATGCAACTTTTTGAAAAAGTTGCTAAGCAACATTTTCTTGCATTGTGCAACTTTTTGCATTTCTTGCATATTTTGCACTTTTTATCCTAATGATCCTATAAGGCCTAAGAATAGGATCCTAAGGACCCTTACTAACATAAAATAATAGAAATATTACAAGTAAACACCTAGACTAATCTAACCACCTAGCTATGCCATTTGATCGTAATCAAAACCCAAGATTTATAGACACACCAAGGGTGACTAGGACTTACAATTGGCTTATTAAAAAAACTTGAAATGTTGTGTATGACCCTTAGGTATGAGGGCCCTTGGGTGTATTCTTAAAGACCCCTATTTAGGATCTTTGGTTGATGAGAGTAGGGAGGTGCTCCTATACCATACTCCCTTGTTTTGAAAGCTCAAGTTCCACTTGAGAGAAATTGCTAAAGGGTCGTTCCATGTTTGTTGATACACTCTTCATTCATCCAAGTTGCATCAATATTTGGTAACCCCTTTCACTTGACCAAGTAATCTATATAGGTCTTCTTCCTTGTTTTTTTGACAATCTTTGAGTCAATAATCTTCTCCTATTATAGTGATTGGCTTGGTGGTAGGTCCTTGAGCCATTCAACTTGTGCATCTTTGTTATCCTGCAAAGAAGTGTTAGATCCCACATCACCTTTAAAAGGAGTGAGATCAATAATATTGAAAATAGGAGAAATAGCCATAGTGGGTGGTAGAGAGATTTCATATGCATTGTCTCCAAATTTGTAGAGTATTTGACAGGGCCCAATCTTTCTCATCAGCAATTTTGTGTGTCCCCTAGGTAGCCTTGCTTTGTTTAGATATTCCCACACTTGATCTCCTTCTTTGAAGGTAACATACATCTTCTTTATGCCTGCTTGTTCCTTATATTTTGAAGTATTCTGATTTAGTGTTTCTCTGACCTGATCATGTATCTATTTGATCCATGTTGACAACTCATCTCCTTGAGCATTGACCTTGAAGTCATTTGGTAACTCTCTCAACTCCATTACCCGTCTAGAGTGAATTTCATAGTTCACTTGGAATGATGTCCTCCCTGTTGATCTATTGACTGAATCATTAAATGCAAATTCTACTTGAGGAAGAATTGAGTCCCAAGTTTGTCCATACTGTTTGGTGAGACATCTGAGGAGGTTGCCCAAGGATATATTTACTACTTCATTCTTCCCATCTGTTTGTGGATGGTAGGAAGAACTGAATGAGAGATTAGTGCCCAACTTCTTCCAAAGGGTTCTCCAAAAATGCCCTTGGAACTTAACATCTCTGTTTGAGATTATGGATGTTGGTAATCCATGAATTCTAACCACCTCTTTGAAAAACAAGTTAGCAATGTGAGATGCGTCATTAGAACCCTTACAAGGAACAAAGTGTGCCATTTTGCTAAATCTATCCACTATGACAAATATGCTATCAAATCCTTGTTTAGTACTAGGGAGTCCTAAGACAAAATCCATACTCACACCGTCCCATGGCTTTGTTGGTGTTGGAAGTGGTTGATAAAGTCCTTGGTTTATTCTAACTCCTTTTCCTCTTTGGAAAATGGTGCAAGTTTCAACAAATCTCCTTACTTCAATGGGTAATTTTGGCCAATGATAGTTTCTTTTTAGTAACTCAAGTGTTTTTTCAATGCCAAAATGACCTCCTAGTGAGCCACAATGTTTCTCTCTTAT
The DNA here is from genome assembly GCA_018584345.1 of Thuja plicata. Taxonomy (NCBI): domain Eukaryota; kingdom Viridiplantae; phylum Streptophyta; class Pinopsida; order Cupressales; family Cupressaceae; genus Thuja; species Thuja plicata. The sequence continues at coordinate 2,917,468 of MU225022.1, read as the reverse complement.
TAGATTTTCCCTCATGGAGCATTTAGGGATACATAGCTGTGCCCGTTTGAATAAAAGGCCATTTTGCAACAAATATTCTGAATATGTAGTATTATAGGCATCAGAGAGTGTAGAAAAAACCTTGTAGATATCACCAAAATCTGGATCATCTTTTTATAGGTGTGTGAGGGCATCAATTCCCATGCTTTGTACCTGTATTTCTTCAACCAATATTACTCTTCTACTGAGAGCATCTGCTACCTTGTTTGAGGTTCCCTTCTTGTGCTTTATAGAAAAGGTGTATGCTTGGAGTTGTTAAACCCATTTCATGTGCCTGCAACTCAATTTGTCTTGGCTATTAAGAAATTTTAAAGCATGATTGTCTATGAAGACAATGAATTCTTTAGGGAGAAAGTAGTGCCTCTACTTCTTGAGGGCTTGGACCATTGCATAGAGCTCGAAGTTATATGTACTGTTTTTCTTCTTGGCTTCAATAATTTTTTATGAGAAGAAAGCCACTGGTCTTCCATCTTGACTAAGGACTGCACCTATGGCCACTGGTCTCTAATGTGAACAACTTGTTGAAAATTGGTAGTGCCAAGATGGGGTATTGTGCTAATCTTCCCTTCAAGTATTCAAAAGCCTCATATGATTTGGTTTTCCACTAAAATTTGATCTTCCTACCATATTTTATGGTATCAAGAAAAGGTGCACAAATATGACTAAAATTTGTAACAAATTTCCTCTAAAAGGTAGCCATTCCATGAAAACTTCTAACTTCTCCTGGTGATTTTGGTGTTGGCCAGTCAATGATAGCCTTTACCTTTTCAGGATCCATTTGCAATGTTCCCTTTGAGATGAAAAAACCAAGGAATGTCAATTATTATTGCATGAATACACACTTTTCTAGATTTATAGACAATTTCTTCTCATGTACCCTTTGAAGGAATTGTTTCAAGTGTTTCATATGTTCTTCTTTAGTTCTACTAAAGATCAAAATGTCATCCAAGTAGACCACTACAAACTTGACTATGAAATCATGAAGCACTTAATTCATTAGTCTCATGAAGGTGCTAGGAGCATTTCTAAGACCAAATAACATTACAATCCATTCATATAATCCCTCAGTGGTTTTAAATGTAGTTTTCCACTCATCTTAAGGCCTTATCCTTATCTGATGGTAGCCTGATTTAAGGTCTATTTTTGAAAAATAACATGCTCCTCCAAATTGGTCTAAAATATCTTCAATTCTTGGTATAGGGAATATGTATCTAATGGTGATTTGGTTTATTTCCCTTGAAGTAGTACATAGTCTCCATTTTTCATCCTTTTTACGGGTCAACACACTTGGGACTACACAAGGACTAAGACTCTTTTGAATGAGCCCTTTTGTCAACAATTCAGTTACTTTTTTGGTTACCTCTACATTCTGATCAGGGGTGAGATTGTATGCAACCTTTTTGGGTAGGGAACCACCAAGGATGAAGTCTATTTGATGACAAATATCCCTCAAAGGTGGGAGTTAATCTGGTATGTCTCCTCCAACTATACCTTTATACTTCTGTAGTAAGTTGTCTATTTCCTTGGGTACTTCTCTACATGTTGTCTTCTCCTTAGGTTTGATGACTAAGGCATATCCTACCTCTGTTTCTTGGATAGTGTTAATCATCTCTTGTTCTCTTGCAAGCATGACCAATTATTCCTTTGGCTTTTCTTGTGGAGAGTCAGGAAGAGGGAGATAATTATACTTGTGGCCATTCTGATTGATCTAATATTTGTTTGTGGTTCCATAATGTTTGGCTTGTAAATCACATTTCTATGGACGTCCTAGTAGTAAGTGACAAACATCCATATCTACTACATCACATAGGACTTTGTCTTTATAGTCTTTAATGGAGAAATATACCCAAGCTTGTTCATTGATGAGGGTTTGTTGTCCCTTTGTTAACCAAGATACATGGGATGGGTTGGGGTGGGGTACCTTTTCCAATTTTAACTTATCTACCATTTCTCTAGATACAAAATTTTCAGTAGAACCAGAATTAATTACTAATTTGCATACCTTTCCATTAATTTTGCAGTTTGTGGTGTAAGGCACCTAGGATACTCCATCAAGACACCAAAGACATCCAATACAACTATGAATACTTTGAAGACATTTAGTAAGAATCAGAGGGAAAATAATATGGATAAAGATCATATAAATATCAATTAAAAGATATTGGAAACTATAATGCTTTCTAATTTTATGAAATGACATTTCAATGTAAAGCGTGTGTCAATGGCCTAAAGGCACAAATTACTTGTAAGTGGACCAATAGTGTCCAAGGGTGTTAAGGGTTACTTAGGGGTGAGAAGTATTTAGAATAGGTCTCCAAAGTGTTGGAAGACATTAGGAGTACATATTTTATAAGTTTTAATTAGTTTTAAGTTGGTTTTAAAGTTTAAAGATTAAAATTTTCAAATGTAACGGTCACTTTGTCTTTTTGTGGGAAACACATGCAAAGGATTCTTTTAGTATTCTTATTCAATGTAACTGCCAAAAGATAGTTGGAATGGTTGCAGAAAGGAGTTATAAAACATTATTAGAGTCTATTTGTGAAGGAGAGAGGTCCGGGTTGTACGAATTGAACAAGAAGCAATAAAATTTAGTTTTCTTCTATTTTCTGAGTATCATAGAATTTTGGGTGTTGTTACGGGGGTCATAACTCTTAAACCCACCGTTGGATCTTTCTGAGTTTTTAATATGTTTTTATAAACCTAATTACGCCCATCCTTTTTGGAGGGATTTTGAAAATTTTGTGTTTGTAAAAAGTTATTAATATCCATGTACAGGTATAGGCGAGGGGCAGTGAAAGGGTAGTTTTGGATGAATTTTTAAGATGCATGTACTAGTGCTTAGTGCCTCTACATCAATTGGTATCAGAGCGAGCAAAAGGTCATGGGTTTGGAAGATTTAGAGTCCTTTGTTGAGACCTTGGAGTTGAATTATCCTCCTTGAGTGTTCCAAAGTGGTGGTTTGAGATCTAATGAATCCTAGATTGGTGTGAGAAGAGATGGATTTGACAAGGAGTGAAAGAGAAATTGTTAAGGCATTGAAGGAGTACCTATATGGTGATAAAAAGGAGAGAAAAGAAAGAGAAATAAAGGAGAAGGAAGAAGAAGAAAAGATAAGAAGCCAAGCGGAAGCAAGAAGAAGAGAGTTGGAAAAGTATTAAAGAGGCTTTGTATAAGAGTCAAAAGAAGTGGGAATAGATAGCATCGCTTCTTGAGAAAGCAGTAGATGAAGAGGAGGAGGAAGTGCAGAAAATTTCACATGAGAAAGTTGAAGAACCTATGAGCAAAGAGGTTCCAAAATCTGACTTAGAGATTGAAAAGGAAGTTGTTGATGAAGGCAGCGGGGAATCAAGTCTTGAGAGGCTTGAATGTGAAGAAAGATTTCAGGTTGGGGCAGCGTTGTGTCCCTTGATGATGAAAGAAGATGTGGAATGCCTAGAGGAGAGGCATGAGATCCTATATGGATTCATCTGTATGAGAAGAGACTCAAGGTTTGAGAATGATAAAGAGTTACAAGTTACAGTAGTGGTCTCATGGACTGAGACTAAGGAAAAAGTGTAGACTTGGGACCAATTTGTGGTCTACATTTTTCCCATGAGAGGCAAACTGAAAATGAGCAGGCGAGGATGCATTTTGGAGCAGCACTATGAAAGGATATCATGGATCCTTAGTGTTGATCTTTTCAAATCAAGGGTGAAGATAAATTTTTTTTTTCTGCCATGTTTGTGTTTGCAAGGTTTCCAAGAGGACATGGAAAAGTTTTCAAAGCTGTGGAGTATGGTGTAGGGCACCTAGGATACTCCATCAAGACACCAAAGACATCCAATACAACTATGAAGACTCTGAAGACATTTAGTAAGAATCAGAGGGAAAATAATATGGATAAAGATCATATGAATATCAATTAAAAGATATTGGAAACTATAATGCTTTCTAATGTTATGAAATGACATTTCAATGTAAAGCGTGTGTTAATGGCCTAAAGGCACAAATTACTTGTAAGTGGATCAATAGTGTCCAAGGGTGTCAAGGGTTACTTAGGGGTTAGAATTATTTAGAATAGGTCTCTAAAGTGTTGGAAGATGTTAGGAGTCCATAGTTTATAAGTTTTAATTAGTTTTAAGTTGGTTTTAAAGTTTAAAGATTCAAATTTTCAAATGTAACGGTCACTTTGTCTTTTTGTGGGAAACACATGCAAAGGATTCTTTCGGTATTCTTATTCGATGTAACTACCAAAAGATAGTTGGAATAGTTGCAAAAAGGAGTTATAAAACATTATTAGAGTCTATTTGTGAAGGAGAGAGTCCTGGGTTGTACGAATTGAACAAGAAGCAATAAAATTTAGTTTTCTTCTATTGTCTGAGTATCATAGAATTTTGGGTGCTATTATGGGGGTCATAACTCTTAAAACCACCGTTGGACCTTTCTGAAATTTTTAATATGTTTTTATAAACCTAATTACGCCCATTCTCACCAGAGGGATTTTGTAGATTTTGTGTTTGTAAAAAAATATTAATGTCTATGTACAAGTATAGGCAAGGGGCAGTGACAGGGCAGTTTTGGATGAATTTTTAAGATGCATGCACTAGTGCTTAGTGCCTCTGCATCAGTTTGTCCTGAAAAGAATCTTTCTTTGAGGAGGCTCTACAAGCATGGGTTCTTGGATCAAATTCCTCTTCATCATGAGGCATACTCCTTCTCCAGCATAGTCTCTTCCACTTTCTACATCATCCTCTTGTTCTAGGTTGTCTCTTCTTTCACCATGTGTGTTTTGTTTAGCTCTGTCCAGACACTTATTGGTGTAGTGGAATGTTTGATTGCAATTATAGCATCTGATTTGTCCATTGTTTCTCCCCCCAATTCTACCTCTGCCATTTCCTCTTATTCCTCTGTATCAACCCCTTGTACTACTTTGTTCTTGTATGTTCTCTTTGTTAGACTCTCCTTGAGGTCTATAATTTTGTCCTCTTCCTCTATCATTCTTACCTCTTCCTCTACTACTTTGTTCATTCCTTCTTCTAAACTTCTCTTCAAATTTTAATGCCAAGTGATAGCACTAGTTTACTCTGGTAGGGATTGTCAAGCTTAGTTCATCTTGGATTGAGATTCTTAGGCCTTGCATATATCTAGCAAGCTTCACACATTCAGGTTCAGGAAGTTTGGATTTCATTACAAATTTTTGAAATTCCTTAGTGTAACTTGAGATATCCATCTCTTTCTATCTTAGACTCATTCTTCTTTTATGAAGTTTGACTTCATAATATTCAGGGACATAAGTTTCCCTGAGTAGGGCCACCATTCCCCTCCAAGTGGTGACTGGATTCTTCCCATTCTTCACCCTACCATCTTGAGTGAAGTTCTACCATGTGAGTGTGGAGCCTTTGAGCTTTGACTTAGCAATCTTCACCCTCTGATTCTCAGGGATGTATTCACAATCAAAGAAAATATTAAGGGCATCAACCCAATCCATAGCAACATCAAGGTCCATCTTCCCATTGTATATAGGAAACTCAAGCTTGGCATCCATGTTTCTACTCTCCATAGACTTTAGAGTCTTCATTAGTAGCATTTGATCTACATGACACTCATCTTCTTCCTGTTCAAGGGATTCTTCCTCACTCCCTTCTTCAACATCTTCAGAGTTACTACTTTTCTTATGAAGTTCTTTCCTAAGCTCTTCCATCTCTTGCCTCATTAGCTACATCTCAATGTCTCTTTGTTCATCTTGCCTCTGTTTCTGCTCTCCTAGATACCTTACTATCTCTGCATTGGTCATCCTTGTTGACATCCCTCCATCTTCTTCTCCTTCCTTGGTGTTGATAAATTCTTACCCTAAGGGTCTTAGATGCTTTGATACCACTTGATGTAGAGCTCTCCCCTAAATGATTAGATTTTATGTGGTATGGCCTTAGGTGTCTATACTACACCTAAAATTACTTGTGAGAGTTCTCTACACCTTTGTTTTGATCCTGCAACTGACCACAAATTCACTATCCTCCTTGAGGATTCTATGTCTCTTGAGTAGAAATGCTATCTACTAGACTTAAACACAAAATAGGAACCTAGATGTTAAAAAGGGGATGGAAAGGTTCTATAATTCTCAAATGTCTTTTATATAAGTGACCCACAAACCCTTAAAATGCTTAAGAGTTTAGACACCAATTCTGGCTATTAGGCCTTCTTGGCTTGTAGCCTTTTTTAGGGAGTTTTTAGGGTTTAGTTCTAAAAATTCCCAAAGGACCTATAGAAAAAGTACTATATCTAGACATCCTTTAATGAGATGTTTCCAACCCCAAAATAAAATACTTCCAACTTTAAAGGACACCATCAAAGGATTACTATTGCACTAGGCCTAATTAGGCCTAAAAGGCTTGATTCTTTGTGAAAGTATTCACCATTCGAAATCCATAGATAATCCAATGATTGGAATGATATTAGGGACCCCTAAAAGACAAAAATACACCATTATATTTCTTTTCTCCACCCCCTATTTGGTACTATAAATTCATTCTCTGATATTCTGGTCCAAGCACATAGAGATGCTTGGACTAGGGCTTGCAACCAAAAATGGAAAAAAATAACTCCCTTGCTCCCTGGCTTCTGGAATCCTAAAATATGTTGTCCCTACTTGCATTTCCCTGAGTAGCATGGGTTTCCCATGGTTAGAATGCAATTTAGGACATCTTCTTTGCAAACCACTAGGTTAGGAGGGTTTTTTGTGCACTCGAGAAAGAAATCCTTATAACTATCTATTATGTTCTCCAAATCAACTCAAACCAAAAGAATTGGTTTTATAATTCATGAAAGATATCAAATCTTCAAGATCCCTTCTTCAATCAAGTACAGGTCCATACACAAGAGGTTTCAATACAGATTGTAGGGAAAACAAGGTAATTTTATTGATTTGAATGCAAATGTACACCAACTCTCTTCCACCTACCTGAAAAGAATATTTTAAGACATTCCCCAATGATTACAACTAATTTTCAAAGGTTGTGTCCATTGGGGGATGTTTACAACTTATTTTTTAACTTTTTGAAAATGTTGCTAAGCAACATTTTCTTGCATTGTGCAACTTTTTGCATTTCTCGCAAATTTTGCACTTTTACTCCTAATGAGCCTATAAGGCCTAAGCCTAGGATCCTAAGGACCCTTAATAACATAAAACCATATAAATAATCCAATGAAACAACTAGACTAATCTAACCACTGAACTATGCCATTTGACCATAGTCAAAACCCAAGGTTTATAGACACACCAAGGGTGACTAGGCCTTACAATTGGCTTATTAACAAAACTTGAAATGTTGTGGTATGATCCTTAAGAATGAGGTCCCTTGGGTGTATCCTTGAAGACCCTTATTGAGGTTCTCTAGTTGATTAGAGTAAGGAGGTGCTCTTGCATGAGAGAGAGAGAGAGAGAAAGAGAGAGAGAGAGAGAGAGAGAGAGAGAGAGAGAGAGAGAGAGAGAGAGAGCATAATAAGAAGTGTAGTTTTGNGTGAGAGAGAGAGAGAGAGAGAGAGAGAGAGAGAGAGAGAGAGAGAGAGAGAGAGAGAGAGAGAGAGAGAGAGCATAATAAGAAGTGTAGTTTTGGCCTACCTCTTCCACAAGTTTTTTAGTAATCCCAAATTGATACAATCCTTCAATAGGATGTCTGAACTCTTCCAACTATCTTCCAATCCTTGAATCCCTTCTGCACAAGATGATTCCCTTCTAACTTGTTTCACTCCAAGTATTCAAGTTCCTAAAGAAAATCTCTCCAAATTAGCCCCAACATGGACTATTGGATCAACCTAATCTCAGACTCTTCATGAGGATTATAACCTTAAAAAATACTCCTAAGGATTGACCTTCCAAAATCACTTAGCCTTTCCAAACCCTTAACATGAAAATCTCAGAATTTGACCTTAATCCTACTAGGTCTTTAAACAAAGTTTCTTCTTTCAAATTGGGTGATGGACATGGGACCAAGCCTATTCAATATTTATTTTAGGATTCCCCAACATGACCCTTACAAACCCCAAAATGATAGACACCAAACCTACTCCTGCACTCTCAAATTGTCACAATGACACTCTAGCCTAATTGATTAGTTTAGAGTAGGGTCTGATGGAATGGATCAAGAATGGTCACATGGACTTGATGCACTCACTTGGTGGTCTTATATAAACTTCAAATGGTCAGAAAACTTCACCAACTTAGACCCATAACACCCTTCAATTGTTGCTACTACACACAATCTTTCTCTTCACTAGCTAAATACATGATATATATTTAGCCTAGGGCATCAAATTTGAAGCAACAAACAAAATTCCCCAACTCCGAGCCTTTGAAGTATTAAAATACATTTCCTTACCTTGAATTTCAACAAGGGGCATTGAATTCCAATGGTGAAAATACATGTAAGGGCCACATCTTCATTGCAAACCCCAATTACTGAGGGTTTCAGACCCGCAGTCACAAAAATACCTCTAACATGCATAAATAAGCACAAAATAAATCCAAACAAAATGAAAAGGAATGAATATTCATTAACCAAACTTTTAATATCAATTGATTTGATGGTTCAATCCATACACGACCATACAATGCAGAGAATGCTAAAAAATGGTGGGTTTTGATTGAAATTATGCTTTAGAATGTGATTTGTCTCAATATCTTGATTTGAAAGGTTTCATACATCATAAATACCTCTCCTCAATTGATCAAACCAATTCAAATATGGTTATGACTGTTGGAATCAGAGTTGCAATATTTCAAGCAACTTTTTGAAATGTTGTTGCAACTTTTTCAACATTGACAACATTTTGTCAATTTCTAACAAAAAAGTGTTTAATGCATCCTAATAGGTTGGGAATGACTCAAGACCCATAGGGATGATTAAACACATCCAATTAAGACCCAAGGAATCCTTCTGCAATCTAAAAGATAGAATTCAAAAAAACTCCTAAAGAAGCAGTCCAGTGAACTAAGGAATCCTTTGGTTTATAGATGCATGAGAGGATCCTTGTCCACACAAGATGGACCAAACACCCATAAATTAGGATAGTGACAAGAATTATCCATTATTACAATTTGAAAACAAAATAATAAAATAAATAGAAGGTGTAGGTTCCCTACACAATGCTACCCATGACAGAAAAACTCAACTCCTTTTGAGTTGGATAGCAATAAAGATGAATCCAGCCTTCTTAATAGCCTCCTTGGTCATCCAAGTGGCATCCTCCAGTGGTTTTCCCTTCCATTGTTCCATGTATTCATAATATGTATTCCTCCTAGTTTGTTTAGACACCCTTGTCTCCAAAATATAGTCAATCTCCAAAGGAGTAGACTTAGGAAGATCTTTCAATAACTCCTCTTGCTAAGAGCTTGAATCACCTACAAAAAACACATCATCTACAACACCCTTGTAATAATAGAGGTCAACAACATTAAAAATAGGTGATAAATGAATATGGGAGTTAAATCAATTTGATAAGCATTTGAACCACATTTCTGGAGGATCTTGTATGGTTCAATTTTCATCACCATCAACTTAGTGTATCTTTCCTTAGGCATCTGTTCCTTTTTAAAGTAGACCATGACCAGGTCCCCAATCTAAAAATGTAACTCCCTTATTTTCTTATTAGCATGTTATTTATATTTGACAGAGGTATGGTGCAGTATTGACTGAACTTGCTCATGAATATCTTTCATCACTGTCACAAAATCTTCTGCAAGAGAACTTGGCTTTTCCATATCACTAACATCCCTCAATTCCAAGACACCTCTTGGGTGGACACCATAAACAATTTGAAAAGGAGTTCTCCCTATATTTCTTTCGATAGAGTCATTATAGGAGACTTCAACCTTTGTTATGATGGAGTCCCAACTTGAACCATGGTCTTGGGTTAAGCATCTCAACAAGTTTCCAAGTGACTTATTAATCACTTCAGTCTATCCATCAGATTGAGGGTGATATGTTGATGACAAACAAACATTGGTACCCAACTTCTTCCATAGGGTCCTCCAAAAGTGACCAAGGAACTTAGGGTCTCTATCTGAGATTATGGACAATGGAAAACCATGCAACTTGACAACTTCCTTGAAGAACACCCCTGCAATATGAGAGGCATCATGTGTGGTTCTACATGGGATAAAGTGAGGCATTTTGGAGAATCTATCTACAACAACATAAACACTATCATGACCAACCTTTGTCTTGGGAAGTCCAAGGACAGAGTCCATGCTAATAGAATGCCAAGGTTTTGATGGAATATGAAGTGGAGTATAAAGTCCTGCATTAGAAGTATGGCCTTTAGATCTTTGACAAACCAAGCATGTTTAACAAACCTCCTAACATCAGTCTACAACCATGGCCAAAAGTAGAATCTCCCAACCAACTCCAATGTCTTATCCACCCCAAAATGCCCTACAAGACTTCCACAATGTTTCTCCTTGACAATATTTTCTCTCATAGAACTCTTAGGGACACAAAGCAACCCCCCTTTAAATAATAAACCATCTTGGACCAGAAATTTTGAGAAATTTAGTATGATACCTTTCATACATGTCCACACAAACCTTATAGATCTCCTTGAAGTCATCAACATCTACATACATGGTCTTCATAGCTGAGATCCCTGTACTTTCCAATTGCATGGCTTGAATTGTTTAAGGCATCAACAACCTTATTGACAATTCCCTTTTTATTCTTGATAGTAAAGGTATAGGATTGCAAACATTCCATCCACTTAACATGCCTATGATGTAGTTTCTCTTTCCTATTGAAAAAGGTAAGTGTCTGATTATCAATGTAGACAATAAATTCTTTAGATAACAAGTAGTGGCATCATTTACTCAAGGATTGAACTATAGCATACAATTCAAGGTCATAGGTGGAGTAATTTTGTTTGGATTCATTCATTTTTTCACTAAAGAAAGCATTTGGCCTTCCATCTTGACTAAGGACACCCCCTATAGCCTTTTTACTTGCATAACATTCTACTACAAAGACTTTGTGAAAATCAGGTAACACTAGGACTGGTTGTTCTACAATTTTCTTCTTTAGGACTTCAAAAGAATATTTGGCTTCTCTAGTCCACATAAAGAAATGCTTCCTACCACCTTTTATTGTATTGATTATAGGAGAAAAAATACCATTGAAATCTCTGATAAACTTTCTATAAAAACTGCATAAACCATGAAAGATTTTTACCTCTGATGCTCAAGTAGGTGGTGGCCAATTTAGGATAGCTTCTACCTTTGTTGGATCCATTTTCAAAGTGCCCTTGGATATCAAAAATCCCAAAAAAAACTATATCTTCCTACAAGAAGGAACACTTATCAATGATTATCTTCAAACTTTCTTCATGAAGTCTTTTAAGGACCAAGTCAATGTGATATAGACGCTCTTCCCTACTGCTGCTAAAAATTAGTATGTAATCCAAGTAGACTAAAAAAAATTTGTGAAGAAAAGGATTCAAGACCTCATTCATCAAGCACATAAAGGTGCTTGGGGTATTGGATAAGCCAAAAGTCATGACTACACATTCAAATAAGCCCTCATTAGTCTTAAATTCTCACTTCCCTTAACCCCCCTCTCTAATCCTTATTTGGTGATAGCCACTTTTTAGATCAATTTTGGAATAGTGTTTAACCCCTCCTAAGAAATCCATAAGGTCCTCCATTCTTGGCATTGGGAACCTATATCTAATAGTGATCTTGTTGATGGCCTTGGAGTCAGTACACAATCTCCAAGTGCCCTCCTTTTTGGGTGCAAGTACTATTGGTACGACATAGGGACTTATACTTTTTATTATGAACCCCTTCTCTAATAGACCTTGTATTTGTCTAGTCACTTCTGAATTTTGTTTAGGTGTAAGTTTATAATAAGCCTTATTAGGTAAACTAGCCCCTGGTATTAAGTGAATACAATGAATGATTTCTCTCTTGGGTGGTAAAGATTCATTGCTACTATCTGCTACAATACCCTTGTATTTATCCAACAAGTCTTCTACCTCTTTAGGACCAACACTACTTAGGGTCTCTTGACATGGTTTACCTCTTCTTTGGATATTCTCCTTAGGCTTAACTAGAACAAAAAAACATGGTACTTTATCCTCCTTAAGGCCTTTTAGGAATTCTTTCTCCCCTACCATCATGACACTACTAGTCAAAACTATGTCCTTAGACTCCTCTAACAAAGGTGTCATTGTGTAAGTTTCTCCACCCTTGGTCAAAGTGAATACATTAGTCTTACCATCATGTTGGGCATTGGTGTCATATTGCCAAGGTCTCCGTAAAAGGAGATGGAAAACATCCATGGCTACTATATCACACATTAATTTATCCTTGTACTCTCCTATTTGAAAATCAACCCAACATTGCTCATTGATTAAGGTTTGTTGTTATTTACTTAACCAAGTAACCTTATAAGGTGTGGGGTGTGGCATTTTCTTCAAACCAAGTTTATTTACCATTTCAATTGAAGCCAAATTCTGAGTGGAACTAGAATCTAAAATTACCTTGTATACCTTGCCCTTGAATTTGCATGTAGTATTGAAGATAGACTTTTTTTGAGGAGGCTCCTTGCTGATTGGCATCAAAAGTGATCTGTTAAAAACTAGACATTCACCACTCTCTGGATCAACTTTGCTTGAATAAGTGTTAGTATGGTATGATGTGGTGCTTTGACAATCCTCTTCATGGGTCAATTGTACCCTCCTTTCTCCATGATTGTTTGTACCAGCCTTTTCTGGACACCTAAATGATTGGTGACCTATTTGATTGCAAGAGAAACATCTTCCCGTGAACACATTGGATCCTCTTCCCCCAAATCTACCTCTGCTATTTGATCTCCTACCCCTAAAGTTAACTCTACTGCTAGATTCAGTCTTAGAAATATGACTTCTAGTTTCTCCTTGGTTTCTAGGAAAGGATCCTCTATTGTTGAATCTACCCCTTCCTCTAAAAGTATTGCCTATTCCTCTGTTATTTTGTTCCCCCTTTCTCCTTTTCTTCTCTTCAATCTTTAGGGAAATCTGAAAACACTTATGTACACACTCCATTGTAACTAATGTGAGTTCATGTTGTATGCTATATTTAAAACCATTTATGTACCTAGAAAGTTTATGATTTTCTCTTCCATACATCTTTGCCTTAAGAGTTAAATTATGAAATTCTTGGGTATAAGCACTTACATCTAAGTCCTTTTGTTTTAAGTTCTGCAACTTTTTATGGAGCATTACCTCATAGTCCTCAGGGAAAAATTACTTCTTGATCTCAATCACCATCCTCTTCCATGTGTTGATGGGGTTTTTGTCTTCTTAAACCCTCTCATTTTGGAGGAAGTTCCACCAAATCAAAGCTGGTCCTTTCAATCTGGATTTTTCTATCTTCACCCTATGATTTGCAGGTATATCTTCACATTCAAAATGACTCTCAAGAGCCTCTAGCCAATCCATGCATTCATTAGGGTCTAACTTACCATGGAACATAGGTAGATCCCCCTTATCCTTCTTTCCCACTCTTTCTAGGGCTGTAAGTATGGCCCTTTGGTCTTTAGGTACATAGCCTTGTTCATGATGTCTCTCATCCTTCTCTTATTCTCCCTCTAACTCTTCATTCTCTCCTCTACATACTTGTCCTTTCAACCTTTCTAGTTCCCTCTTCATGGTTCTATTATCTTCTTTGATTGCTCTGATTTCACCCATCTGCTCCTTCACAATCTTGGCTAATTCCACATTTGTGATCCTCAAAGGGATCTCTCTATCTCATTCCTCTCCTTCAGCCATGATGTCTTCTCCTCTTTCTTCCCAAATAGAGTTTTAGTGGCTCTGATACTACTTGGTGCAGGTGCACACAACAAGAAGTGTAGATTTGGCCTACCCCTTCCACAAGTTGTTTAGTACTCCCAATTTGATACAATACTTCAATAAGATGTATGAAATCTTCCAACTATCTTCCAATCCTTGAATCCCTTCTACACAAGATGATTCCCTTCTAACTTGTTCCACTCCAAGTCTTCAAGTTCATAGAGATAATCTCTACAAATTAGCCCTAACATGGAATATTGGTTCAACCCAATCTTAGACTCTTTGTGAGGGTTATAACCTTACAAAATACTCCTAAGGATTGACTTTCCACAATCACTTAGTATTTCCAAACCCTTAACATGAAAATCGTAGAATTTGACCTTAATCCTACTAGGTCTCTAAAAAGAGTTTCTTCTTTCAAATTGGGTGATGGACATGGGACCAAGCCTAATCAATATTTCTTTTAGGATCCCTCAACATGACCCTTAAAAACCCCAAAATAATAGAAAACAACCCTACTCCTGCACTCTCAAACCGTCACAATGACACTCTAGCCTAATTGATCAATTTAGACTAGGGTCTAATGGAATGGCTCAAGAATGGGCACATAGACTTGATGCAGTCACTTGGTGGTCTTTTATAAACTTCAAATGGTCGGAAACCTTCATCAAATTGGACCTATAAAACCCTTCAATTGTTGTTGCACGCAATCTTTCTCTTCACTGGCTAAATACATGACAAATATTTAGCCTAGGGCATCAACTTTGAAGCAACAAACAAACTTCCCCAACTCCGAGCCTTTTAAGTATTAAAACACATTTCCTTAAATAGAATTTAACCAAGGGGGATTGAATTCCAATGGAAAAAATACAAGTTAGGGCCACATCTTCATTGCAGACCCCAATTACTGAGGGTTTCATACCTGCAGTCACAAAATTACCTCTAACTTACACAAATAAGCACCAAATAAATCCAAACCAAATGAAAAGTAAAGAAGATTCATTAAAAAAGATTTTTATATCAATTTATTTGATGATTCGATCCGTACACAACTGTATAATGCAGAGAATGCTCAAAAAAGGTGGTTTTTCATTGAAATTATGTTTCAGAATGTGCTCTATTTCAATCTCTCAATTTGACAAGCTTCATACATCATAAATACCTCTCCTCAACCAATCCAATCAATTCATATATGGTTATGAGCATTGGAATTAGAGTTGCGAAATTTTGAGCAACTTTTTGAAATGTCGTTGAGCAACGTTTTCAACATTGACAACATTTTGTCAATTTCTAATAACAAAGTGTTTAATGCATCCTAATAGGTTGGGAATGACTCAAGATCCCTAGGGATGATGAAACACATCCAAATAAGACCCAAGGAAGCCTTCTACAATCTGCAAGATAGAATTTAGAAAAAACTCCTAAAGAAGCATTCCAATGAACTAAGGAAGTTTATAGATGCACCAGAGGATCCTTGTCCACACGAGGTGGACCAAACACCCATACATTAGGATAGTGCCAAGACTTATCTATTATTACAATTTGAAAAAAAAACAAGAAAAGAAAGAGAAGGTGTATGTGCCCTGCACTAGAGAGAGAGAGAGAGAGAGAGAGAGAGAGAGAGAGAGAGATATTAATATTTATATAATATTAATATTAATATAATATTAATATTATAAAAGTAAAATTTATAATAGTAATGAAAAAGTAAAATAAACACTCAAAATAGGATGAAAATGAAAAGGCAAAAGCCAAATTTGGGTGGGAGATATCGAATATCCAATATTATGTGATATCCGATATGCTTTACAAGTATCCAAAAGAAAAAAATTATTCTTTGGGTCCCTTAGTTCGAGAAGCATGTTTTCTGCAGAGAATATCATGGGAAATCAGTTGTGAAAGACAAAAAATTACTTTTTTCACCCTTTTTGTTGGAATTTCTATATTATCAAAGGTTTTTGCATCACCTTTTTGGTCTCACCATGGGGAGTAGTAGTCGTCGAAAACATAAACAGAAGAGGAAGGTCACAAATGAAGAGATTGAAGTGTATAGATAAATGGATAGGGTTTCCCATTGGAACAACAGACAAGGTATGTTAAATATTAATGAAGATTTGGGTATATTCCCACCCTTAAATGGGGTTTCAAGTGAAGAAGAACATGAATTTGAAATGATTTATGACAATAATATTGAAAATGAGATTGTAGGGATTGAAGATGAAAATGTAGGTTTTGAAAATGAACATGTAGATGCGGACAATGGAAGTGTGGACATTGACAATGCTAATCCACTAATCGAATATGAAGGAATTGAAAATGATAATGGTGCACAAGAACCAAATCAACGTTACAAATCTCCAAATTATATGAGAAATGAAGTCCCTTGTGAGGAAGAAAGACAAACTTCAAATTTGAGACCTTCAAGAACAACAAAATGGTTACTTGAAATTGATGAGAACATAATGAGCAATTTTGATGGCAAGAGATCAGAAACAACCGTTCAGTTGTGGGTTTCAAAAAATTTTGATCAATTTTTAGCCACAAGACATTGGTCGAGCAATGTCAAATGTTTGTGCAATTTCTAAAGATGCAGAAGATGAGACATATACTAGTCAAATCGAAGATTAGTGTGAAGAAGAAAAAAGAGAGAATTCTATTATTGTGAGAAATATTTGTAGTTCTCTCAATTGCATTGGGAAGAATACCAAGGAAAAAGGAAATAGAGCCATTAGGAGGGTTATTAAAACCTCCTTGGTAATTCATCATTTGAGACAAGCTCGTTTGATGAGACAAAATTGTGTTGACTTGAACGTAAATCACAAAACTTTGGATAGAGCACTTGCAAGAAGATAAAGAATTGATTATCCTCTTCAGAATGATACATGGGCTTATGGTGGGATACTTCCATGTTTTTATAAGAAGCTTACCAATGGTGTGAAGGATCAAATTCAACTATTTGGCAATATAACTCAAGAGTGACACCAAATGTGAAGGATGTCTTGAAGTTGAGAATTGGCATTCGAGACCGTACCCTGCATCCCAAACATTATTTGGAGGCGAGTCAAACAATGTTGTTCAAAAAAAATTGCGAGACACATCGAACATTGAAAATATCACAAAGAGTTTTTGAAGCCTTCAAGCCTTTTTTTTGTGTACCTCTTAAGATTCAAAATACTTGTTGTTGTAATATCATGTGGAGCTTTCAATGAACCATGAACTATTACAATCCCTTTGTTCTACTTTGCATACTAGTGAGATGTTGGAGGAGTGTGTTGCAAGTGCTCTTCCAAAATCATCAAGAGACTTGCTAGATTATTTTTATGTCCTAGAGATGATGGATGTTTCTTTTATAGACAAGATTTATTAAATGACAAGTGCTCAGAGTGTGGTGGGTTAGTGAAGTTTGTTTCATGTTTTCATGAGGGCTGCGAACATGATTTTGGAAAGACAATTGTCCAAAAAAGGTATATGAAAATGTTAAATATACATTGAAAAGTGGAGGTGAAGGCTCTAGATGTGAGTTGCCTAGAAAAGCATGCAATGTAGCTGATTTTATTTCAGATTTCAAGAAGATTATTTTTTACAAGTATGCAAGGCATAGCCACAAGTTTCAGTGGTTGGATCAACAATTAAGGATGTGTAAGGACACTTTCCCGATTGGTACTATTATACCAGTTGTCGAATTTGTAGAGAAATATACATTGCAGCCCCAAAATGAGGTGCAAGATCAATATTACAATTCTATTCAGGTTGCTATTTTTGTGTACATAACATATAGACATTCCGCTGATAGTACAGAAGATGACTGAAAGATAATCGAAAGTTAATCAGAGAATACCATTTTTATACGAGCAATGATAGATCTCACTCTCATGAGTATGTCCAACATTTATTTGAGAATTATTTTGAGTGGGTGCGGGAAAATGATATTTCTATGGATAAACATCTCATTTGGTCAGATAATTGCACAGGTCAATTGAAAAATTCTCTTATGTTTTATTGGTTATGTAGAATGCATGTAGAGAGAGGTGTACCTCATATTTGGAGTTTTTTTAGGCTGGTCATGGAAAACCAGAGCATGATGGAGAAGGTGCATGTGTAAAGAGAGCTCTATTTAAGGAGAAATTGAGGATTTCAGGTGCAAAACTCCTCAATGCTCATTCTATTGTTGATTGGTGTACTTCAGAATTGTCACAGGGGGACTCTTGATTCAGAGGTGTGCAAATTATTTTGGTTGGTTGAGTTGGGCACAATTGGAGGTAGGTTGGATTGTCAAACCATGAAAGATTATGCAAAAATGCATTCATTTCAAAGCTCAGATGCTAGTACATGGACCATTTGGACATGAGAGTTGGCTTGTTTTTGTCTGAGGTGTCTTCAGTGTGATTGGGATCAGTGTAAGTCAAGTGAGTGGGTCGATACATGGGTTTCATAGTATCTAACTCATTT
The DNA here is from genome assembly GCA_018584345.1 of Thuja plicata. NCBI lineage: Eukaryota > Viridiplantae > Streptophyta > Pinopsida > Cupressales > Cupressaceae > Thuja > Thuja plicata. The sequence continues at coordinate 2,899,186 of MU225022.1, read as the reverse complement.
ATCTATCACACTCTCTTTAATAAATTATGACATGGATTGTTCACTTGACTATGACCATCTTTTAGATCTTCTACATCCAAGACATGTTTTTGCATTGGTTGCACCACAGGGGAATGGTGAGAGATCAGATTACTGGTTAGCACGTTGTGTACGAGGAAAGCATAAACTTGCACAATCGATGAAAGATGATATGTTCACATATCTAACAGGATCACATGTTGTTGTGGGAACATGGTTGTGCACATAAATGATTAGAAATAATGGTATTCTTGGTTTTGAAGACTACGAGAAGGACAAAACCATTCTCATGTATTCACACCTTATTATAGCAACCAATGTTAAGTTTTTGAAACATCAAGGAAAACCAAAGACAAAGGAAATTTGGACTATTAGTACTACTGACCATGAAGCAATATTGAATACTCTCAAGCAGAGAGATGACCCTTTAGGCACACTTTAGTAGGTAAGTGCAACTCACTGCAAGGTTTTCCATGTTCATTACGGTTACATTCAATACATTCATTGTAGTTTTCTTCTTTATTTGTTTGAGCCAATAAACTTGGTTTTGTATGTGGATTGTAAGTGTAGTTGGATACATATATGATAGATATAGGAGATTGAGGTGTGAATTTGATTAGCCCAGATCTTTTATGATGATAAAATTCACTATGCATTGGCTATTCATGTTCTTTGGTTCATTTAGTTACTTATACATTTATAATCTTTTTTTTCAGCCTATAAACTTATTTTTTTCTTGTGCCTTCTTAATGCAGGGATTGGAATGTAGATGTCATCGAGTACCATGTGTTAAAATTATACACTTTAGGAGTGGAAATGACATTTAAAATTTTTATATATAGTTGTGTATCTAATATTTTGAGAAATTCTATATCTCAGACTTGTGATAACATTGATATATTTATTCATAATATGTTGTATCAATGATATACAATGATTTTTTATGAAAGGTGGTGTGTACAGTCAAACTTGTATAATGATGAAATACATGCAAGAATGCAAATATTTGACAAAAAATTCTTAAGGCTTTATTGAATGTGTTAGATAAGATGTCTTATAAATTCTTGTACAATAAAATATAAGGTGTTGTTGAATGTGTTAAAAGTAGTAAAGTATTTGATTTAAATATTATGGTTTGTTTGTGAAAATGTGTGTTCAATCATTCACCTATGAATCCCACATAGTATCAAAACAATGTAGTACTAAGTCGGTGGTCATTTGCAGTTCTATCATAGTGGTCATTTTTAGCATAGACATTACAAATACCAACTTCCTTACCCTTAACACTAATGATAATACAAACCACTCTTTGGGGAAAACAAGGATTGCAACACCCCCTTTTCCTTTTTGATGAGAAGTAATGAAGTATTTGGAGTCCCTCCAAATGCATTTAAGACTAATTTCCAATGTAAAACCTATAGCCTTAAACCTTTTGCATCATGAAGATATCAATGTCATCTCCATTGGTGTAGTCTTAATTCTTCAGGAGCCCAAACCAGTTGCAAATCAAAGCTATTTCCAATCCCCAACTTCTCCAATTGGTCTCAAGCCCTCATTCATCAGTATAGATCTGTACAATTGCAAAAAATCATAGAATTACATGAAAAATTCATCCGTATAGAAAACCTTTTATAGTTTTAGTTTAAAATCTCCCAAAGGTTCTTGGAAATTAATTGTATGATCAAAGAGTACTAGTTGGGGCAACACTTTTCCCAAAAGGACAAGTCTTGAAACCTTGGACAACTCCTCTAACTTAGGAACCCTCACTTTGTCTTGGAAGGGATAATTGGGGTACTTAATGGGACACCTTGGGCCACATGAGAGAACATCATTTCTCCAATTTTGGGTCTTGAAACAATACCCATCAAAAGTTATGGGGAATTGAGCATCTAGTCTATACTTCTCTGCCAGTAACATACCACTAACAATTCAAGAGCATCAAGAATGTTTCGTCATGGGACCACACTATAAGATTCATCAGCTCCAGTTGGCTGGGTAAATACTAGGGGAGACCTTTTTTTTCTCGCGTAACATCAAGAATGTTCTGGCGCATGTCGGACTGAAGTTTTCCCAAGGTGCATGCACTAAGCCAAATTGGGTAGAAATTTTTGGAGATCCAAATCTCAGACGTCCTGAGAGATATCGAAGATCTGTAAAGTACACAAGGAACATCTTGGGAAGGCCTACAAGCATTTGGTGACCCGATCTCGGTTGGTACAAAAGTTGCATTGTTGCTCAGTTGAAAGTTGCTCATTGGTGCATCTTTCAAACCGTTCATTGTGGGACCAAAAATTCAGCTCCATCAGCTCTAGTTGGTTGGGTAAATACTAGGGCAGACCTTTTTTTCTCATGTAGCATCAAGAACATTTTGGCACATGTCAGACCGAAGTGTTCCCAAGGTGCACTAAGCCAAATTGGGAAGCAATTATTAGAGATCCATATCTCGGACCTCGTGAGAGATATCAAAGATCGGTGAAGTGCACAAGGATTGTCTTGGGAATTACTACAAGCATGTAGCTTAGTTCTGGGAGATTCTACTTGGATTCCATTTGGTGACCCAATCTCGGTTGGTGAAAAAAGTTGCATTGTTGCTCAGTTGAAAGTTGCTCAATGGTGCATCTTTCAAACTGTTCATCGTGGGACCAAGAAGTTAGCTCCATCACCTCCAGTTGGCTGGTTAAATAGTAGGGGAGACCTTTTTTTTCCAGCGTGGCATGAAGAACGTTTTGGTGCATGTCAGACCAAAGTGTTCCCAAGGTGCATTAAGCCAAATTGGGTACCAATTTTTAGAGATCCATATCTCAGATCTCGTGAGAGATATCAAAGATCCGTAAAGTGCACAAGGACCATCTTGGGAAGGCCTACAAGTACATAGCTCTATTTTGGCAGATTCCACTCGGATTCCATTTGGCGACCCGATCTCGGTTGGTGCAAAAATTTGCATTATTGCTTAGTTGAAAGTTGCTCAATGGAACATCTTTCAAACCGTTTGTTGTGGGACCAAACCATCAGCTCCATCAGCTCCAGTTGGCTGGGTAAACGCTAGGGGATACCTTTCTTTGCTCGCATAGCATCAAAAACATTCTGACGCTTGTCGAACTGAAGTGTTCCCAAGGTGCACTAAGCCAAATTGGGCAGCAATTTTTGGAGATCCATATCTCATACCTCGTGAGAGATATCAAAGATCTATGAAGTGAAAAAGGACTGTCTCAGAAATTCCTACAAGCACGTAGCTCAATTCTAGGAGATTACACTCAAATTCCATTTGGCGACCCGATCTCAATTGGTGCAAAAAATTGCATTATTGCTCAGTTGAAAGTTTCTCAATGGTGCATCTTTCAAACTATTCATTGTGGGACCAAACCACCAGCTCCATTGAATCCAGATGGACAGGTAAATGGTAGGGGAGACCTTTCTTCACTTGCGTAACATCAAGAACATTCGGTGCATGTTGGACCAAAGTGTTCCCAAGGTGCACTAAGCCAAATTGGGCAGCGATTTTGGGAGATCCATATCTCAGACCTCGTGAGAGATATTAAAGATCTAGGAAGTGCATAAGGACCATCTTGGAAAGGCCTAAAATAATGTAGCACAGTTCTAGGATATTCCACTCAGATTTTATTTGGCGACCCGATCTTGGTTGTGCAAAAAGTTGCATTATTGCTCAGTTGAAAGTTGCTCAATGGTGCATCTTTCAAACCATTCATTGTGGGACCAAACCATCAGCTCCATCGACTCTAGTTGGCTGGGTAAATGCTAGGGGAGACATTTATTTTCTTGTGTAGCATTAAAAACATTCTGGCACATGTCAGACCGAAGTGTTCCCAAGGTGCACTAAGCCAAATTGGGCAGAAATTTTTGGAGATCCATATCTTAGACCTCGTGAGAGATATCAAAGATATATGAAGTGTAAAAGGACCATCTTGGGAAGGCCTACAACCACATAGCTCAATTGTAGGATATTCCACTTAGATTCCATTTGGGGACCCAATCTTGGTTGGTACAAAAAGTTGCATTCTTTCTCAGTTGAAAGTTGTTTAATGATGCATCTTTCAAACCGTTCATCGTGCAACCAAACCGTCATCTCCATTAGCTCCATTTTTTTGGGTAAATTCTATGGGATAACTTTGTTTTCTTGTGTAGCATCAAAAAAATTCTGGTGGATGTTAGATCGAAGTGTTCCCAAGGTGCACTACACCAAATTGGGAAGCAATATTTGGAGATCCATATTTCATACCTCATGAGAGATATCAAAGATCTGTGAAGTGCACAAGGACAATCTTGGGAGGGCCTACAAGCATGTAGCTCAATTTTGGGAGATTCCACTTGGATTCCATTTGGAAACCTGATCTCGGTTGGTGCAAAAAATTGCATTGTTGCTCAGTTAAAAGTTGACCAATTATTTATATTTGTCAGAGAGCCTCAAAGAGATTTTCTCTCATAGAATGTAATGATTTAAATGTTCTTTATGCTCGATCTAAGTAGGGAGAATGTACCATGGAAGTGCAAAGAATAAAATACACATTAATACTTTAAGGAGATTTGTGGGATATGCATAGATTGGATGTATTGAGAAATATTTGAAGACTTTTAAGAAAATGCACATAGCAGATTGCAAGCTCAGGTAGACAATTGAGAGATGTGGAAGAACATACAAGGCATAAAAATCATTTTTATTGCTGAAACATGTGGAACTATTCAAGGCATGTTTTCTATTTAAAACAATGCCTCTAAGATGTCACCTCAAGCAATGAGACAATTTGATTACAGAATGTGTGTGAAGCATGTTAGTTGTTTTCCTAAATGCCAATGTGAAGTGTAGAAACATAGGATGTACACAAGCTATTTTACTTAATGTCTCAAGAAAATACCAAAGCATAAATTAAAGAACATTAAACTATTTGATAAAATTCATCAAAGGAATATACAAGCATAAGCAAAGCATGTTGAATTGTTTGAACAATGTAAACCAAGTACATTGAACTACAATGTAAATAAGATATGCTGAAATTTTTGAAAAATGTAAAGAAAAAAGGTTGAACTTCTTTTAATAGAAATACAAGGCACGCTAATTATTTAATAGAATGATGTAAAGAGATTTCATTACATTGATTGAAAGGATTATAAACAAAGCATGCAAAGTACTTTTAGATATATTCAAACATGGTGTAACACAAAAATAATAACATTAATCAAATGACAACCAAATCTATAAAGGATCAAAGGTTGTCTTAGTGGACACGTCACATGTACGAATGAAGGAAATTGAAAACCAAATCATAGGTTTAGTTATTCCAACATCATAACAATGGAGTCTTTCAAATAAATACATGTAAAATAAATGTTAAATAACATAATGCATTTGACAAAATATTAATCAATTGCACTCCTATCTACCATGAATCTTGCAATCAACATTTTGGTGCTCTCAAAAGTATAGTTCATCAGATGGCTAATGGAGAATGAAGATGTAGTATGAAACTAATACATACATAGAATGCATGGAAAATATATAATAGGAAAATGAACATACATAGATAAATACAATGTATGACAAAGACATAATATGGAAAATACATACAACACATGCCAAAGATATAATATGGAAATGATACAAACATAAAAACACATGAAAAAGATAAAATAATCAGAAACGAACATGTAGATATGTATATATGAAATAATTTTGTACAAAATGTTGCACATGTCATCTCAAAAAATTTAAAAAATCAACAGATCTAGATACAATGTGGCATATTTCATCTCAAAATGTGCCATATGGCATCTCAAAATAAGAAGTTCAACTACAAATATTTCTAGGACATCCTATTGTACTGGTGGATGGAAAAGTGAAGTCTCTTCGAACTACTCTTTGGCTCTGATGGATCCTGCATTCAAACACAAAAGTGAAACGCCAAGTTAGATTACTTAATTTATATGATTTCTACAAATCATAAATAAAAACTTAAAATCATAGTAAAAAATACTAAATAATTTAAAAAAAAAAATTAAACTCTCATGTACCTCACCTCTCTGTCTCCTCATGTGGTCAGGAGACCTAATATGTCCTTGGTAGTGAAGGGACAATGTCACCAATGTCAACTTTGACCTGTATATGTTTGCGAACATGAGATTGATCTACGACTTATATTATGTAATGTTAAATCCTTGGTAGAAAATATATGTTTCAAAAATAACCGAATTAACATTAAAACTTACCTGTGTTGAAATTTCTTCAGGAAATATCGGTTGGTTCATTAGTGATACAAAACCTTGGTGTGGTACCTCCCTCAAACTAGGGATGACCTACAAAAGTCAAACATGTACTTCATACAGTCATGAATTGATCATATTAAATATATACTTGATAGTAAAATACACATAAATAAATTTAGAAATATATGTACCGTGGGGCTATCACTGGAAATTGAGATGCCTGTGACTCTATCATGGCGAATCGGTCTCACAACATCATTAGACACCACCCTCTGTCAAATAAAACATGTAATTAAAAATGAGTACACACAAGTGACAAGTATACATGTATGCATAAACAATCTAAAATACTTAATTACCTTCCCCTTGTCAATGCCAGATGGCTGAACTCCCTCACATTGCCCCCCAGTGGCAGCTGGTGAAACCTGCATCAGTATGTAATAAGATGATCATAAAAATTAGAAAGCACATGTATATACTATTGTAATAAAAGGAAACCAATGAGTACATTAAAATGAATGTATCGTGGAAGTGTCAAGGCCAAATGAAATGGCCGAAAGAATGGACCCCTCCACCTGTGGCATCTCCTCCTCTATCATCAATTGGACATTAATGGAACACAAAAAAAACCATAAGTAGGAAATCATCATAAGAAAATTCTATTAAAAATACAAATGTATAAAATTAAATACAATGTAACAAGTTAATTTTTTACTCTTACCATAAAAGGAGTCCATGTCTCTATATGCCCATGATGCACATCTCCATGGGGTGCTTCAGTTCCTGTAGTGTGTTGTGTAGTATTGTCCAGCTTGAAGACATAGTTATATGCATCACTATCATTCAAGGGACCCAAGAACATATTCTTACACATAACACAAGCATGGGGCACATAAACATGTGAGCTCATGGAGGATGTGGAAGGGCCAAAAGCATCATCATGAGGAGGCAACAATGCCGCACTCTTCCTAACCAGTAGATCACTCAAGGTGTGAGTGGCTTGAATAGTCTATGAGATGGCCTCAACAATAATATCAGGATGCTGCACTATAGGAGGTGGTGAAATATCAGGAGGGGGAACATATGTGCAGGATTTCACCCACTATGCCCCTGGCCTATCTTGAGGAGCGCCTAAGCCTACGCCCTAGTTCTGTCTCATGCTCCAATAATTTACCTTGTGACCGAGCACAAATTCAACATACAATTTTCTTATGAAATAGAATGGGACATCAAAATTTCTGTGGGGTGATCTATCAAAAACCATCCACCAGCGGTCCCAAAAGTTGTCACGTATTGCATCATTTGTGCACCATTTAATTAACAACTTGGTTTTTTTAGGGTCCACTTTTAAACTGGTTTTGGGATAAAAAAAATGTTACATATGTCATGTTTTGTTATATTTAGATTCATAACTTGATCATAGTCAAGCCCATCATCAAACTGGGCGTGCATGGATTCGCGCCAAAGAAGTGCAACATTGTGTTGCTCTATGAGTTTCTCCATGCTTTCAATAATGGAGTTCAACATGGAAAACATGGGGCGCAATCTGGGGATATTGGCATATGTGGTCTGATATCCTCTAAGCTAATTTAGATTATCTCCTATGAGATTTTATAATGGTCAAGGGTTTGAGACTGGTTGGTCTTCAGAAGGTGGGAGATTATTTTGAGGTGGTTCTGGATTGTTCGTGAACTCATTGGGAGGGTTTTCTGATTGGTTTGAATCCATGTTTGATTCAAAAATAATAAAGAATAAAGAATATCAATTTGAACCATAGTTTTTATCATTTCAACCCTAGTTTATAATCAATTTTAAAAAACAATAAAGAATATCATTTCAACCCTAGTTTTTTTTTTTAAAACTATAAATTTCAATTCAAAAACCAAAAACAACAATGAAACTTATAAATTTAACTTACCTCTTTACTGCAGCAAATTAGATATATGATTTCCAATGGATATACGATATTGCTTGCTTGGCTGCTTCAATGTTTTCACAATGAAAATTTTGAATGCAGCCACAGGCAACAATATATTTTCACTGATGAATATTGAATATCTGATAATGCTTTAGCTTTGGATTTTTTCTTGGCCAGGTGTATTGACACCCAGGCCTACTAAAAAGTCAACAAACTTTTGGGTGTGCTTTTGGACGAGTGAAAAGCTCATTTTTTCACATCGCCAGTTTTTGGCATACCATGATCCTGCACATACCCTACATATTTATATGTATATGTATATATTTACATATATATGTATATATATATATATTTATATATATAGATACATAAATAAATAAATAAATATATATATATATATATATGTATATGTCATGTGTATATGTGCATATGTGCATATATATATACATATATACATATGTACATGTATATATACATGTGTATATACTCACATATACACATGTATATATATGCATATATACACATGTATGTACATGTATTTACCACGTATGTGTATGTATGTATGTATGTATGTATGTATGTGTATGTATGTATGCGTACATGTGTATGTATGTATATGTGTATGTGTATGTATGTATGTATGTATGTATATGTGTATGTATGTTTATGTGTATGTGTATGTGTATATGTATGTGTATGTATATGTATGTACATGTATGTGTATGTATGTATATGTGTATGTATGTATGTATATGTGTATGTATGTATGTGTATGTGTATGTGTATGTATGTACATGTATGTGTATGTATGTATATGTGTATGTATGTATGTGTATGTGTATGTGTATGTATGTATGTGTATGTATATGTATGTATGTACATGTATAAGTATGTATGTATATGTATGTGTATGTATGTATGTATGTATGTATATGCACGTATGTATGTATGTATATGTGTATGTATGTATGTATGTATGTATGTATGTGTATGTGTATGAATGTATGTATATGTGTATGTATGTGTATGTATGCATGTATATGTATGTATGTGTATGTATGTATGTATGTATGTGTATGTGTACGTACATGTATGTATATGTATGTGTATGTATGTATGTGTACATGTATGTATGTATATGTGTATGTATGTACATGCATGTATGTGTATGTATGTGTATGTATGCATGTATATGTATGTATGTGTATGTATGTATGTATGTATGTATGTGTATGTGTACGTACATGTATGTATATGTATGTGTACATGTATGTATGTATATGTGTATGTATGTACATGCATGCATGTGTACGTGTATGTGTATGTCTGTATATGTGTATGCATGTATGTATGTATGTATATGTGTGTGTGTGTATGTATGTATGTGTGCATCTATATGTAGTGTGCACATTTATTACATTTAAATATGACTTATGTAATTGTTTTTAGTTCAATAATGTAGCAAAATTTACTTTAATTTTATTTTCAATTAAATTAGGAAAATATATATGTAGACTTCATTTGACTGTAAATAAAATCTTTCAGGTACACACACACACACACACACACACACATATATATATATATTATTAGACATCATGGCAGATGCACTGATTGCCCTTGAGGAACTATTTGCATGGACTAATAGGGAAATTGAACGAATGTAAGATTCCCTAAACAGTTCAACCAACTCTATTGTCTATAAGAGCACATGTCAGTCCATACTTTCTAGCTTGATTAGTATCAAATATGACATTCATGGTACCACTCCCTATGCACCAGACATTATAGAGGTCATACTTGAGAGGAAGAGACAAAAGGTTGGCTCCGGTCTTTCTCTTAAGGAGGTACATGCTTTAGTGCCTAAAGCGACCTTGAAAAGGGAATTTTTCCCATCATATGCAGATTTATAGTATGTGAAGGGATATCTAGTTACCAGGTGTCATGATCTTGCTACATCATCATTGATATAACCACAGTTTCTAGCTACCCATGGTCGTTATCCAAATAACGACCAGATTCCATTATATTTTGCACATTAGACTTTTTTCGAGGTTCATTTAGGGAGGGCCATTAATTATAGTGATTTTCCAACACATCTAGGAAAGGGACGTGGCAGGCTTGCTGATAGATATTCTTTTTATCGAGGTGATCACCAGAGGCCAGTACATAGGGCCATTGTTGGTCAGAGGGAACCTATTATAGCTCCTTCATTGGGTCCTATGGTAGATGATGTTGTTCGTAGAACCCAACTTTGAGGTGCGATTGATAGTATGGGTGACATTACAGTAGCTTCCACATCCATATCTAGTGATTAGGTTGGCCAGTATTTGATGTCTCGATGACAATATAAATCATTAGGTGGAGCATCCTCTAGTAGGACCTCAGACGACATGTATGGTGCAATGGGCATCCCTTCACTTTCCATCCTAGAGGGGATTACAGGATAGATGACATGGGTCACATTGATTAGTTTCGCTGAGGATCTTCTAGATGCATATGCATTTATAGAAGTAGCGCATGATATCCTCATGTCACATGTTAGAGCTCATGTGGGTAGTGTCAGATATTCTTAGCCACATCCTTCTCATCACCCAAACCATGACCATAGTGGCAGTGCCCACAAGGATCCACCTACTAACCACTCTATTGCCGCAAAGGGAGAGACACAACGTATAGACCTGTCAGTGAGTGTAGGGCACCGGCTCTCTGATGTTGGTCTTGAGTATGTTGACTTTAGCATGACCACTAAGGGTTACCTAGATCTGATGAAACATGATGATATGACTTCCACGCCATCTCATTTGGTCAGTTTGTTGCATTCATCATTAGAGGGATGGGTGTCAACTACTCATGTTGCAGATGCAGAGTTGAGCTTGGACCAGGCGCAAAAAAATCTTGATATCTTGGTTGATAGGATCGAGGCTAGGGAGTCTAAGTACTATCAGGTGCCACCATGTACATAGGTATAAATCTTATTTTTAATGTTACAATTTAAGTTAAATTTGCAATATTTCATGGCATGTAAATTTCCTTTTTAAAAAAAAAAAAATTTCAATACATATGATATGTATACATATATATACATACATGATATTTTTTCTATAGTAGGAGATGCCTCTTGTTACTCCTTCTTTGAGGACTAATCGTGCATATCAACGAGACTCACTTGATGATGACATCAGTAGTGGAGAGGTGAGTTTTAATTTATCGATGTATACATGTATATAATTTACACACTTTATAACATCTTTTATTGTAATATGTTATCAAACTTAAAACTTGGTGTACATATATTAAAATTTATATTGTGCTTTCTCTTTAGGGCTTTGCACATCCCTCACAACATGATAGTCACTCTGGGGACCGCTTAGTGAGGATTCATCATGATGATTCCTAGGCACTTTCATATTTGATTTAGCCATATTACACATGTATTTGATGTTATATTTCTTCTCTAGACTATAGACGATTGACATACATTGTACTTTGATATTTTTTTATTTGTAGACTTTTGATGTATGTTTGACATGATTGACACATGTTTCATGCTTACAGTGCTTGATCTCTATATTTTATGTTTACATACTTGATCTATTATTGATGTTTCACATGCTATATACTTTCACTCTATACATGTTTATCATGTTTACATACTTCCAATCTATGATTCATTGATCTTGACATGTACATGTGCTATATACTTGATCTAGTGATTGATGTTTGACACATTGTGTTATACTAAAGATCTACGTTTGATGATGTAGTTCATTAATATACATGTTTGATGTATGTGTTTAATATATACATATTTGATGATCCAAGTTAAATATATTTGATGATCTAAGTTATATATGTAAGTTTATTCTATGAATGATCCTAATTAAGTATTGCAACATAAAATTTATTCAACTATAAAATTAAATTATCCTAGTTAAGTATTGCAGCATGCATGATACACATTCATATTCCAACTAGATAAGTATCCACATGACAGGTAATTAATCAACTAGACAAAAATGGTATTGCACAACATGTGCATGATACACATTCATATTCCAACTAAATAAGTATCCACATGACCTAATTAATCAACTAGATAAAAATAAAGTATTGCAACATGCATGATACGCATCCTTAAGACATTTTTGAAATATTATAAATTTTAAAAAATTGCTCCATTCACTAAGGGCACCGGTAGGAAAGAATGGAGCTAAGAAAATGTCCAGTCTCATCCATGACAAGTTTAGTACAGATCATATTTCATACATGTTTTAGTCCACATCAAGTGGTTTGGCTTTCTCTTGGATAAAATTTAATATTCTCTCATGGTCCGCAGTATCAAGTCTCCACTTACGAACCCCACGTACTCTCACTGGATGAAGAGATAGGACAGTGGAAATTACAAGATGGCTATACTAATAAACCTTGTTGTTAGGTTGATAATCAATAAAATGAATCCCATGTTTAAATTTTTGGATTTGCTTCAAATGAATTCCTTGCAAAACAACTGAACCTCCAGAGACAAGCTCAACAACATATACCTAGATGTGAAATTAACCATAAACACACATAATTCCATCGCAATTTGAACCTCAATTGTAATAAATTAAACATAAATATACTACTAACTTGCGGGAAATGTAATTTAATCACTTGTTTCATTATTTGTTAGATTTGTCCTCTCTTTGGTGCAACATGATAAATAGTAACTAACACCTTCCACATTTCTAGGCTCTGCTATTACTGCAAAAACATGTCCTGCAAAATATGTTTTCAATTTGACCTGTAAATATAAATTAAAAAGACTTGTATATTTTACTAGATATATATAGTGGATCTAAATTTAATAGTAAATAAGAACATGTGTACATGCTCTCTATTTATGGATTGAGTTTATGAATCCTTTAAATTTATATATACACTTACCAATTTTGATCAAACCTAAAATATTATCATAATCGGTTGAAATCAACGAAATGTCGTCAAATATTTCATACTCAACTTCATCACTTGTATTAGTAAAATCTAGTGAAATCAAATTTCATTCACTAACATATCCACATTTTTGGTTGATACATTCACCATAGTTTTCAGAAATGCAGTCATAACAAAAGCATGAGTAATCTCTAGTGTACAATGACCACACATTACTATCTATACTCATAACTGAATGCAAGGATCTTTTTTTCCTACCCTCTTTCATCCATGGATTGATCTTTTATCAACACCTGAACAAGACACATGTAAAAATTTAAGACAAGTTAATTTATTTTGTGGTTCCAAATCAGGATAACACATGTTCTTCAATGATCAATAAATTTAAAGTGTACAAAAATTTAAACTGAAACGAGTGATGTTGCATTTATATCTGATATATCCCATAATAATCTAAATGGTATGAATTGATCCAATCATGATGTTGTGTTATCATGATTTGGAACCACAAAATACATCTTGCAACTCAACTACATCATGGGCATTATTTATACGATATCCCTAATAGTCTAGTTGATACTTTCTTAAAGCACGTTTGATACAAGCTCCTGCACCATCATGCTCTCCCTTTGCATGTCCAATCTCAAAGAAAATCCAAATATGTGGTATCTTTTGGTATCGATGATATCTACATAGTGCATAAAATGGCCTTGCTGATTTACATTGTGTTGCACATTCATTTGACCAAACGAAATGCTTTTCAATTTTGTTGCCTTTGTTTTCCAAATATTCAAAAAATGTCTTAAAGCAATGCTCAACAAAATGTAAGTTTCTTTTTATCATCACTAATATAAAAGTGATATTATTTATTTATGACTCATACTTGATATATACTTTCAACACCATCCAAATCTAATTGTGCATGTTGATAAGACACGTGTACTATGATAGTGACCATCTCTGTATAGTAGTATTATGCTTGAAGTTATTTTTGAGAAAGAAAAGAGTAATTCTATGCAAAGTCAACAACCGATAAATTATTCCAATTGGAAAAGTTTCTCTTAGTATTTGGAACTATTATGCTTGTCATTTAGATAAAAAAACATGATGTATATATTGTTGTATCAATTTATGAAAATTATCCATAAATGTTGCAACAAGTATCTCCTCCTCTACATATTCCAACCTTGTTGATTTTTTCCCAACTATCATTTCCAAATTTATGTATTTGTAACTCTTACCAATTACCATCCTCATCATGTCAATATCTTCAATTCTCAAAGGAAATTTAGCCAAATCTCCGCATGTTTGACAAGTTCCTCTTATGCAATCTATTTCTTTTATTTCATGATCAATTGATTTGTTACATAAGATTGATGCTATGAATTGGCTTGGACATTTAGGAAAAGAATTTTGAGAACCACAACTTTGTTCTACCATCTTTCTAAACCCTTGATAGTAGAGATCAAATTCAATCTGATATCGACAACAAGAAGTTTCAAAAGATTTATTTATCTTTACAAAATATGGCTTTAATCTTTCAAACATTGTTTGTCCAATCTTAATGTCAGGATTTGAATTAAAAAATGAGAGATACAATTCATGTTGTGTGTTGTCTAACCAATGTTTTGTGTGCTGCAAATATTCCTTAGGCCTAGTCCTCTTCTTGATAATGTCTATTATATTTAGTGAAGGACGAGTATGATTAGTCCAAAATGTCATAACCAAGTTCCTAATTGTTTCCTTAATCCCGTCAGAGTGAAAAGATCTACACATTAGTGCCCAATTACCTTCCAATGTAGTATCATCCAAATTTATTCTACTTTTCAAATAATGTGTTATTGTCTTCCTACTGTACCTGATATGAGATGAAATTGAAGAAATTTATCCTTTTTGGGACATGTTTTTTATTTAAAATAGCTGTCAGTATCACTCTTCTTTAAATGGACTTATCTACAGATCTAGTTGTTTTCCCAATGGAATGAAAACCTTCTTTAATACTTTCATCAATATTTTTTTGTACGTTAGACGATTTCATCTTTTTCAAGCTTGCATCTACACCTAACAAATTTAATGGCTCTTTTTACTCATCTTTAAGAAGTGTAATTGATAATAGTTGGGTTTTTTTCAAGTGTATCAAGATTCTCAAATTATGCAATTATTTTCTTCAAATTTTTATTCAATGCCCTCTTCATAGTATTTATGAGTTGTTTAGCATTATCTCTCAATTTTTCCAAATCCATTTAATTTAAATGATCTATGGTTTTACGATTAATTTTTCTCTTCAACTATTGGGATAGAATAACATTCTCATATGTTGCTTAAAAAAATCTCTTAATAGCTCATCTTAAGGGGACCTTGATGAAATAAGTAGACACAGACTCATGTCAAAGGGAATAATTAATAAACTAATGATCTAGAGACACATACTTATTTGACCTTGCGATGAACCATCTCAAAAGTCCATTAATTCAACTTGGGATTCCCCTTGTCCATCATTTTCTTCAACAAAGGCTATGTACACAACACAAACAATAGTCTTAAGGGGAAAGACCCAAAATGCATATTAACCACAAAGAGACTAATTTGAGAGAGAGAGAGAGAGAGAGATAGAGAGAGAGAGAGAGAGAGAGAGAGATAGAGAGAGAGAGAGGTTGTACTTGTCGAGCTTGCGATGACCCTTCTCCAACTTCTAAAGGTTGGGCTTATTGACCTTGCGATGACCCTTCTCCAACTTTAGAAGGTTGTGCTTCTTGAGAATTTCCTACATACGAAGATAAAATTATTTTAAACAAAATTCCAAATGAAATTTACTATGTATAGAGTCTTATTAATCATAAGATAAGTCCCAAAAGATCATGTGTATAACCTATCATTGGTCCTCATAGGTCTAATTGGGTCTTAATAGATCTAATTGGTCTAACATATTAGGTCCTAATAGCTATAATTGGGTCTAATTAGGTCATCATAGGTTTATTTGGGTATTTAATTAGGTCCTAAGAGGTCATATTAATCATAGTTGGTCTAATGGGGTCTTAAGGGGTCATATAACCTATCATAGGTCCTGATAGGTATAATTAGGTCTAATTAGGTCCTAATAGGTCTAATTGTGTCTAATTAGTTTGTAACAGGTCTAATTGGATCTAATTAGGTACTAATAGGTATAATTGAATATAATTAGGTCCTAATAGGTCTAATTGGGTATATAATTAGGCGCTAATAGGTCTTAAGGGGTCATATTACTCATAATGGGTCTAATGAGGTCTTAAGGGGTCATATAACCTAATAGGTCTAATTGTGTCTAATTATGTCCTAAAGGTCTAATTGGGTCTAATTAGGTAGATCAAGAGATCATATTATGCATATTGGGTCTAATTGGGTCTAATTAGGTCTTAAGGGGTCATAATACGAGCATATTAGGTGTTAATTAGTCTAATTAGATCTAGTTACACCTAGAAGGGGTCCTATTTCTCATATTAGGTACTAGTAGGTCCTATTACTCATAATAGGTGTTAATTAGTCTTATTAAAGGTCTAATTAGGTCTTAAATTATTTATGCACTAATTAGTCAAGTATTAGGTCTTAAGGGGTACTCTTATGTCCTATTACTAAATAACAAGTTACATCATAATTTAGTTCCTATTAGTTCAGGATAATTACTCATGTTACCTATCCTAATAGGTCTAATTGGGTATATTAATAATATTAGGTCTGTTACCCAAAATTCCCTATCCTATGATCTTTTGGCTTACAATTAGAGTAAATGTGGCTCCCACAAGGGTTGAGCCTAGCTTGTATGAAATTTGTCCACGGCTCTGTGGTTTCTCCCCTGTTTCTACAAGGTTTCTAGGTCTGGTTGGAAAACCCTTGTTTCATTTTTATGAAAAACCCCTTAAACCCTAGGAATTTTGTGGTTGTTATAAAATGGTGTTTCTTTTTGAACCACTTAAGTTCCTTTTTTCCACGTGTTTTAAGTTAGCCATCGAGCGGGGCCGTGTTCCCTCTTTCCTAGTGGGATTTTTTTTCTTCTAAAGTTTATTTTCCTAAGTCCCGCAACAATTTATTTACCCAAGGAAGAAACAAATTCTTCTTCATCCGATGGTTGTTGCAATGCCTTAGTCACCAGATCAAGCTTTGAAGATTATTTGAGGCATTGTGACGATTTCACACATGGACACTGGGGCCATCTTTATTTGAAGTCTGGGGAAGTTAATTTGCGATCAAGTTTCTTTTTATGGTGTGGCTAGCGCTTTCCCTTGATGAAAAAGATGTAGGAAAGATAGTGATCAAGGTAATACACCATGTTGACACGTATCAGGTTGTCAGAACTTGGGCCCATCAGCCACAAATTAAGGATCAAGTAGGTTTGAATACATCATGCGGTCGATGCTTTACCTTGATGATGAAAGTACAAGATTGTTAATGTTTGAGGCATTGCGCCATGATGACACATGTCCTTCCTGATTAAGTAGGACCTATAGTTACCAAGACAGGGTAAAGGTTAATCTGTAGTTTAGTTCATTTTTTTCCTAGGGTCTGTGCTTTTCCTTAAAGCTAAGATGCATGATGGATATTGTTCAAGGCATTGCGATGTCGTGCCACATTGCAATCTGAGATCCTAAGCCCACATATGACTTAAAGAAGATTGAAGGTCGTGTTTTAAAGATGATAAAGGTTTAAATATAAGTCATTGATTGGGGATTCTGCACCACCTGTGATCGTTAGAACCAAATTTTCAAATATTCAAATCCTTTTCTCCAATTTTTCTTGGTAGTGGTGTCATTTTCAAGTTGCAGACAGGGTAGATGGATCATGCAGATTTTATGGTCAAATTTATGATGTTGGGAGATGTCTCCAAGGCATATCTAATTGTCTGGGATATTTTCCAAGAGGCATTACTGTGCAGAGGTGACCTTTCTAGGGTTTTTGGTTATTTTAAATAATATCTATTTGTAACTAAGTTTTTCTGATCTAATCTGCATTGATGGTGGATTGAATCCCAAGCCTTAGTAGTTGAGGAGTTTGTATATTTGTAGTTTTAGAATATTTTTTAAATAGGTTTTTCTAGATTATATAAGACTTTCTTTGATATACTCTCTATCCGCAAGTTTTCATGTCTACAATTCTCTTTGAAGCATAATACAGTCGCTAAGTTGTTGAAAACATATTTGAATTATTTGAGTCCTCTTTCTTTTCTGCAGTTTTGTGTACTCTATGAATGATTTGATGCAGGTAATCTTGTGAATTTTATCATTCCCTGTTATCTTGTCTCATTTCAGTACCTTTCTAGTGGAGTGAATGTTTTCTTGTAGGTCATAGTCTGTGTTTATGTTCTTGTAAGCTATTTTTGTGAAAATCCTTCATTTCCCTCAATGGTTTCACCTCAGACCCTACTATGAAACACTTTTGCAAGCCTATTGAGAAAGTTGTACTTGCTTTAACTCATAGATTTCATGCTAACTCTTAGCCATTTTTTATGATTCATGTCATTCTGGTGTATAACCTAATAGATTAGTTTCTTGCTTTATTCCCTTTCAAGTTTCCTTCTACCCCTTTTCCTCCCAAGTTTCAATTCAAGTTTCAATAGAAAAAATAGGTGATTATCCAAGAGGAACCGGCCTAGAATCTGGAGGTTTCAGTTCAAGTTTAGCAAGGTCTCACAACCTAGAAGTGAATCCTAGGTTATACTAGATCACTAGACTCTCGAGTTTAGTAGGGTTCAAATTTGGTGTATACCAGTTCTTGCACGCCCAGTGGGACCCAGAAAAAGGAAGTTCATCATTTAAAAATCTATGTTGTCTCTGATATGATGATTGCATAGTACTGACCTAAAAGTGGTTTTTGAGGCATATCTGGCGACTCCACTGGTGTTTAGGACAAGAAGATCCTTTCCTACTAAGGTTTATGAGAAAGATAGAGATAAGAAGCTCAAAACCTTCTGAATTTTTATAGTTGTCTCCAACAAAAAGAAAAGGGAGAACATCCCCTACAAGGAGAGTGCAGTCTACACCACCTATTGTAGAAGAAATACCCTTTTTGTTTCATACAAGAAGGAGAAGAAGATCTTTGAGAAAAGAGTTTCTAAGAGATTCAGCTTCACTTACTCATTCAAGTGCAACTCATACAATTGTTATTCAGCAAATATCAGCCCCTACTATGGCAAGACAATTTGCATTTGTACACTTTGTTGGTGCCCAAAAATGATGGATTTGCTTTTAGCCAACTGACATGTATAATGGTGATGCACCACTTGATACCTCTACAATTTTGGCTTAATCAAGGCAAGGTTGGTAGGCCTAAATTAGCCTTAAAAAATCAAATTTGCTATGTCGCACAACTAAGTACACAAAACAAAGTTCCTCCAAAGGTGGCGAATGATCCTTGGAGGAAAGCAACAAATCTCCTAATAATCTCTACTCTATAAAGCTTGAATAAAATGGATTATACTAAGGACTGAAAAGTAATGCTTTTGAGATAATGATTAAATAATCTACAAACTACAAAGTATGAACCAAATGATGATTTCCAAATAATGATTAGATCAGTGCCTTCTAAATACTTGGTCTATAGAGTCAGAAAACTTTCAATTCTACGTACGATCGAAGACAGTTTTAAAAAAATTTCTCTAATAAGACAAGACTATCATCTCAAGGGCTTCCACTCAAAATATAACTCAAACCAGATTACACAGTTAGTCTTGTTGAATTTAACTTTGTTCAAGAGACTGACAAAAACAAAGGAAGATTCACAAATCTTTCAGTTGATATCCATAATGTATATTGATTTTGAGTTATAACATTCAGGGAACTTAGCACAATGAAACACTCTATAAAATAGAATATCTGAATGACTAATTGAAAATATATAACTTATAACCATAAATTAAAAAATGGAACTTATCTTTATTGATGTTGAAAAACTGGTACATAAGAGTTCATAGTTACAGTTGTAGATCCAAAAATATCCAAATATGTGAAATTATATTATATTGTATTGTCTTTTCTCCTTACATTATGTGTGTGTGTGTATATATATATATATATATATATATATATATATATAGTGTGTGTGTGTGTGTGTGTGTGTGTGTGTGTGTGTGTGTGTGGATTTCAGACCTCTTTAGGGTGAAAAGACAACTCTTGTTATAAATTATTTTGAAAAAAAATAATAAACTAACTAAATTTAGCTACCTAACTTTCGGATTTGGCCTTGGACAAAAATCCAAAACACCTTGTGAAAAGCTAATATTTTTGCTGGAGATAGGAAATTTAATTTCCCGACCTGGGATGTTTTTAGATTTTTAAAATTTGATCATCTTTAGCCTCTGTTGGTATCATATTTGTAGAAGGTTGAAATTCCAGCATTTTCTTAAGGCTTCAATTAGTTAGTTCTATTTATTTGTGTCACAAAGCTTCCTTCCTTTGATTTTTTTAGTATGGAGAAACTTGCTTCTTGATAATTGATTGGGACTTCTAAATTCTCAAAATTTAGGGTACCACCACCCTTTAATTAGGGTAGCCCATTGAATTTTTCCCAACACCATGATGTAGCTCTAGCAGCATTAAAAAGATTTCCTGACTTCATAGGTGAAGGCCACATAATAGCTTGTGAACACATCAGAGATGTGGCTATCATCTGTAATATACACCATGTCACTAAGGAAGATGTGGCTACCAAATTGTTGGGAGCCTCCTTCAAAGGTAAAGCCCTGTAATGGTTTAGAAATTTAGCAGTTGGCTCCATTGATTCATGGGATGGACTTGCAGACACCCTCAAAAAATATTTTGAAGATAAGTGAGATCATTTGTCCCTAGTTGAGCAAATCACTACTATCAAAAGATCCCCCCAAGAACAGATGGTAGATTTCAATAACAAATTCCTTAAGACATGGAATATGATTCCTATTTCTATAAGGCCTTCAATAGATTATGATTTTCTATATTTTTTGAAAATTTTAGATAGCGATGTATCTGTCATGATTCAGTCTATGTGAGGTACCTCACTACCCTGGCTTTTGATATAGCTATTAAAGAAGAGAATTGTCTGATCCAAGCTGGTAAGATAGCCCCAAGGCCACCCATTCCTATCTTTCTTGATATTCAACCCAATATGCCTATACACATTCTTCCATTCACTCCTATACCTACTATCATAGCACCCCAAGCTATTTCAAGCAAGGAGGAACTAAAAGTAGGCCTTTCACAAGAACTGCAAGAAATGAGAAATAGTCAGCACAAAATAGAGAGCTTATTTCAGACCTTTGGTAACGAGTTAACCAATATAAAAAGACAAAATCAAGGGGTTAGACCACATTTTTAGCAACAAAACTAAGGTCTTAATCAACATTATCAAGGGAAGGGACAATCCTATCAAAAAAAAAACCACCATACCAGGGAAATTACCAAGGTTAGAGGAAAAGTTTGAATCAAAGACCATTTCAAGCTTACAACTCATCGCCTCTTAATTCTGCAAATCCAGTCAGGGATATAGTTCCAACACAAAACAACCTAGAAGCACAAAATGAATGATGTTTTCCCTGCAATCAACCTCATAACTAGGCTACATGTTTGAATGGGTTGATGAACCAAGCCATCATGATACAAAATGCATCAAGCACACATGGGGATGCATCTTCCAATGGGTTAGTGCCAAAATAAGATGCACAACCTAATGATACTACATTCTTTAATTGGAAAGGAGAATATTTTAGTGGTGTAAATGGTAAATATTCAATTGCAACTAATACTAGATCCAAAAGAAGAGCTCTAGACATGGAGAAAAAGGAAGAGATGGAAAAGACTGCCACATCTGTAGAATCATCACATACACCAACTATTGGTATATTGAAAAGACCTCCCATCATGCCAATCAAGGAGGGCCAATCTCCCAAATATATAGAGTCCATAATGGTGAAAGCATCCATAATGGTGAAAGCACACTAGAAAATACATGCAACAATGCCATTCAATATTGTGGATAATATGAAGAAAATGAATGTGACCATGACCATGTGGGATTCCTTGGCTATCTCAGGACAACCTGAGATTTTAAAGAATGTCTTGTTCAAGGGAGAAATCCCACAACATTCCACTAATGATGTTGTTAGACAAGTGTTGGTTAATGATGATCAAGAAAAGAAAGTTCAAAGGAGCAACACCAAGGCGGATGTTGATCAAGGTAAGAACATTAAACTGCCTCCCTTTAATGTATCATTGATAATAGAAAATTTCCTAGTACACAATTGTATGGTAGATAGTGGAGCCACAAGTTCATTCATGCCTAAGAAGGTAGCTGACCAATTAGGACTAAAATATGAACATTTCAAAAGGGAGTGATACAACTTGATGGTTAATCATTAAACAAAGTAGGTGTGGTTAAAGATGCTAGTGTAATCCTTCATGATGGTCCTAACTTCTCCATCCTTCTAGATATTTATATCATAGATCTCCCTCCTCTTTTTTCCTTATGTCTATCAAGAGAATTCATAGCTAAGATAGGATGATAACTTTCTTATGATTGGTTTCATATGCTTTTTCATACTAGATATGGAACCAAAGTGACTATCAAATCTGAGTCATTATCTGCACACCATATAGAACCTTATGTGTCTAATGCCTTTAATGCAAGATGCCTAGCATGTGATAACAATGATGTTCCAATCATCAAGGAAACAAATACCCAGATAGATAACATTCTAGATAGATATCTAGATGAATGGGGAGTAGGAAACACCTCAAAGGGTTAGACTAGTGTTGTCTAGGATATTGGTTTGGGGAGCTATATGCTCCAAGAAACTGGTCTCACAATGCCAAATCTTTTCAAGGAAACTAGTGAAACATCAGAGGAGCAAAGAAATGAAGTTTGGGAGTTTTTATTTGACGGTGCTATAAGAAAACATAGTTCTGGTGGTGGTGCAATGCTTGTCTCTCATAAAGGTGAGAAATACTATGCACCATTTA
This sequence comes from Thuja plicata, assembly GCA_018584345.1. Lineage (NCBI taxonomy): Eukaryota > Viridiplantae > Streptophyta > Pinopsida > Cupressales > Cupressaceae > Thuja > Thuja plicata. The sequence continues at coordinate 2,876,137 of MU225022.1, read as the reverse complement.
GATTTAGTTTTTCTTTTACAAGAAATATTGTTGAGTATGAAAGTTTGATTAATGGACTAGACTGGGCCATAAAAAGAGGTATCAAGGCTTTGAAGGTTTAGGGTGATAGTGAATTAATTCTCAACCAAGTAAAAGGGATAAGTGCAACTAAGAATAATTCTTAAAGAGCTTACAAGCATAGAGCGTGGGATGCAATTGAGGATTTTCATGCTTTTAATATAATTGCAATTCCTAGGAAGCTGAATCAACATGCAGATAGGTTAGTTGCTGTTGGATCTTAGTTTGATATCCCTAATAACATTACAGTGAAAATTGATAAACAAAATGTTAAGATTATTGTTAGGCCTTCCATTCTTGATAATAATGTCAATTGGCAAGTGTTTGAAAATGATGAAGAAATTCTGCAATTCTTGCTTGAAGAGGACATTTGTTTTTGATGAATAGAGGCCTTTTCCATTAATAATAATACAAAAGTACAAAATTCACAAAAAGGGGACGGGGGATAAAAAATCAGCACACGAAGAGTCACATGGAAACTATGCCAGAGGCATGCAACTATTCATCAAAAATGCATATAAAAGAAACCCTCAAGTTGCGAAAGAACTAGCAGAAGTGGGAGGAGGATCTTTGTCTATTGGAAATGAGTTGAGTAACTGAGAGGGGAGGGGTGAATCAATTACTACAAAAACAAATACAAAAATTGGTATCAGAGCACCAAGTGCTTACAGGGAAGGTTTCAAGGCCTAAGGTAAAGATTAGAGATGTCTTATAGAAGGGAGATCCCCAAGATTAACAAAGTCAATTTTGCTGCATGGCAAGATTTGATGAGGTTACATCTATCTATTATTAGAGATATTGTTTTTTAATTCTTGGACCATAGGTATGTGAAACCACTAGAACCTTTGACTGTGGATCAGATGATAGACATGAAGCATCATAACATAATGATGATTGATATAGCCTCTACACTCAGCTATTCCAAATTTGATGAAGTCAAGGACTACCCTAGTGACTTTGATATGTGGAACAAACTGCATGATATTCATGGAGTATATATCAATGTAAAGAGAACCAAAGAAGAAAGTCTCAGAGGTCAATTTGATCAAATGAAAATGAAAGAAGGAGAATACATTACAAAATATAGTGAAAGAATCATGAAAAGTTTTAGTGCCATCAGATGCTGATGGAGTAATTGAAGACACAACAATGGTTAGTAAGGTATTGAGAACTTTACTTCCTATCTATGCAATTAGAGTTTCATCTATTCAAGAAATGAGGTGCAGTAATGATATAACTCTAGATGCATTGGTTGGAAGGCTTACAACTTTTGAGTTGGACAATTTTGACAATTATTCTCCTAATCCTAGCAATCTTGAGTCTGAATTCAAAGCTAAATTAAACCTTGGAAAGATGAAAGAAAAATAGATTGACAGTGACAGTGATGATGAATCTGATGATGAAGATCTGGAAATCATTGAAGCATTACTTCCAAGGAGAGATGCAAAAGGAAAAGGACAGTACAAAGGAAGAATACCATTGATATGGTTTTTGTGTGATGAGGTTGGTCAGATTTCTTCTAAGTGTCTGAACAAAGAAGACAAAGGTGAGAGAAAGTTCAACAAGTACAAAGGCAAGAAAGATTTCAAAAGCTACAAGGACAAAGGTAAGACATCTTGTTATATTGCTAAAGATATAGATAGTGATGAAGATGAAGATGAAATGGTTTATATTGCTATTAAGGATGAGTCAGATAATGAAGATAATGAAAATACAACACTATACTCTCATATTAGCAAGAATGAAAATTAGATAATTGACAGTGGTTATTCTCACCACATGACTAGTGATAAAACCAAATTTGAACATCTTGAGCACTATGATGGTGGAAGTGTCAGTTTTGGGAATGATGAACCCTGCTATGTGAAATGTAAAGGTTGTATTTCTCTAACTGAAGGAATCACATTTGATAATGCTTATTGGGTTGAAGGACTAAGGTGTAATCTACTAAGTGTGGAATAGTTGAATAACATCGGTTTCAAGGTAGAATCCATGAATGGTAAGGCCAAGCTCTTGGATAGTAAGGGAAACTTAGTTGGAACCAGCAAGAAAACAAAAGGTAATCTATTCTATCTTGATCTCACTGAAATTTCATGTTTTATAGCACAAGTAGAAGAAATCTAGTTATGACATAAAAGGTTATGTCATGTGAGCTTTGATAACCTGGTCAACATAAGCAAGAACAAAAGAGTAAGAGATATTCCTATTTTGAAGAAACCTAAATTAGCAATATGCAAATAATGTCAAATTGGGAAGATGGGTGAAACTAGATTCAAGAGAAAGAATTACAATATAGAAGAATTCTTGGAGTTGGTACATACTGATTTATGTGGACCAACTGGAACAACAAGATACACAGGTGAGAAGTATTTCATTCTATTTATTAATGACCATTCCAGAATGATGAATGTTATGTTTCTCAAAGCAAAGTCAGAAGCTTTTTAGAAGTTCAAGTTGTACCTTGCCAGAGTTGAAAAAGAAATAGGAAAGAAACTTAAATGCTTAAGATATGATAGAGGAGGTGAATTCATCTCTAATGAATTCAATGAATTCTACAATGAAAGAGGAATCAAAAGACAAGTATCTGCCCTAGGTACTTCACAATAGAATGGGATAGCAGAAAGAAGAAGCATATCTATTATGGATTGTGCAAGAACCTTGATGACTGAAAATAATGTTGCTACCAAATACTGGAAGGAAGCTCTTAGTACTTCAATTCACACCTTGAACCAAATTCAACTAAAGAAAGGTACTCAGAAGACACCTTTTGAATTATGGTATGGATGTAAACCTAATGTTCATTATTTCAAAGTGCTTGGAAGTAAATGTTACATCTTGAAGGAAGCAAGAAATGGAAAATTTGATGTAAAAGGTGATGAAGGTATATTCCTAGGCTACTCCTGCAAAAGAAAAGCATATAACTGTTTGAATCTTACTACTCATAAAGTCATAGAAAGTGTGCATGTAAAGATTGATGAGTTTGCAGAGAGAAATGAAGAATAGAGTAGTAAAGAGCCTGAGGAATACAAAAATTTAGTGTATTATGAACTTGATACTATACCCAAGACACAAGAAATGGTGATTGGAAAACATCCCCGTCAACCATTGAATTCATCTACACAAACTCAAATAGTTCAACCTAAGTTGTAGCCTGTGCAACCCGAGCTGCTAGTAGAGGAAACCGAGTCACAGACAAAGGAAACCAAGTCATAGACAGAAGGAACTGAGTTATAGATAGAGGCACCCAAGTCTCAGATAGAGGTGCCTGAGTCTCAGATAGTGGAACCTAAGTATCAGACAGAAGAGTAGAATATAAATTTTGAGCATGGTGAACCAAGTGGAACAAGCCTAGAATCAAGAAGGAAGGATATTGTGTTGGAATAATGATATATTTGTCATCAGTGAATGCACTTAGTGAAAACACTTATTCAGTTTTGAATGCTTACCGAGCTTATCACCCAGTCCACAGCCTATACCGAGCATTCAGTAAAGATCACAGATCAAATAGTTCAAATCGAGCAGTAAGGCAGTCACCGAGCATATGAGAAGAACAGCAGTTACCGAGCAGACGGTAGTCACCGAGTCATCAGTCGAAGATAACCGAGAAGTCAGTTACTACCGAGTCACCAGTGGTTACTGAGTGACAATATATCTACCGAGTCACCACAGCTACCGTGTTCCAAGCTACACTTCGGGACTAGTATGGACCGAGCCTCTACTCTTACCGAGAGCATGATGATGCCGAGTACTGTAGTGGATGCCGAGTATCAGAAGATCACCGAGCCAGCTTGAGGAACCGAGCTTCTACTGACTCAGAAATATTTTGTTCACCTATGTAAGGCCGACTTAGAAATAAGTTTATAATTTGTATGAGGCCGACCTTATGACATGTAAATTGTAATTATGGACGGTATATATATGTAATGTATTATACCA